>CM042166.1:19232847-19242847 GCA_023376005.1 Doryteuthis pealeii | reverse complement strand
TATCTTGGGCTAGACGGGCGGTCGGAGAGGCCCCCTCCGATCTTTCGGCTGGTCACGTCAAGCCCTAGCACGTATATGATTTTCCCAACCCTATTGCCCTTATGGCAAGCCCCAACCCATTTTTATCATATGGGTGCTAGAAGGCAGTGGCTGCGGGTCTACATGTCCTGGGAATGACGTTAAACACTATCTGATGGTGAGGTTCCAGTTTTGGAGGTTTGGGGAATGTGGAGCACCCCTTCATCACCATTGCTCCCTGGTCCACTCTGACCCGGAGTGGTAGTACCTGTTAGGGTCCCATCTATGGGTTAAATAGAAAAATGTGTTTATAAAAAAAATTGTATTATCCATTAAGAATTGATTTATTTCAAAACTTTATCGGCATTAAATGACCCACTGAGGTTGATATGCCGTAAAACAAAACAAAACAAACCAAACTAAACCTAATTATAATCATTTAAAAATCATTTAAATTATCAAATCATTTAAAAATCATTAAATATATTGTTAAATTCCGCTTAAAAATGTTAAGTATGAAACACTCTGTATTTTAATCTTCGTAGACTACTCATAAAAAAACGTGCTTTTATAACCTATAAACTAGAAAAATTATTGAAACATTTCTAGCATTTTCTTTAATATAATGAGATTATTTTTCAGGTCGCCTATGGTTTCAAAGAGGATATGTTTGCATTCGGACACCAAAAAACCTTCAAATTTAATAGAGCTCAAAAGAAGGACGCCCTTGAATACAGCACACCTGACACGTAAGTTTGTATTAGATTAAACTAGCCAACTCTTGACCTCTTTATATTCACATTGTAACAATGGTCTATGGTGATCTTATTATAATGGAGATTGTGTGTTTTTCTGTCTGTAACCGAAACTAAATCACTACTCAAGTCACAATTCCCTTAGTAATTGACGACATTCACCATGAATTTATCCTTATTTTAACCTCAATTATTAATAAAATTGTTTTACATTATTTATACTGTTAACCATATCTACGTACTAATAACATGCAATTGTATTTATATATACAACAAAATAGCGGTTTACAGTGTGAACGGGAAAGCTAATTTGCATATTGATATTAAAAATGTAATTTTAATAAATATATGCTTAGTATTATTGGTTTCTAATTGTTTGGTTATTAAAATCTCTTCTCAATGAATCTTAAATGAAATCCATTAAAAAAAATAACTGTCATTTTATTCTTTACTTCCTCTTTTAACTAAATACTTAAATTAGAAAAAATAACAATGAAAGACGAGAGTGATGGAAGAGTAAATTTCAGTTGTTCTATTTTTCGATTATATCCCCCTCTGTTTCAAATCTTTTTATCTGCATTCTTATTTAGTTTCATTAGCGTTTCTAATTTAATACGATATTTCATTACATTAAAACTTAAATACTTGCACCCGGAGGGTGCATATATTTGCTAGTACTAATAATAATGGCACTTTTCCAGAATAGAATTCTCATCTATCTATCTATTAATAATGGAGATTCGCTTGTCTGCAACAAAAACTACGTCACTGCTTACGTCACATTACCCCAAATCGTCATAACATAGAAAATTACACTCAAAATTTGAACATGCAGCATTAGACAGTCCTCATTGTTTTTTAAAACAAGTTTTAATAGATACATCCCCAGTATCATATATTCATATATGATTTGTTTTATTTTAATAGATATTCAAAGTTAATAGAACTTAGTTCCGATTTCAAATTGTTTTATTTTATTTTTTTATTTTTTTACTCCTTTAATAAATTTGATGATTTCATGATTTATGGTTCAAACTCTCCGACATTTAATTTTTAACTTCCACCTCGTCAAGCAATATTTTACAAAAATGTATTTTACATCGCCCGAGGGCGTTTTTTATTTTGCTAGTTATTAATAATGGAGATTGTCTGTATTTCTGTCTGTAACAAAAACTACGTCATAGCTCTACGTCACAGCTTACGTCACAATATTCTTATGCTATATACACACAAAATTTGAGTAAGCAATTTTAAAAATTGTTTTTTTTACTCTCGTTCTTTTTTTTTCTTTTTTTTACGGTAACAAGAAGTTAACTAAAAAGTTTACAAATAAATAAATACCTACGATTTTGTGGAAAATTGATGTGAAAAATATTCAAAATAATTGTTTGATTATTACATCCACGCAACATTTTATTTGAGAGGGACGGGGCTCAGTTTTCATTTCAAATTGTTTTTTTTTTTTTTTTTTTTTTTTACTCCTTTAATAAATATGAGGATTTTGCTTACTTACGATACAAACCCTCAGACATTGAATTTTTAACTTCCACCCTCTCAAGCAATGTCTTTCAAAAATTAATTTTTACGACGCCCGGAGGGTGTTTTCTGTTGCTAGTAATGGTAATGTAAAACATCTATTGTTATACTAAAGCTGAGCGAATCAATATTTGTCTCCTAGAGACTGTTTTACTGTTTCGTTCAATGACACAGAAGTTAAACTAAATTGTTCCTTAATTTTAGGATTGAGCTATGTTTGAAAAAACCCTATTTTAATTGGTTCTAATTAGTCGTAATTTGCAATTAAGTAAAAAAAACTGACCCGTCTCTTATTACATGCTGCCTATCACTTCCCCCTCTCTATTCATATCTTGATTACATCCTCTTTATATATGTTAGCTTCTCAGTGAGTGGAGAGAGAGAGAGAGAGAGGGGGGTGAGAGAACGAAACGTATTTGCGTATTAAGTTTCATAAGCAGCGAGCCAATAGCTTCAACATCTTGGTTCTTGATAAATTTAAATTAGATCAAACGTTCTCTTTCTTAGAAATCTTTCAAAATGTTTTTAATGTTTTAAGTAAAAAACTGATCCGTCTCTTACTTCACATTCTGTCTATCACTTTCACCTTCTCTATTTATATCTTGATTACATCCTCGTTATATATGTCAGTTTCTCAGTGAGTGGAGAGAGAGAGAGGGGGTGAGAGAAACGTATCTGTATGTTAAGTTTCATAAGCAGCGAGTCAATAACTTCAAACTCTTGGTTATTGATAAATTTAAATTAGATCAAACGTTCTCTTTCTTAGAAATCTTTCAAAATGTTTTTAATTTTTTAAGTAAAAAACATCCGTCTCTTACTTCACATTCTGTCTATCACTTCCCCCTCTCTATTTATATCTTGATTACATCCTCGTTATATATGTCAGTTTCTCAGTGAGTGTAGAAGAGAGAGAGAGAGAGAGAGAGAGAGAGAGAGAGAGAAGAGAGGAGAGAGAGGGTGAGAGAAACGTATCTGTATGTTAAGTTCATAAGCAGCGAGTCAATAACTTCAACATCTTGGTTCTTAATAAATTTAAATTAGATCAAACGTTCTCTTTCTTAGAAATCTTACAAAATGTTTTTAATGTTTTAAGTAAAAAACATCCGTCTCTTACTTCACATTCTTTCTATCACTTTCCCCCTCTCTATTTATATCTTGATTACATCCTCGTTATATATCAGTTTTCAGTGAGTGTAGAGAGAGAGAGAGAGAGAGAGAGAGAGAGAGAGAGAGAGAGAGAGAGGGTGAGAGAAACGTATCTGTATGTTAAGTTTCATAAGCAGCGAGCCAATTGATTCAACTTCGTGGTTCTTTTTCTTTTCTCTTTTTTTCAAATTTAATTCGCTTTACAAACTCACTTTTCCCTAATCTCTATTAACTCCACATAACATGGGGGCGCGTGGTCTAATGGAGTAGTATGAAATGGACTCGTCGACCCGGGTTCAAATCCTGGACAGAGCTGCAGTTCAGATAGCGCTAATACCCCTGGGAAAGGTATGAATCCAGCTACTCTCTCTCCAGCAATGGGTAAATAGTGGGGCAGATTGGGCTCTTTAACCTTGGTTAAGCAACCAGTCTAGGAGTAAGGAAAACTCTGAATTCAAACCTGTTAAAGTCCACTTGGGTTGGTCACTATTAGAATAGACTCAGTCCTATTTCACTAATTTTAAGATTTTTGATTTAAACCCAACAGGTGATGGAATTCCAAAAGTCTGACGACGAAGTCTATTGCTTGAAAGAATAACAATTTAACCCTTTAAACTCTTGGTCAAAACACGTGTCGGCATCTCAATGAATAATTTTTATCCATGCAACATTTTCTTTCCATTTATCTTTCAACACACACACACACAGATATATATATATATATATATATATATATATATATATATATATATATATATGAGGAAAAATGAGTAAAGAAAAGAAAAGTAAATGGATAAAATGAATTTAATCGATATCACATTAATCGATATCACTTACACATGTGTTTCGGTCAGTTTATGTGTGTGAAAATATTTCGCACACATACAAGAATCGACCTTCATCAGAGTGAACATTTATTTTATGAAAATAAAAATCATTATACATTTATTTTTATGAAATTTATTTTATGAAATAAAAAATCATTATAAATCTGATGAAGGTCGATTCTTGTATGTGTGCGAAATATTTTCACACACATAAACTGACCGAAACACATGTGTAAGTGATATCGATTAATGTGATATCGATTAAATTCATTTTATCCATTTACTTTTCTTTTCTTTACTCATTTTTCCTCATATTGTCGGATTCAATTCCTTTTCCATTTTTACATATAATATATATATATATATATATATATATATATATATCTGTGTGTGTGTGTGTGTGTGTGTGTGTGTGTGTGTAATGGCTAAACCGAGAATACTCTGTGTTGAGAATTTTCGTATACGAGGTGCGTACTAGATGCCCGCTCCTACTTATAGACTAGTCCGGAATCATATGATCTAACTCTTGGCCAATCACTGGCAGTACTCTGAGGTTGATACAGTACTTAACCGACCCTACTGGTCATAATTACGCCAGCATTCTTTGATGACGGACATAGGATTAAATCACTGGACCTTTACCAATATGCAGGATAGGACTTATACGCTTACCAAAGGATTCTATAACACAGGACTTTCTTTAAGACCTTTCCAACTGTCCAAGGATGGCATTTAAAAACTTTACACTCGGGATAATAATAACAGGATAAATTTCAAACCCATATAAATTAAAAGATATTGATAATTTTACGAGAAATATTCTCAAATTCAGTTAATCAATTATAAAATGGATAATTAAGTAAATAAAAAACTGTCTTGTTTTGGACGGGTAATGTTTTTTAAAAAGTGAAAGGGAAGACGTTAATAATTCCGTACTCACGTAGCCTGGGTGGGTTGTTTTGTAGGATGTGCTGTTACCCAAGCAGCATACCCCATCCCACACTGCCGCTGTGGTACAAAGGAAAGGTAAGAAACCTGTGCAGTTTGGAAATTGAAATTAAATTCTCATAATGTTTGAACCACTGGGGATATTTGCATAATTCAAACGGTTCTGAACTCCATTTACAGAGCTCTATATAACTAATGTGATTAAACAACAATAACCTCAAATAAAAAAAAATCAACTGGGAATGCTAATCATTGCACCCCTAATAACTATTATGGGATGGATATCATAATTATTTCTTTATTTGGATGGAAAAACTATTTCTGTTTGCATTGGTGCTTAGCTCTCTATCTTTGTGCATTGTAAATATCTACACAATTGGTACATTATTATTATTATAACAATTACTTTTAAAGGTTATTTTCTTTTCTCACATAATTCGTAATGGAATTTTTCTAACAACTTCTAATAATGGACTCTCCCGTATGAGGGTTCATACACACAATGAACATCCACACAGGGATTTGTTTATAGTGGTGAGGGGTTGTGTTGGACCATCCACACTTTTTGGCACAGTCGATAGGAAAGAATTGGTGCATCAAAGGTTGCCACAAACGAGCGATCTCGGGAATTTTGAATTCAGAGTTATCCCTCTCCTAGACTGGTTACCAAACCAAGGCTGAAGAGCCCAGTCTGCCCTACTATTTAACCCATAGCTGGAGGGAGAATATATGGATTCATACCTTTCCCAAGGGTATTAGCGCTATGTGAAATGCCAACAGCTTCGTCTAGGAATTGAACTCGAATCGACGAGCCCATTTTCCACGACTCTAACCATTAGCCCACGCGCCTCAATATAACTTCTAATACCTACTTTTAAGTAGGTAGCATTGAAATTCAGCATTACTCCACCTTAGGGACTCAGGCTCCGGATTTGTTTTGTTTTTTTTTTTTTTTTTTAAGTATGTGGTGACTTTCATGAAATATCATCTTAGATTTACAATCAGCTATATCAGTGAACGATGATTAGAAGCTGTAAGAATACTTTGTGTGAATAGGGTTGATAATTGAATGGGATTTTTAATTTTGGTGGTCAAGACGTCCCTCACCCCAACGTGTGTTACTCTTCAATGGGATATGTCAATAGAAGTACCGTATTTGACGACATAAAAGACTCACCCCCATTTCAGTAGGTCAGATTCAGGAGAAAAAAAATTGTGTATTTAAGCGTATGTTGAAACAGTCAAGCGGTGCATTACACAAGCAGGAACATAGCTGTATAAAAGCAATTTGTCAGTACAGGCAAGCAATAAGTATACACAAGACATCTCAATAGCAGGAAATAAACTTATTATAATGGAGATTGTGGGTTTGTCTGTTTGTAACCGAAACTATATTTCTATGCAAGTCACAGTTCCTTTAGTTATTTACATCATATTCTCCATGATTTTATTTTTATTTAAACCTCAATTATTAATAAAATTGTTTTACATTACTTACACTGTTGACCATATCTACAGGCTAATAACATGCAATTGTATTTATATATACATCAAAATAGAGGTTTACAGTATGAATGGGAAGGCTAATTTGCATATTGATCTTAAAAATTGATTTTAATAAATATATGCTTAGTATTATTGATTTCTAATTGTTTGGTTTTATCTTATTGAATATGAGCAAAAATCTCGGGGATAAATCTTAAAAGAAATCCCTTAACAAGAAGAAATAACTGTAATATTATTATTTACTTCCTATTTTAACTAAACAGTTTAATTAGGAAAATTTACCAATGAAAGACGGGAGTAACGTAAAATGATGGAAGAGTTAGTTTCAAAGTTGTTCTATCTTTTAATCATACCCCCTCTGTTCCAAATCTTTTTATCTGCATTCTTATTCAGTTTCATTAGCCTTTCTAATTTAATATGATATTTTATTATATTAAAACTTAAACACTTGCACCCGGAGGGCGCATATATTTGCTAGTAATAATAATAAAATTAATAATAATAATAAACATAAAACTTCACGTAGAATGTATATGATGCAGGGCAATTTTTTGATCTATGGAACAGCTATGTCGGAGTTTCCTCGTTGGATTAGTCGCCTGCTTATTCAGAAGTCCTTGTAGAATAACTGTAGTAGTACTATTTAACTCATCGGTAGGAGATGAGAGTGTCCATACCTTTCCCAACGATATTAGTTTAAGAGTGAATGTAATACATTGGCTGGGGTTCGAAATCGCTTTACTTCGTTAGCCACTGTGAATAGCATGCTTTACCCATACGTATGTTGACATTGCTTTCAGTAAATGAGATTTTGCTACCGAGGTATATGAGCTGGTTTACTAATTTCAAAGGCTTGCCATTTTATGGGGAGATGATACCATCTTGATTACGGAAATGAATATGTTATTCTATTTTTATTTTGTTTGCCTTTGTTTTATGTTTTTTGTGTTTTTTTTTTTTGTTTTTGTATTTTTGTTTTGTTTTTGTTTCTTTTAGTGCATCGAGAATTTTCCTTCTCTGTAACGATTCAGTACAACCAACTTTCACGTATAGAAGCGAAGGAGAAGATTTTGTGGTGAGTATTGTTTAAAAGCATATATATATATATATATATATATATATATATAGGGGGTAAACTATAGACACGTGTTTCGAGTATCACCTCTCATCAGTATAGTTATACGGTTTTTAGCAGCTGCCTCTGGCTGGGTTCGAAACCCGAACGAACTTACGCTCGCCCAAGCTTCTTACCCACACATCCACAGTCAGTCGCCAAGTATAGCAGGCTATTTAATATCTATATTTCTAAGGGAAATGACCTTCACCTAGAGTTTCTCAAACTATGTAAACAAAGTGAGATTTGGCCGAGCCGAATACGGTGAATCTGCAATTATATACCTTCTAAATAGAGTGCTCAACCGAGAAGCGTATAAAGGGGTAAACTATAGACACGTGTTTCGAGGTATCACCTCTCATCAGTATAGTTTATACGGTTTTAGCAGCTGCCTCTGGCTGGGTTCGAAACCCCGAACGAACTTACGCTCGCCAAGCTTCTTACCCACACATCCACAGTCAGTCGCCAAGTATAGCAGGCTATTTAATTGCTATATTTCTAAGGGGAAATGACCTTCACCTAGAGTTTCTCAAACTATGTAAACAAAGTGAGATTTGGCCGAGCCGAATACGGTGAATCTGCAATTATATACCTTCTAAAATAGAGTGCTCAACCGAGAACGGGAAGCGTATAAAGGGGAAACTATAGACACGTGTTTTCGAGGTATCACCTCTCATCAGTACAGTTATACGGTTTTAGCAGCTGCCTCTGGCTGGGTTCGAAACCCGAACGAACTTACGCTCGCCCAAGCTTCTTACCCACACATCCACAGTCAGTCGCCAAGTATAGCAGGCATTTAATTGCTATATTTCTAAGGGGAAATGACCTTCACCTAGAGTTCTCAAACTATGTAAACAAAGTGAGATTTGGCCGAGCCGAATACGGTGAATCTGCAATTATATACCTTCTAAATAGAGTGCTCAACCGAGAACGGAAGCGTATAAAAGGGGTAAACTATATATATATAATCAATGGTAATATTATGGTTTTACACCTCATAACTTGAAGTTTCATGCTAATCCAATCATCAGATGACTTCAATGGTTGAGATGTTAAAAACCAGTCGTGAAATGGTTGAGATGTTAAAAAACCAGTAATTTTTTAGCGTTTATATAACTGGTTTTTTAACATCTCAACCATTTCACGACTGGTTTTTAACATCTCAACCATTGATCTATCTTGATGATTGATTAGCATGAAACTTCAAGTTATGAGTGTAAAACCATAATATTACCATTGATTTATAAATCTGCCTCTGTCTATATTAGCATTGAGCACATTTCCATGCAAATACTTTTTCTTCATTTTTTCATTCACTATTCATTACATATTATATATACTAGCAAATTAATATGCACCCTCCGGGCTGCAAGTATTTAAGTTTAAATATAATAAAATGATTAGATTAAAATCAGAAAGGCTAATGAAACTAATTAAGAATTCAGATAAAAAGATTTGAAACGGAGGGGGTATATCGGGGAAAATTAGAACACTGAAACTTACTCTTTCCATCACTTCCGTTTTTCAATGCTAAATTTTCCTTAATTTAACTATTAGTTAAAATAGGAAGTTAAAGAATAAATATTACAGTTATTTCTTCTTGTTAATGAATTCTCTTTTTGGATTTATTGAAGAGAATTTTTTTTACTCATATTCATTAAGATAAAAAACCAAACAAATTAGAAGAAAATCAAATAAATCACAAAGCACATTTTTTTATTAAAATCAGTTTTTTATTTAATATCAATAATGCAAATTTTAGCTTTACGTTACACTGAAAAATAACTGGTATTTTGTTGTATATATAAATAACAAATGCATGTTATTAGTCAATTGTAACGTAGAGGCCAAACAGTAATTAATAAATGTCAAACAGTTAATTATTTAATTGACGGGTTTAAATAGAAAATGAAATCATGGGAGAATGTGGACGAAATTAACTAAAGGGAATTATTGAATTGAGTTTGCTAATATAGCTTTCGGGTTACAGACAGAAAAAATACTTCAATCTCCAGTTATAATAAGAATATAATATGTGTGTGTGTGTATAATGGCTAAACCGAGAATACTCTGTGTTGAGGAATTTTCGTATACGAGGTGCGTAACTAGATGCCGCTTACCTACTTATAGACTAGTCCGGGAATCATATG
>CM042166.1:19097526-19232747 GCA_023376005.1 Doryteuthis pealeii | reverse complement strand
GTCCATCTATGGTTATGAGAGTAGAAAAATGTGTTTATAAAAAAAATTGTATTTCCATTAAGAATTGATGTTATTTCAAAACTTTATCGGCATTAAATGACCCACTGTAGGTTGATATGCCGTAAAACAAAAACAAAACAAACCAAACTAAACCTAATTATATCATTTAAAAATATTAAAATTAAAATCATTTAAAAATCATTAAATATTATTGTTAAATTCCGCTTAAAAAATGGGTTTAAGTATGAAAACAATCTGTATTTTAATCTTCGTAGACTACTCATAAAAAAACGTGCTTTTACTTAACCTATAACTAGAAAAATTATTGAAACATTTCTAGCATTTTCTTAATATTAATTGAGATTATTTTTCAGGTCGCCTATGTTTCGAAGGAAGGATATGTTTGCATTCGGACACCAAAAATACCTTCAAATTTAATAGAGCTCAAAAATAAGGACGCCCCTTGAATCAGACACTCCGAACACGTAAGTTTGTATTAGATTAACTAGCTAACTCTTGACCTCTTTATATTCGCAATTGTACAATGGTCTATGGTGATCTTTATTTTATAATGGGAATTGTTGTGTTTTTTCTTGTCTGTCTGTAACCGAAACTAAATCACTACTCAAGTCACAATCCCTTAGTAATTGACGCCACATTCACGCATGATTTTATCCTTATTTTAACCTCAATTATTAATAAAATTGTTTTACATTATTTATACTGTTAACCATATCTACGTACTAATATTAACATGCAATTTGTTATTTAAATATAACAACAAATAGCGGTTTTACGTTGTAACGGGAAAGCTAATTTGCATATTGATATTAAAAAAGTATTTTAATAATATATGCTTAGTAATTATTGGTTTCTAATTGTTTGGTTAAAAATCTCTTCAATGAATCTTAAATGAAATCCATTAACAAGAAAAGATAACTGTCATTTTATTCTTTACTTCCTTTTAACTAAATTTACTTTAAATTAGAAAAATAACAATGAAAGACGAGAGTGATGGAAGAGTAAATTTCAGTTGTTCTATTTTTCGATTATATCCCCCTCTGTTTCAAATCTTTTTATCTGCATCTTATTTTAGTTTCATTAGCGTTTCTAATTTAATACGATATTTCATTACATTAAAACTTTAAATACTTGCACCCGGAGGGTGCATATATTTGCTAGTACTAATAATAATGGCACTTTTCCAGAATAGATTCTCATCTATCTATCTATTAATATATGGAGATTTCGCTTGTCTGCAACAAAACTACGTCACTGCTTACGTCACATTACCCCAAATCGTCATAACATAGAAAAATTACACTCAAAATTTGAACATGCAGCATTAGACAGTCCTCATGTGTTTTTAAAAACAAGTTTTAATAGATACATCCCCTGGTATCATATATTTCATATATGATTGTGTTTTATTTTAATAGATATATCAAAGTTAATAGAACTTAGTTCCGATTTCAAATTGTTTTTATTTTATTTTTTTATTTTTTTACTCCTTTAATAAATTTGATGATTCATGATTTATGGTTCAAACTCTCCGACATTAATTTTAAACTTCCACCTCGTCAAGCAATATTTTACAAAAATGATTTACATCGTCGCCGAAGGGCGTTTTTTTATTTGCTAGTTATTAATAATGGAGATTGTCTGTATTTCTGTCTGTAACAAAAACTACGTCATAGCTCTACGTCACAGCTTACGTCACAATATTCTTATGCTATATATATACACACAAAATTTGAGTAAGCAATTTTAAAAAATTGTTTTTTTTACTCTCGTTCTTTTTTTTTTCTTTTTTTACGGTAAACAGAAGTTAACTAAAAAGTTTACAAATAAATAATACCTACGATTTTGTGGCGTAAAAATTGATGTGAAAAAATATTCAAAATAATTGTTTGATTTTTACATCCACGCAACATTTTATTTGGAGAGGACGGGGCTCAGTTTTCATTTCAAATTTGTTTTTTTTTATTTTTTTTTTTTTTCTCGTTTTAATAAATATGAGGATTTGCTTACTTACGATACAAACCCTCAGACATTGAATTTTTAAACTTCCACCTCTCAAGCAATGTCTTTCAAAAAATTAATTTTACGACGCCCGGAGGGTTTTTGTTGCTAGTAATGGTAATGTATAAACATCTATTGTTATACTAAAGCTGAGCGAATCAATATTTGTCTCCTAGAGGCTGTTTTACTGTTTCGTTCAATGACACAGAAGTTAAAATTGTTCCTTAATTTTAGGATTGAGCTTATGTTTGAAAAACCCTATTTTAATTGGTTCTAATTAGTCGTAATTTGCAATTAAGTAAAAAAACTGACCCGTCTCTTATCACATGCTGCCTATCACTTCCCCCTCTCTATTCATATCTTGATTACATCCTCTTTATATATGTTAGCTTCTCAGTGAGTGGAGAGAGAGAGAGAGAGAGGGGGTGAGAGAACGAAACGTATTTTGCGTATTAAGTTTCATAAGCAGCGAGCCAATAGCTTCAACATCTTGGTTCTTGATAATATTTAAATTAGATCAAACGTCTCTTTCTTAGAAATCTTTCAAATGTTTTTAATGTTTTAAGTAAAAAACTGATCCGTCTCTTACTTCACATTCTGTTCTATCACTTTCACCTTCTCTATTTATATATTCTGATTACATCCTCGTTATATATGCAGTTTCTCAGTGAGTGGAGAGAGAGAGGGGGGTGAGAGAAACGTATCTGTATGTTAAGTTCATAAGCAGCAGCGAGTCAATAACTTCAACTCTTGGTTATTGATAAATTTAAATTAGATCAAACGTTCTCTTTCTTAGAAAATCTTTCAAAATGTTTTTTAATTTTTTAAGTAAAAAACATCCGTCTCTTACTTCACATTCTGTCTATCACTTCCCCCCTATCTATTTATATCTTGATTACATCCTCGTTATATATGTCAGTTTTCTCAGTGAGTGTTAGAGAGAGAGGAGAGAGAGAGAGATGAGAGAGAGAGAGAGATAAGAGAGAGAGTGAGAGGGTGAAAACGTATCTGTTGTTAAGTTCATAAGCAGCGAGTCAATAACTTCAACATCTTGGTTCTTAAATAAATTTAAAATTAGATCAAACGTTCTCTTTCTTAGAAATCTTACAAAATGTTTTTAATGTTTTAAGTAAAAAACATCCGTCTCTCTTACTTCACATTCTTTCTATCACTTCCCCCTCTATTTATATCTTGATTACGTCCTCGTTATATATGTCAGTTTTTTCAGTGAGTGTAGGAGAGAGAGAGAGAGAGAGAGAGAGAGAGAGAGAGAGAGAGAGGGTGAGAGAAACGTATCTGTAATGTTAAGTTTTCATAAGCAGCGAGCCAATTGATTCAACTTCGTGGTTCTTTTTCTTTTCTCTTTTTTTCAAATTTAATTCGCTTTACAAACTCACTTTTCCTTAATCTCTATTAACTCCACATAACATGGGGGCGCGTGGGCTAATGGAGTAGTATGAAATGGACTCGTCGACCCGGGTTCAAATCCTGGACAGAGCTGCAGTTCAGATAGCGCTAATACCCCTGGGAAAGGTATGAATCCAGCTACTCTCTCTCCCAGCAATGGGTAAATAGTGGGACATATTGGGCTCTTTAACCTTGGTTAAGCAACCAGTCTAGGAGTAAGGAAAAACTCTGAATTCAAACCTGTTAAAGTCCACTTGGTTGGTCACTATTAGAATAGACTCAGTCCTATTTCACTAATTTTAAGATTTTTGATTAAACCCAACAGGTGATGGAATTCCAAAAGTCTGACGACGAAGTCTATTGCTTGAAAGAATAACAATTTAACCCTTTAAACTCTTGGTCAAAACACGTGTTCGGCATCTCAATGAATAATTTTTTATCCATGCAACATTTTCTTTCCATTATCTTTCAACACACACACACAGAATTATATATATATATTATATATAATGAGGAAAAATGAGTAAAGAAAAGAAAGTAAAATGGATAAAGAATTTAATCGATATCACATTAATCGATATCACTTACACATGTGTTTCGGTCAGTTTATGTGTGTGAAAATATTTCGCACACATACAAGAATCGACCTTCATCAGAGTGAACATTTATTTTTATGAAAATAAAAAATCATTTATAAATCTGATGAAGGTCGATTCTTGTATGTGTGCGAAATATTTTCACACACAATAAACTGACCGAAACACATGTGTAAGTGATACGATTAATGTGATATCGATTAAATTCATTTTATCCATTTACTTTTTCTTTACTCATTTTTCCTCATATTGTCGGATTCAATTCCTTTTCCATTTTTACATATATATATATATATATATATATTATATATATATATATATATATCTGTGTGTGTGTGTGTGTGTGTGTGTGTGTGTGTGGTGTAATGGCTAAACCGAGGAATACTCTGTGTTGAGAATTTTGTATACGAGGTGCGTACTAGATGCCCGCTCCTACTTATAGACTAGTCCGGAATCATATGATCTAACTCTTGGCCAATCACTGGCAGTACTCTGAGGTTGATACAGTATTTAACCGACCCTACTGGTCATAATTACGCCAGCATTCTTTGATGACGGACATAGGATTAAATCATTGGACCTTTACCAATATGCAGGATAGGATTTATACGCTTACCAAAGGATTCTATAACACAGGACTTTCTTTAAGACCTTTCCAACTGTCCAAGGATGGCATTTAAAACTTTACACTCGGGATAATAATAACAGGATAAATTTCAAACCATATAAATAAAAGATATTGATAATTTTACAAGAAATATTCTCAAATTCAGTTAATCAATTATAAAATGGATAATTAAGTAAATAAAAAACTGTCTTGTTTTGGCGGGTAATGTTTTTTAAAAAGTGAAAGGAAGAACGTTAATAATTCCGTACCCACGTAGCCTGGGTGGGTTGTTTTGTAGGATGTGCTGTTACCCAAGCAGCATACCCCATCCCTCCTGCGCTGTGGTACAAAGGAAAGGTAAGAAACCTGTGCAGTTTGGAATTGAAATTAAATCTCATAACGTTTGAACCACTGGGGATATTTGCATAATTCAAACGGTTCTGAACTCCCATTTACAGAGCTCTATATAACTAATGTGATTAAACAACAATAACCTCAAATAAAAAAAAATCAACTGGGAATGCTAATCATTGCACCCCTAATAACTATTAGGGATGGATATCATAATTATTTCTTTATTTGGATGGAAAAACTATTTCTGTTTGCATTGGTGCTTAGCTCTCTATCTTTGTGCATTGTAAATATCTACACAATTGGTACATTATTATTATTATAACAATTACTTTTAAAGGTTATTTTCTTTTCTCACATAATTCGTAATGGAATTTTTCTAACAACTTCTAATAATGGACTCTCCCGTATGAGGGTTCATACACACAATGAACATCCACACAGGGATTTGTTTATAGTGGTGAGGGGTTGGTTTGGACCATCCACACTTTTTGGCACAGTCGATAGGAAAGAATTGGCATCAAAGGTTGCCACAAACGACGCGATCTCGGGAATTTTGAATTCAGAGTTATCCCTCTCCTAGACGGTTACCTAACCAAGGCTGAAGAGCCCAGTCTGCCTACTATTTAACCCATAGCTGGAGGGAGAATATATGGATTCATACCTTTCCCAAGGTATTAGCGCTATGTGAATGCCAACAGCTTTCGTCTAGGAATTGAACTCGAATCGACGAGCCCATTTTCCACGACTCTAACCATTAGCCCACGCGCCTCAATATAATTCTAATACCTACTTTAAAATAGGTAGCATTGAAATTCAGCATTACTCCACCTTAGGGACTCAGGCTCCGGATTTGTTTTGGTTTTTTTTTTTTTTTTAAGTATGTGGTGACTTTCATGAAATATCATCTTAGATTTACAATCAGCTATATCAGTGAACGATGATTAGAAGCTGTAAGAAATACTTTGTGTGAATAGGGTTGATAATTGAATGGGATTTTTAATTTTGGTGGTCAACGTCCCTCACCCAACGTGTGTTACTCTTCAATGGGATATGTCAATAGAAGTACCGTATTTGACGCATAAAAAGACTCACCCCCATTTCAGTAGGTCAGATTCAGGAGAAAAAAAATTTGTATTTAAGCGTATGTTGAAACAGTCAAGCGGTGCATTACACAAGCAGGAACATAGCTGTATAAAAGCAATTTCAGTACAGGCAAGCAATAAGTATACACAAGACATCTCATAGCAGGAAATAATCTTATTATAATGGAGATTGTGGGTTTGTCTGTTTGTAACCGAAACTATATTTCTATGCAAGTCACAGTTCCTTTAGTTATTTACATCATATTCTCCATGATTTTATTTTTATTTAAACCTCAATTATTAATAAAATTGTTTTACATTACTTACACTGTTGACCATATCTACAGGCTAATAACATGCAATTGTATTTATATATACATCAAAATAGAGGTTTACAGTATGAATGGGAAGGCTAATTTGCATATTGATCTTAAAAATTGATTTAATAAATATATGCTTAGTATTATTGATTTCTAATTGTTTGGTTTTATCTTATGAATATGAGCAAAAATCTCGGGATAAATCTTAAAAGAAATCCCTTAACAAAGAGAAATAACTGTAATATTATTATTTACTTCCTATTTTAACTAAACAGTTTAATTAGGAAAATTTACCAATGAAAGACGGGAGTAACGTAAAATGATGGAAGAGTTAGTTTCAAAGTTGTTCTATCTTTTAATCATACCCCTCTGTTCCAAATCTTTTTATCCGCATTCTTATTCAGTTTCATTAGCCTTTCTAATTTAATATGATATTTTATTATATTAAAACTTAAACACTTGCACCCGGAGGCGCATATATTTGCTAGTAATAATAATAAAATTAATAATAATAATAAACATAAAACTTCACGTAGAATGTATATGATGCAGGGCAATTTTTTGATCTATGGAACAGCTATGTCGGAGTTTCCTCGTTGGATTAGTCGCCTGCTTATTCAGAAGTCCTTGTAAAAACTGTAGTAGTACTATTTAACTCATCGGTAGGAGATGAGAGTGTCCATACCTTTCCCAACGATATTAGTTTAAGAGTGAATGTAATACATTGGCTGGGTTTCGAAATCGCTTTACTTCGTTAGCCACTGTGAATAGCATGCTTTACCCATACGTATGTTGACATTGCTTTCAGTAAATGAGATTTTGCTACCGAGGTATATGAGCTGGTTTACTAATTTCATTTTATGGGGAGATGATACCATCTTGATTACCGAAATGAAATATGTTATTCTATTTTATTTGTTTTTGCCTTGTTATTTTTTTTTTGTGTTTTTTTTTTGTTTTTTGTATTTTTGTTTTGTTTTTGTTTTCTTTTAGCATCGAGAATTTTCCTTCTCTGTAACGATTCAGTACAACCAACTTTCACGTATAGAAACGAAGGAGAAGATTTTGTGGTGAGTATTGTTAAAAGCAATATATATATATAATATATATATATATAGGGGTAAACTATAGACACGTGTTTCGAGGTATCACCTCTCATCAGTATAGTTATACGGTTTTAGCAGCTGCCTCTGGCTGGGTTCGAAACCCGAACGAACTTACGCTCGCCCAAGCTTCTTACCCACACATCCACAGTCAGTCGCCAAGTATAGCAGGCTATTTAATTGCTTATTTCTAAGGGAAATGACCTTCACCTAGAGTTCTCAAACTATGTAAACAAAGTGAGATTTGCCGAGCCGAATACGGTGAATCTGCAATTATATACCTTCTAAATAGAGTGCTCAACCGAGAACGGGAGCGTATAAAGGGGTAAACTATAGACACGTGTTTCGAGGTATCACCTCTCATCAGTATAGTTATACGGTTTTAGCAGCTGCCTCTGGCTGGGTTCGAAACCCGAACGAACTTACGCTCGCCCAAGCTTCTTACCCACACATCCACAGTCAGTCGCCAAGTATAGCAGGCTATTTAATTGCTATATTTCTAAGGGGAAATGACCTTCACCTAGAGTTCTCAAACTATGTAAACAAAGTGAGATTTGGCCGAGCCGAATACGGTGAATCTGCAATTATATACCTTCTAAATAGAGTGCTCAACCGAGAACGGGAAGCGATAAAGGGTAAACTATATATATATATAATCAATGGTAATATTATGGTTTACACTCATAACTTGAAGTTTCATGCTAATCCAATCATCAGATGACTTCAATGGTTGAGATGTTAAAAACCAGTCGTGAAATGGTTGAGATGTTAAAAACCAGTAATTTTTTAGCGTTTATATAACTGGTTTTTAACATCTCAACCATTTCACGACTGGTTTTTAACATCTCAACCATTGATCTCATCTGATGATTGGATTAGCATGAAACTTCAAGTTATGAGTGTAAAACCATAATATTACCATTGATTATAAATCTGCTCTGCTATATTAGCATTGAGCACCTTTTCCATGCAAATACTTTTCTCATTTTTTCATTCACTATTCATTACATATTATATATACTAGCAAATATATGCACCCTCCGGGTGCAAGTATTTAAGTTTAAATATAATAAAATATTAGATTAAATCAGAAAGGCTAATGAAACTAATTAAGAATTCAGATAAAAAGATTTGAAACGGAGGGGTATAATCGGAAAATAGAACAACTGAAACTTACTCTTTCATCACTTCCGTTTTCAATGCTAAATTTTCCTAATTTAACTATTTAGTTAAAATAGGAAGTAAAGAATAAAATTACAGTTATTTCTTCTTGTTAATGAATTTCTTTTAGGATTTATTGAAGAGATTTTTACTCATATTCATTAAGATAAAACCAAACAATTAGAAATCAATAATACCAAGCACATTTTTATTAAAATCAGTTTTTTTTATCAATATGCAAATTAGCTTTACGTTTACACTGAAAACTGGTATTTGTTGTATATATATAATACAATTGCATGTTATTAGTATTTAGGTAAGGCCAACAGTATTAATAATGTCAAACAGTTTTTATTAAATTGAGGTTTAAATAGAAATAGAATCATGGAGAATGTGACGTAAATAACTAAGGGAATTATGAATTGAGTTGTAATATAGTTTCGGTTACAGACAGAAAAATACTCAATCTCCATTATAATAAGATATATATGTGTGTGTGTGTGTATAATGGCTAAACCGAGAATACTCTGTGTTGAGAATTTTCGTATACGAGGTGCGTACTAGATGCCCGCTCCTACTTATAGACTAGTCCGGAATCATATGATCTAACTCTTGGCCAATCACTGGCAGTACTCTGAGGTTGATACAATACTTAACCGACCCTACTGGTCATAATTACGCCAGCATTCTTTGATGACGGACATAGGATTAAATCACTGGACCTTTACCAATATGCAGGATAGGACTTATACGCTTACCAAAGGATTCTATAACACAGGACTTTCTTTAAGACCTTTCCAACTGTCCAAGGATGGCATTTAAAAAACTTTACACTCGGGATAATAATAACAGGATAAATTTCAAACCCATATAAATTAAAAAAATTTTTTCAAAATTTCAGCGTTTGAATTCAGCGTTCGTTTTTGTAAACAGTCTTTTTAACGGATATCTTTCTTCCCATCTACGTCGCTCTTTGATGAAGACCAACTTATCGATTTGGTCGAAACAGATCTGTCAGCAATCACATAACAAACATCATATGTTTTTCAAAATGTTAAATTTCATACTGTCGGATTAATTTCCATCTATTTTTCACACATATATATATATATATATATATAGAGAGAGAGAGAGAGAGAGAGACAGAGACAGAGACAGAGGGAGAGACAGAGGAGAGACAGAGAGACAGAGACAGAGAGGAGAGAGGGAGACAGACAGACAGAAAGATACAGAGAAAAATAACTCGGAAAACTTGTAAGCTGGGGCACTCGTAAGTTAAGGTTCCATTGTAATTTGAATTAAGAATATTTAGCCATAAAAACCGGCAGTAATTGGCAGAGCTAGCATTCCAGCTGTTCTATTGTTTATTTTTGCTCATATTAAAGCCAACTTGATTTTTTTTTAAATTAAGGCAAGGTTATATGGTGAGTATGCTGGGTTATTTCTATTATTAAATTTACATTGATTTTTTATGCAAAAAAAGAAAACACAATGTAAGGTTTTTCATAAGAAGAGGTTAGGGAATCGTGTATACTGTACATTTATGTTTATATAATATATATATATATATATATATATTTGGGAATAAAAAGGCCTTAAATACCATGGGTATCGTGGTTATGGACCATTTCCACTCGCGAGTATGTTCACGAGCTTCTTCAGACCACTGATATATTTTATTTAGACAGGCACATGGCCAAACTCATTTTATATTCATACATTTCACCTCCCTCATTCATTTGCTCTGTTTACAATAATTAAACATTGAGCTCTCATACGGAACCTGAACTCTACAACAAACTACGGGTAGAGAATTAGGACCCACCTAGAATCACCTTGTACCAAGAAACTTGGTACCGCACCAAAGTTATATATATATATATATATATATATATATATATATATATATTATTTGTTTGTTGCTTCTTAAGGGTACTTTTGCCCACGGTTGTTCAGATGACGTCAGGATCGTCAATCATTGTTAGTATTGCGATTATTTTCATACGAACAACAAAAAAATAAATGAATTATAACTTTAGTTTGATTTTAACAACAAAACAATGACTAAATGTAAACGTCCTTCCTATGTACAGTGCCAAGTTTGATAGACTTACCAGTCTGAAGAAGAAGGAATTTTAGGATATCTAGTATTTTCTATCAGGTTAACTGAAATATCGGGTATACGCAAGCAAGTCCCACACGACAGTGGAACTGAAAGAAAGCATCTGTAGAGAGATAACAGCTATTCCAGTTGATATGCTAAACCACACGTTACGTAATATGAGAAATCGAGCTCTCGAATGTTTTCGTCATGATGGTGACCATCTCAAGGACATAATATTCAAATCGCAGATTACATGTAAAACTCCTGTGTGCCAGTTATGTAATAAAATATTTAGTACTCTGTGTCGTTTTTATAATCTGAGAAAATAGCATTTAAAATGTGTTCCATCATTATGGTTTACCATATAAGAATATTATTAAAACAGAGAAAACAAAAGCTAAATTCAATTTTTTTATCACATTAAAAGAAATACCTTTTTTGTGGTGATTCAGACCACGAGTGATGACAGGCAAGTTAGAGTTAAAGAAGTAAAACACAAACACATCTTAGAATTCGAATAAAGACATGTATTACGGACATACATAACATAAATTTTTTGCAAACTTAGGTTTGTCTGCGGAAATGTTATATAAAATAATAGTCCGCTTAGCTGAAATCCTGAGGTAGGTGAATTATCGGAGTCCCTTGCTACGGCTATCTGCTCGCACTGCTGGATATAAGAGACGCCCTTTTCGTCGTCCGACTCCCGGTGCTGCTGAATCAGAAAGAGAAGAATTTGCCTCTTTGGCTTTGCCGCCAAAGAATGCTGGCCCGTGATTGGTTGTTTGATAGCGAGGCTCGTATAACAAGGACGATAACCCATACCTCAGATATTTTTACACTTTATTTCTTTCTAACTTCTCCATTGCAGATTGGAGAGTACAGTGGACCCTGCAACCCAAAACCAAAACCAACACCAACACCAACACCAACACCAAGCATTTCCATTGGAACTCTGATAGTTATTGGGTAAGTGTTTTTCTCTGAATAAAGATTCATATGATTAGTTTTATCAGTGCTACTGTATGGCTACACCACTCTTTTTATCATATGTGCTAGAAGATAGTGGCTGAGGGTCTTAGTGTCCGGGGTATGATGTCAAATTGTATCCAATGATTAAGTTCTAATTTGTGGAGCCCTGAGGAGTGTGGGGTACCCCTTTATTGCCATTACCCCAGGTCCATTCTGATTAGGCGTTCTAGTACCTGTAAGGGTCACATCTATGGGTTAAATAGATAAAAAAGGGTTCTACAAAAATATACACGTAAAGCCAAATTGATTACCAACTCTTGTTTCGCACTCTAGCAATTTGTTTAAAAACAAAGTATTTACCTACAAACTATTCCCATATAAATTATATATATAAAACAAAGAATTGGCATTAAATAACCCACAGGATTGATATGCCGTTAAACAAAATAAAACCAAACAGGAAGAAGTAAAAAAACAAATTTAAAGAATGTGCTCGGGTAGTAAATAAATACCGAAAATCGGAAAATAAAATGAAAATAAAAACTAAAAAAATAATTTTTGGAGATTTTTTTTACTCAGTTCGATAATTATTGAATTGATAGCCAATTCAATAATTATCGAACTGAGTAAAAAAAACTCCAAAAATTATTTATTTTATTAAAAAATTATTTTATTTTATAAAAGAAAAAAATACATCAATATTTGTTCCATTCAAAAGGGGGAGGCGCTAAATTTCCAATATAGTTTTCGACCAAAAAATACGGGTGATTGATACTAAAGTAAAGTAGTTATTAAAAAATATTACTGGTTTACAAAATGCCTAGAAAATATGCTAGATGGAAGTTGCACAACAATGCGATCTTAAACAAATCATGAAAATAACACCCAACAAGAAAGCAGCTATACGTCCACTTGCCACCTATCGCACAAACCATCCGAGTGAGGTGAACAAGTGTTACATAATTGTTAGTAGCCTAACACTTATTTACAGTAGTGTAGAAACCAAAATGGCTGTTATAAGTTGCAGTTGGCGGCCTTGAAGGATTGAGTGACAAGGCTTGACCTAAGTCCTGATCCTCCTTCCGGTGGATACCGTGAGAATCGGTGGAGAAGACCCTCTTCCGGTTTAGATTAGAAAGAGAGTTTTAGTTCAGTATCGGCCAAACCACGAAAGTGGTAAGTCGTGTTAAGCACACGGCATACTCAATCTGTGCAGGTAGTCTGGTGGGGATTTCGGAATAAAATATGATCTAAAGCAAATCGAAGTCTTGTGTTATTATCTAAAAACTACCAATGACACAGGGCTTCTGATAAATAGAAATCCCCAATGGAAGACCAGACACGATGTCCCCAAGGCGAAGTCCAGACGCTAGAAGAAGAACGTAAGATACCAACGATGAGCAGAAGAATAATAGAAGTAAAGAGAGTATACAACACAAGACATGCTGGGCACTGCTGGAGAAACAGACACAAACTCATAAGTAATGTTCTTCTATGAAAACAACTCATCCGCCCTGTCGGCTGGGACGTTAGAATGCACCCACTGCACCTCTGCAGAGGGGTAAGACTCCCCCAATGGGGCCACCTGTTGGCCGTGGGTGGCGACCCGTGAGGCTTAAGGATAGAGCCCAGGTGGATGAGCAATTCATGACATGCAATGCTCAACTTTGGCCCTATCTTGGGCTAGACGGGCGGTCGGAGAGGCCCCCTCCGATCAATCGGCTGGTCACGTCAAGCCCTAGTACCTATATGATATTCCCAACCCTATTGCCCTTATGGCAAGCTCCAACCCCTTTTTATCATATGGGTGCTAGAAGGCGGTGGCTGCGGGTTTACATGTCCTGGGAATGGCGTTAAACTCTATCTGATGGTGAGGTTCCAGTTCTGGAGGTTTGGGAATGTAGAGCACCTCTTCATCACCATTGCTCCCTGGTCCCTCTGACCCGGAGTGGTAGTACCTATTAGGGTCCCATCTATGGGTTAAATAGAAAAATGTATTTATAAATAAATTGTATTATCCATTAAGAATTGATTTATTTCAAAACTTTATCGGCATTAAATGACCCACTGAGGTTGATATGCCGTAAAACAAAACAAACCAAAACAAAACAACTCATGGGTATGCCATTGTAGGCCTCCCAGCAAAGACCTACATAGACCAGCTCTGTATGGATACTGAATGCTGTGTAGAGGACCTACCTAGAGCGATGAATGATAGGGAGGGTTGGGGAGATATTGTCATAGATATCCGTGCTACTGGCGGGCATGACATGATGATAAAGCTCTGTTTAAATATTGACCTTGTGCCATATCCTGCTTGTGTTAAGGTAATCATATCCCACCTGGTCATCCCCACCTGAAAAGATAGACACTTTGGGTAGGAGGAATGTGTTACAGGCACCTGTCACTGGTTATTTTGGGATTAACAGTCCGAGACACCATTGAGGCCTATTTAGTGTTTTACTCATTATTTTCTTTTACTGTTAGTTCAAAATCATAAAAATGTGTTGACTTTTTTTATATATAAGGCTTGTGTTAGATCCGCGCCTATATTTATAGACTGGGCCGGAATCATATGATCTAACTCTTGGCCAATCACTGGCAGTACTCTGAGGTTGATACAATACTTAAACCGGCCTTACTGGTCATAATTACATTGGCATTCTTTGACGACGGGCATTGGATTAAATCACTGAACCTTTACCAATACGCAGGATAGGACTTATACACTTACCAAAGGATTCCATAACACAGGACTTTCTTTAAGCACTTTTCAACTGGCCAAGGATGGCAGTTAACAACTTTACACAAAGCCTGTACTAATCTGATAGCAAAAAGATTCAGCAGTAAATGACCCGAAAAGGATTGGTATGGAACCAACCAGCCAACCAGTCTGCCAGATCCTCGGAAAGTTGCCTGAAAGTACATGAAATCGTGATTTAATTGTCGTTCCATTCAGTTATTACATCTTCTTATTATAATGGAGATTGTGTGTGTTTTTGTCTGTAACCGAAACTATATCACTACTCAAGTTACAAAACCCTTAGTTATTTACATCACATTCTCCATGATCTTATTTAAACCTCAATTATTAATAAAATTATTTTACATTATTAATACTGTTGGTCTTGTCTACATGGTATTTTCCTCGTACCCCACGTGTACAAGGTCAGGCACAAAGGCCCTATTTGCGTGGGACCACCCACAAGCCGAGACTCATGTGTGGCAGGTGAAAAGTTGCGTCGAAAAGTTGTGACGTAAACTGTCACAGTTTACGTCACAATATTCTTATGCTATATACACCCAAAATTTGGGGTACGAGGAAAATACCATGTAGACAAGACCAACAGTATTAATAATGTAAAATAATTTGCTGTGACGTAGGGCTATGACGTAGTTTTGTTACAGATATAAATACAGACAATATCCATTATTAATGGTGTGAGAAGACCTGTTCTGCGCTCTGCACCTTCAATGCACGATGTCTAGAACCCCAAATGTTGTGATATTATGTGCTGGCCGAATTTAAGGCACAGGTCAGAAAACAGGCTCACAAGGATTTAAAAACAAAAACAAACAACAACTACAAGTGTTTGTAAACAAGACGCGGATGGAAGAAGGGTGTGTGAGACTTCGCTGTCAATCCAACTGGCTGCTACTGGCTTTCCCTACCGGCGACCTTAACACCTCAACCCCGAGTTCTAACTGGCCCAGTGCTGGTGTTTAGCTATATTTATGTAAAACTCCCCTTCCCCAACCATCCTCTCCGGACCACCCAGATGACCAGCACTTAAATCAAATCACCGACTTCTAGTCGTCATTAACCCTTAAAATTAAAGCAATCAAATATTTTTCCAGACTTAATGTCTTCAATACTTCAAACATTAATTTTTTTTCAGAAGAGATTTCCTCATAAAAATAGCATCTTTGCTTTTAATACCTGGGTGCATAAGATATTATCACTAAGTGGCCTAACTTCATGGTGGTCGTACAAGTCTCTTTAAACTTTACGGCCTAATCTTTGGATTCGTAAAAAGGTCAACTACCCACCCCTTTTACTTATGCCTGGCTTTAACCTATTCTCTTTTTTTATTCATTTATTTATTCATTTATCTATTTATTCTGACTATGTTCATCTTCAATCATCTTTATATATATATATATATATATATATATATATATATATATATATATATATATATATATATATTTTTTAAAAAGTCTATTTCTGTCTTCATTCATCTCGTTTTTTCATCTCAGTTACATTTTTCTTTTTTTTCTTCCTTGTTCACATCTATCTATCTGTCTGTCTGTCTGTCTGTCTCTTCATATCTATCTATCTATCTATCTATCTATCTATCTATAGTATGTAGATATGTCCAACATATCTAACACTGGTCTCGACCGGGGGTCCAATGAGCTTCAGCCGCTGGACCTTACAATTTAATAGCGTCGATCCCAGGGGGCTATCCCCCAGGCTATACCTGCCCCTTGACTTAAAGGGGTAGGGCTGGATTTATTGCCCAGCGCTTGAGCCCCCCCCCCCACTGATGGGGAATAGCCGAAGGGATCGACGCAATTTTTGTTCTTTTCCACCCATGAGCTTCGGCTTGTGGTGGCCCACATTAAAACTAGGCCTTGTGCCCAACCCATACAAGTGGGGTATGAGGCAAATACATCTATCTATCTATCTATCTGTCTGTCTATGTGTGTCTGTCTATTTCTTTATATCTATCTATCTATCAATCTATCTGTCTGTCTGACTGTCTCTTCATATCTATCTATCTATCTATCTGTCAGTCTGTCTGCCTGTCTGCCTGTTTTCATATCTATCTATCTATCTATCTATCTATCTATCTGTTTGTCAGTCTGCCTGTCTGCCTGTTTCTTCATATCTATCTATCTATCTATCTATCTATCTGTCTGTCTGTCTGTCTGACTGTCTCTTCATATCTATCTATCTATCTATCTATCTTTCGGTCTGTCTGTCTGACTGTCTCTTCATATCTATCAATCTATTTATCTGTCTGTCTGTCTGTCTGACTGTCTCTTCATATCTATCTATCTATCTATCTATCTATCTTTCTGTCTGTCTGTCTGTCTGACTGTCTCTTCATATCTATCTATCTATCTATCTTTCTGTCTGTCTGACTGTCTCTTCATATCTATCAATCTATCTATCTGTCAGTCTGTCTGCCTCTCTACCTGTTTCTTCATATCTATCTATCTATCTATCTATCTATCTATCCATCTGTCTGTCTGTCTGTCTGTTTTTCATATCTATCTATCTATCTATTTGCCAGTCTGTCTGCCTGTCTGCCTGTTTTTCATATCTATCTATCTATCTATCCATCTGTCTGGTTTCATATCTATCTATCTGTCTGTCTGTCTCTTATTATCACAATAGATAACTATATTCTATTTGTTCTTTTTTATATTCTTTCAGGTTTTTTGCGATTATCTTCATTTACTTTACAATTGGATGCATTGTGAATATTCATGTGAGAAAAAAAGACGGATGGGAAAAGATTCCGAATTATGCCCTCTGGTCGGGACTTCTAAAATTGATCGGGGTTCGTTTCATGTCTTTATTTTACTATTTCTATAACTCATGGGTATCGTAGACGGATAACATAAAAATATCACTTTTCATCGCAGACAATTCAGCTAAAAATATAAATCATCATCATCATCATCAAGGCTTATATTGAATTCGAAGCGGCTACCCAGCGTCGACTGGGTTAGAGGAGAGATTTTTTTAAAGTTAGTCTCACAGATCCATTATTACTGAATCGCGAGTTGGATCCACGCTGGATGCCCTATAAAAATGCCCACGTAAAAAAGATATTATGGTAATCCGGCCTGGTGGTAGTGAATATATATATATATATATATATATATATATATATATATATATATATATATATAAATTTGTTTTGGGATGAAACAAAGAAATCACAGTGCTCAACCACAAATTTGTAGGAGCTTTATTTATTTGTGGAATTTTTTAGATATAAAAGTTTTTCATAAGCAACTATCCAGGTTTCAGGTTATTTCACCATCGTCAGGTTGCTCCTGGTGTTTATTTGAAGAGATTTTGTGTTATGTTTATGGACCGCAAATTACGTCGGTTGATTATATATATATATATATATATATATATATATATTATATATTATATATACTTGGTCGTTAATTGTTTTATTTTTCCTAGTTTTTCTACGTACATACATACATTACGGACATATATACATACATACATTTATGCATGCATACAATCATACATACATACACACCAGCTATCCTTTATTATATATATATATATATATATATGAAAGCATGAAAATTAAAGAATTCTTATTGTAATGTAGTAGGTTGTTGGTAGACCACCAGATGCCCGAGGTCGAACCCTGACCCTAGATGTGACCTGAAGAGAACGTAAGATCACGTGTGACGAGGCCTCGATTTTTTTAGTGAGAGAGAGGGGAGAGATAAAATGCAGCGAAAGGTCAACATCGATATGACCCTGGACGTGACCAAACTAAAGAGAACGTGATGTCACGTACGACGAGGCCTCAATATTCGTACTGAAAGAGAAACAGACAGATAGACAGACAGACAAATCTACTTTTTGGTACTTATCATATCAATGACCAACTTTCTGTGGGTGAAACTTTATTCAAAAAAAGTTGAAAAGCGACCAACTCTAATATATACATTTACCACCAGACCCTAATTAAATATTCTTAGTTTCCCAATGTAGACATCTAAACAAATTTCTGATATGTCATTTATCACCAAACCGTAATTAGATATTATTAGTTTCCAAATGTAGATATTTAAACAAATTTCTTTTATGTCATTTATTACCAGACCCTAATTAAATATTATTAGTTTCCAATGTAGATATTTAAACAAATTTCTGTTATGTCATTTACTACCAGACCGTAATTAGATATTATTAGTTTCCAAATGTAGATATTTAAACAAATTTCTGTTATGTCATTTACCACCACAAATTTCTGATATGTCATTACCACCAGACCGTAATCAATATTATTAGTTTCCAAATGTAGATATTTAAACAAATTTCTGGTATGTCATTTACCACCAGACCGTAATTAAATATTATTAGTTTCCAAATGTAGATATTTAAACAAATTTCTGTTATGTCATTTACCACCGGACCGTAATTAAATATTATTAGTTTCCATATGTAGATATTTAAAAAATTTCTGTTATGTCATTTACCACCAGACCGTAATTAAATATTATTAGTTTCCAAATGTAGATATTTAAACAAATTTTCTGTATGACATTTACCACCAGACCGTAATTAAATATTAAAATGTAGATATTTAAACAAATTTCTGTTATGTCATTTACCACCAGACAGTAATTAAATATTATTAGTTTCCAAATGTAGATATATAAACAAATTTCTGGTATGTCATTTACCACCAGACCGTAATTAAATATTATTAGTTTCCAAATGTAGATATTTAAAAAAATTTCTGGTATGTCATTTACCACCAGACCGTAATCAAATATTATTAGTTTCCAAATGTAGATATTTAAACAAATTTCTGGTATGTCATTTACCACCAGACCGTAATTAGATATTATTTGTTTCCAAATGTAGATATTTAACAAAATTTCTGATATGGCATTTACCACCACAGTAATTAAATACTATTAGTTTCCAAATGTAGATATTTAAACAAATGTCTGGTATGTCATTTACCACCAGACCGTAATTAAATATTAGTTTCCAAATGTAGATATTTAAACAAATTTTCTGTTATGTCATTTACCACCAGACCGTAATTAAATAATTAGTTTTCCAATGTAGATATTTAAACAAATTTCTGTTTATGTCATTTACCACCAGACCGTAATTAAATATTATTAGTTTCCAAATGTAGATATTTAAACAAATTTCTGTTATGTCATTTACCACCAGACCGTAATTAAATATTATTAGTTTCCAAATGTAGATATTTAAACAAATTTCTGGTATGTCATTTACCACCAGACAGTAATTAAATATTAGTTTCCAAATGTAGATATTTAAACAAATTTCTGTTATGTCATTTACCACCAGACCGTAATTAAATATTATTAGTAAATGTAGATATTTAAACAAATTTTTGGTATGTCATTTACCACCAGACCGTAATTAAATATTAGTTTCCAAATGTAGATATTTAAACAAATTTCTGTTATGTCATTTACCACCAGACCGTAATTAAATATTAGTTTCCAAATGTAGATATTTAAACAAATTTCTGTTATGTCATTTACCACCAGACCGTAATTAATATTAGTCTTCCAAATGTAGATCAAATTTCTCTAAGTCATTTACCACCACAGTAATTAAATATTATTAGTTTCCAAATGTAGATCTCTAAACAAATTTCTGTATGTCATTTACCACCAGACTGTAATTAAATATTAGTTTCCAAATGTAGATCTCTAAACAAATTTCTGTATGTCATTTACCACCAGACAGTAATTAAATATTATTAGTTTCCAAATGTAGATATTTAAACAAATTTCTGTTATGTCATTTACCACAGACAGTAATTAAATATTATTAGTTTCCAAATGTAGATCTCTAAACAAATTTCTGTTATGTCATTTACCACCAGACCGTAATTAAATATTATTAGTTTCCAAATGTAGATATTTAAACAAATTTCTGTTATGTCATTTACCACCAGACCGTAATTAAATATTAGTTTCCAAATGTAGATATTTAAACAAATTTCTGTTATGTCATTTACCACCAGACAGTAATTAAATATTATTAGTTTCCAAATGTAGATCTCTAAACAAATTTCTGTTATGTCATTTACCACCAGACCGTAATTAAATATTAGTTTCCAAATGTAGATATTTAAACAAATTTCTGTTATGTCATTTACCACCAGACAGTAATTAAATATTATTAGTTTCCAAATGTAGATCTCTAAAACAAATTTCTGTTATGTCATTTACCACCAGACCGTAATTAAAATATTATTAGTTTCCAAATGTAGATCTCTAAACAAATTTCTGTTATGTCATTTACCACCAGACCGTAATCAAATATTATTAGTTTCCAAATGTAGATATTTAAACAAATTTCTGTTATGTCATTTACCACCAGACAGTAATTAAATATTATTAGTTTCCAAATGTAGATCTCTAAACAAATTTCTGTTATGTCATTTACCACCAGACCGTAATTAAATTTATTAGTTTCCAAATGTAGATATTTAAACAAATTACTGTTATGTCATTTACCCACCAGACAGTAATTAAATATTATTAGTTTCCAAATGTAGATATTTAAACAAATTTCTGGTATGTCATTTACCACCAGACCGTAATTAAATATTAGTTTCCAAATGTAGATCTCTAAACAAATTTCTGTTATGGCATTTACCACCAGACAGTAATTAAATATTATTAGTTTCCAAATGTAGATATTTAAACAAATTTCTGTTATGTCATTTACCACCAGACAGTAATTAAATATTATTAGTTTCCAAATGTAGATATTTAAACAAATTTCTGTTATGTCATTTTAGCACTTCCAAGTTGAATTTAAGTTCTGATATTCTTAACGCGTTTAATTTCGCCCGTTGATGATATTAGCCGCTTGTATTAACCGTTATTGACTGTCCTTGATCTCAATCACATGAGTAACATGTAAAAGTCAACACATTTTTATGATTTTGAACTAACAGTAAAAAGAAAAATAATGAGTAAAACACTAAATAGGCCTCAATGGTGTCTCGGACTGTTACTCCCAAAATAACCAGTGACAGGTGCCTGTAACACATTCCTCCTACCCAAAGTGTCTATCTTTTCAGGTGGGGATGACCAGGTGGGATATGATTACCTTAACACAAGCAGGATATGGCACAAGGTCAATATTTAAACAGAGCTTTATCATCATGTCATGCCGCCAGTAGCACGGATATCTATGACAATATCTCCCAACCCTCCCTATCATTCATCGCTCTAGGTAGGTCCTCTACACAACATTCAGTATCAATACAGAGCTGGTCTATGTAGGTCTTTGCTGGGAGGCCTACAATGGCATACCCATGAGTTGTTTTGTTTTGGTTTGTTTTGTTTTACGGCATATCAACCTCAGTGGGTCATTTAATGCCGATAAAGTTTTGAAATAAATCAATTCTTAATGGATAATACAATTTATTTATAAATACATTTTTCTATTTAACCCATAGATGGGACCCTAACAGGTACTACCACTCCGGGTCAGAGGGGACCAGGGAGCAATGGTGATGAAGGGGTGCTCTACATTCCCCAAACCTCCAGAACTGGAACCTCACCATCAGATAGAGTTTAACGCCATTCCCAGGACATGTAAACCCGCAGCCACCGCCTTCTAGCACTCATATGATAAAAAGGGTTTGGGCTTGCCATAAGGACAATAGGGGGTGGGAAATCATATAGGTGCTAGGGCTTGACGTGACCTGCCGATGGATCGGAGGGGGCCTCTCCGGCCGCCCGCATAGCCCAAGCAAGAGCCAAAGTTGAGTGTTGCAAGTCATGGACTGCTCAACCACCTGGGTTCTATCGTTAAGCATCACGGGTCACCACCCACGACCAACAGGTGGCCCCATTGGGGGAGTCTTACCTCTCTGCAGAGGTGCAGTCGGTGCATTCTAACGCCCCAGCAGACAGGGCGGTGATAGATTGTGGTCGATTTAGCATGTATATGAAATCTGCTTTAATGTTTTAATGTGTATTTACTTCTTCTTTTTTAATCTCCTTTTCTTTCCCTTTTCAGGATGGATGTTGCTTTACGGTTATATTAATGAGACGTTCAAAGGGATCTAAATCAGCTGAGTACGAACAGATCTAAACCAGCAGAGAATGAACGGATCTGTCATTTTATTCTTTACTTCCTATTTTAACTAAATAGTTAAATTAGAAAAAATAACAATGAAAGATGAGAGTGATTGAAGAGTAAGTTTTAGTTGTTCTATTTTTAGATTATACCCCCCTCTGTTTGAAATCTTTTTATCTGTATTCTTATTTAGTTTCATTAGCCTTTCTAATTTAATATGATATTTTTATTGCATTAAAAATTAAATACTTGCACCCGGAGGGTGCATATATTTGCTAGTATATGTAATTATTTATACAATGAATCTTTTAGTGGGTCTTTTTTAAAGCACTAATAAAATTCTGTACAGCCCAAAAAACAGTTATATATATATATATATATATATATATATATATATATATATATATATATATGAGGAAAAAATGAGTAAAGAAAAGAAATGTAGATGGATAAAAATGAATTTTATCGATATCACTTTTAATCGATTAATGTATACGGATTTACGCTATTATTATTATTAAAATAATCAGATGGAGTTGAAATAATAATAATAATAATAATAATAATAATAATAATAATAATAGGAAAAATGTTAAAATTTTCCGTACACAGAGGGATTTTTACGACCTTCATCAGAGTGAATTTTTTTTTTTTTTTTTGAAAAAATAAAAAAATTCACTCTGATGAAGGTCGTATAAAATCTCTCTGTGTACGGAATATTTTTACATTTTTCCTATTATTATTATTATCATTATTATTATTATCAAAATCCGCTATTTTGTAGTATATATAAATATAATTGCATGCTATTAGTATGTAGATATCGTTAACAGTATTAATAATGTAAAAGAATTTTATTATAATTGAGGTTTAAATACAAATAAAATCATGGAGAATGTGATGTAAATAATTAAGGGAATTGTGACTTGAGTAGTGATATAGTTTCGGTTACAGACAGACAAACACATAATCTCCATTATAATAAGATTTTACAAAATAAGGAGGGGCAAAAGGCAAAAGAAAAACGAGTTGCTAGCTAACTAGTTTTGATCCTCGCTCAACAGAGCTAAATATCGAGGATAATAGATTAAAACAGGTTCTTGAGACGATTAGGAAAATAAAAATAAAATAAAAGAACAATTTCTTTTCTTTTCTGCAAAAAAAAGGGCAGGGAAAGAAGACCTTATAGATTGATAATATTCAAACTAAGTGAACCCTCTCTTTGTTTACAAAGAGCAGGCTTATTGGTCAGAATATACAATGTCTCTAAAATCTTCAGATGGTAAAAGGAGTGTGACTTGCTCTCAACAGAGAACCAGTCAACACTAAATGAGTTGGCGCAATTACGGTTATTTATAAGATGTTCCCCTATGGAGGAACCATAAGTATTCCTCAGTATATCGTTAGGACCGACGGTTCCATTTCTAATCTTAGTAGGGACATGTTTAATTCGAGCATCCAATCGCTGGTTTGTTCTGTCTAAGTATTGAAAATCGCAAATACATTTATATGCATAAATTATAGAATTATTATGGTGAGGGGGCGGGGAGAAAATCCTTGCTATTGGGTACCAACATAGGTTTTGTTTTAAAAACATCACGCAGATTAGAAGGGTAACAATTTTGTACAGACGGGGAACTTTGCCTTGAAAATCTCTCGCTTATATCACCTAACCATGGTAGGCGTAGATACACAAGTGTATACAATGAATCTTTTAGTGGGGTCTTTTAAAAGCACTGTAGCGTTTGTTTGTATTCGCCTGGTGAGTTGTCTGCCCCTTTTAGTTTGATGATGCCCGCTAGGGCACCAGTATAAAAGCGCCGGTTTCAAATCCTTTCGGTCTCTTTGCCGGTTTCACCAAACTACGAGCCACATGGGGTAGATTCTATCTTAACCCTCTCGTGGGGCTCCGCCCCCTTACATTACTGTAAGTTCTTTACAGCATGGACTATCGCTAGTCTCATGTCTGTACTCTTTTATGTTATACTCTGTATCTTTCATGAATGTGTCTATCTTTATTTGTGTAACTCTGTTTACCTTATTATGAACGTTGTATCTACTGTTATCCATGTGCTGTGTTATTAAATGTTTGTCTATTAACCTTTGTCGGAGTTATTTGTATCCAAAGTATGTTCAACTTTAAACCATCCTTATAGAACTAATATATTATATATATATATATATATATATATATATATATATATATAATATTGTTATCTCAACATTAGCTACATAAATGAGAGCAACCTTCCCTTGTTTCTTTCACTTTGAGGAAAGCCGTGTGTTTGGTTTTGTAAAAACACAGAGTTTTCGACAAATTAGGTATACCTATACTTTTCTAAATATACAGGTAACTCATAGAAATATTAATATCTTTTTTTAAATTACTGTTGGAGATTCTAAGAATATGTTGACAGGGATGGTGAACATGTGGAGACTGTTTGAAAATATATTAAAGGTATCCCTATAACGGTTTAACATTTTTAAATCGATTTAAAAAAATAAAGATGTTCATTTTTCTATGAGAGTACCTGTATATTGGAGTTCAAATCCTTAATGGGGCTATTTGCATTTCACATTTCACTAATACACTTGGGAAAGGTATGCCTTCAACAGTTCTCTCTCAGTTATGGGTAAATAGTAGGACATTACTGGGCTCTTTAACCTGTGTGAGACAACCAGTCTAGAAGAAGGAAAACTGTGAATTAAAACCTGTTAAATACATAAGAAATTGGGCCTTGTGACGCATCCTATTCGGGTTAGCGTTAGTGTATATATATATTATATATATATAATATATATATATATATAGATTTTGGATGTTTGTTTATTTAGAAACGTTGCTGATAAAGTATATATTAAATTTTCCTTGAAGGCACTTACAACGCATGTATCGCATAAAATTCGATACTTTTTCTTATAGAAAATAAAACTTGACAAGTGTAATCCCAGTAAAGGATGGCTCGATGTGTAGAATCCTACTACGCGCCTCTACCATATATAGTAGGGGGCGCTATTGAGAGAATAATAACAACAAACAGCCCGAATGCCTTCGGCGAAGTGAATAAGATTTTTTGGATGTTTGTTTATTTAGAAACGTTGCTGATAAGTATATATTCAAATTTGTCAAGTTTATTTTCTATAAAAAAAGTATCGAATTTTATGCGCATACATGCGTTGTAAGTGCTCAAGTAAAATTTAATATATATATATATATATATATATATATATAATATATATATATAGTAAGATTATGTCGTACCTAGTGAAAGAGGGAGCGTAGTGACTAACGCGCTGGACTGTAGGCATCTCCGTATCAGCGGAATATATTAATAGAACAATAAAGGAATTGTAAGTGTTAAAAACATTTTTAGTTGTAATATATTGATTCATGATTCACTTGAAACCACCAAAAACACCCTTGGGATCCAAAAATGAGCCAAGTTCGTGAATAAACGAAGGGAAAAGCGAAACAACAGAAGGAATTGATCTATAATTACAGGAAATAAAAGAACACTTGAAGAAAAGAGATTGTTGTTGTCATCTCTGTATTGTTGCGTAGAGTCCAATTTGGGTTGTAGTAGTCGTCGTTAATGGTAGTAGAAGTCGTTACTTTCAGAGTCATACGAAAGTCATATAGTCAAAAGGGGTTGTTTATTTATTTCTAGCTCGTGGGTTTTTTGTTTTGTTTTTGTTTTTTCAGAGAGAAAGAGAGAAATAGAGGGTAAGGTCAAGCTGTTCTATCGGAAATAATTTTAGTACTACTAATAGTCAAAGGGGTTTTTATTTTTCTAGGCTCGTGTTTTTTTTTTGGGGGGGGGGTTCAGAGAGAAAAGAGAAAGAGAGAGTAAGGTCAAGCTGTTCTAGTTTGTAGAAAACACGGGAAGCCCTATCTGTACTTATGAAGGCCCTGCCAAAAAAAAAGAATGATTTTCCTCTTCTTCCGTTTGTCTGCCCTATATCACACAAACCATCCGCGTGGAGCGAACAGGACACTGGGTGCACTGTTGGAGAAGCAAGGATGAACTCATTAGTAACGTTCTAACCAGTGAAAGCCATCACACGAGCACGCCAGAGTAGGCCGTCCAGCAAGACGTACATATACCAACTCTGCGCGAATACTGGATGCTGTAAACAGAGGACCTCCCAGGAAAATGAATGATAGGGATGGTTGGCGAGAGGATTGGTCATGGATATCCGTGCTGCTAGCTCGACATGATGATGAGAATGATGATGATGATGATGATGATTGATGATGGATGCTTTCCTTGTTATAATTTTTTTTAAATTCAGAGAGAAATATTTATAGTAAGTCAGGCTCTTTTCGTTAGTAAAAAAAAAAAGAAATAAATACAAAAAACTTCTTCGTATAAAATAACCAACTAGGATTGACAATGCGTAAAATGCAACCAACAACAAACATGTCCAATCAGACAATATATTGCCCAACTATCATTTAAGAAGTTATGTGATATTGAATGAATATTGAATATATAGTTAATGAATATAAGAAAGAAGAAAGAAAGAAAGAAAGAGAAGAAAGAAGGAAGGGAAAAGAAAGAAGAAAAGAAAGAAAGGAAGGAGGAAAAAAGAATTTAAAAAGAAAGAAAAAGAAAGAAAGGAAGGAAAAAAGAAGAAAGAAAAAAGAAGAAAGAAATAGGAAGGAAAAAAGAAAGAAAGAAAGAAAGAAAGAAAGGAAAAAAAGAAAAGAAAGAAGAAAAAGAGAAAGAAAAAGAAGAAGGAAAAGAAGAAAGAAAGGAATGAAAAGGAAGAAAGAAAAGAAAGAAAGGAATGAAAAAAGAAAGAAAGAAAAGAAAAGGAAAAGGAAAGAAAGAAGAAAAAGAAGAAGAAAGAGAAAGAAAAAGAAGGAAGAAGAAAGAAAGGAAGGAAAAGAAAGAAAGAAAAGAAAAGAAAGGAAGGAAAAAGAAAGAAAGGAGGAAAAGAAGAAAAGAAAAAGGAAAGAAGAAGGAAAAAGAAGAAAGAAAGAAAGAAGAAAAAGAAAAAAGAAAGGAAGGAAAAAAAGAAAGAAAGAAAAGAAAGAAAGGAAGAAAAAGAAAGAGAAAAAGAATGAAAGGAAAGAAGAAGAAAAAGAAAGAAAGGAAGGAAAAAAAGAAGAAGAAAAAAGACCGGAAGGAAAAAAGAAAGAAAGGAAGGAAAAAAGGAAAGAAGAAAGAAAGGAGGAGAAAGAAAAAAGGAAAAGAATAAGAAAATAAGAAAGGGAAGAAAAAAGAAAGAAAAGAAAAAAGAAAGGAAGGAAAAAAGAAAGAAAGAAAAAGAAAGAAAGGGAAGAAAAAAGAGGAAGGAAAGAAAGAAAGGAGGAAAAGAAGAAGAAAGAAGAAAGGAAGGAAAAAGAAAGAAAGGAAGGAAAAAAGAAAGAAAGAAAAAGAAGAAAGGAAGGAAAAAGAAAAAAGGAAAGAAGAAAGGAAGGAAAAAGAAAGAAAGGAAAAGAAAGAAAGAAAAAAGAAAGAAGGAAGGAAAAGAAAGAAAGAAAAAGAAAGAAAGGAAGGAAAAAGAAAAGAAAAGAAAAAAAGAAAGGAAGGAAAAAGAAAGAAAAGGAAGGAAAAAGAAAGAAAGAAAAAAGAAGAAAGGAAAAAGAAAGAAAGAAAAGAAGAAAGGAAAAGAAAGAAAGAAAAAGAAAGAGAAGAAAAAAGAGAATAAGGGTAAAGTCGTCGGTGTGGCCTAAATCAGAATAAGCCAGAACAGCGGGGAGTCCATCTCCTTTTTTTAGCGCTAGACAAGGAGATTGTTTGGGCATCTGAGGTGAGCGCCACACCAACAATCAGCTATTCATAACGCTGAGTTGGCGAAGGCCAGTATCGAACCAGGAACTTATGGTTCTAGTCGAACGCCCACAATTAGGTGATCTAAATTATAAGAAATGAGAAAGAAACAAAAAGTTAAAATAGTGTAAAAGAAGAATTTACATTTTTAAACTTTTATGAATTTTCCAAAACTAAAGTTGCTTCCGTGCCGAAAATTTGGCCAAGCCTAGTTAAATTACAATTTGAATTTACTGATCAATCTCAAGGGAGGTTACTCTGATGTGTGCATAAAAGTTATTTCCTTGGTTGTTTTTTATTTTATTTTTTATTTTTTTCGATGGCCAACATTGAACAGTACCATCTTTCCTTTTGTGAAGGTAGACTCCTTCTGTTGCTTTACCAAAAGCCTGCGCAGAAGGAGGGAAAAGAAGATCCAACAAAGTGTGGGAGGGGTTTTTTTGAGGGGGGGAGTTGATTGAACGAATAGTTTGAATTTGAACGATGTTATCAACTGGAGGACTACTCCTGCTTACAAGGTCGAAAGCTTTTGTGAGGTCAATAAATACTATGTAGAGTGCTATGTAGAATGGTCTCCTCTTCGAGGGCTATATAAGTTAATTGATCTGTTTGTGGGGTTAGAATAGTTGACTGTATCCGCTGCATGAGGCATGGTCCTCAGGTATTCTGTGTATGATAACTGCATCCGATAGTCAGCTCGACTTTAGAGATCAGGGGAATGTGGAGTATCCTTCATTGCTATTGTCCGCATTCAACTCTGGCCAGGGTGGTTCCATCTTTGGGTTGGCAAGAGGGTTAATGTTTTAAGGGTTACCGGTGGGTTGTGTTTATTCTTGGTGCGTGTTCTAGGGTTTTTGCTTTTAACCCCATCTTATTTGGTGGTCTCCGCTGAAAAAGGAAGGAATTCAAGGAACAAAAGGAAAGAGACAACGACAGGAGGTTGTTTATTGACTTCGACTTTATTCACCGGTCATAGCCGCTACGTGGCAAGGGAATAACCTGGCCAGTAGTAGCGACTAGACACAGTAAGGCCTAACTAGAATGATCGAGAGATTTTCTTGGGGGGTTGGAAAAGTCGGCTCCTTTTTCCCGTACATGCGCGGAGGGTTCTTCCGGTAAAGCTCATGGGAGTTTTTTTTTTTGGTTGTTTTTTTAGTATTATTTGTATTATTCGGACTATTGTCCGCACCTTCATTGTAATCTGTACAACGTTTCGGCCGATGTGCCCTCTGTTTCTTCAGATATTTCTTGTCGAACTCGGGAACCTTCTCGGGACTCGGAACCTTCTTTTTGGACTCGGGGAACCTTCTTGGCGTAATCTGGAACGTTCTTGTCGTAATCGGGAGTCATCATGGAACTTTGAACCTAACCTTTATTCAATCCACGGGGATATCCGTTTCTCATTCCATTACCGGTTAGAGGTTTTAAGCTGTGTTAATTCTTATCAATGTTACTGCGGCCTGACCAGTACTGAATGCAGTCTAGAGGTAACTGTCACTTAGAACTGTCTTAACCAAACGCCTTTATCCACTAGGCTATGTGTCCAATGAAGCCAACGTTGTACGATAACAATGAAGATGAGGCCAATAGTCCGAATAATACAAATCTTATTATAATGGAGATTGTGTGTTTCTGTCTGTAACCGAAACTATATTACTACTCAAGTCACAATTCTTAATCATTTACGGTCAAATTCTCCATGATTTCATTCTTTTTAAACTTCAGTTATTAATAAAATTGTTTTACATTATTAATACTGTTGATCATATCTACGTACTAATAACATGCAATTGTATTTATATATACAACAAAATAGCGATTTAGTTTGAACGAGAAGGCTAATTTGCATATTGATTTTTAAAATTTTATTTTATTTTAAATATGTGCTTGGTATTATTGATTTCTAATTGTTTGGTTTATCTTAAGAAATATAAAAATTCTCGTGGATAATCTAAAAGAAAATTTATTTACAAGAAGAAATAACTGTAATATTTATCCTTTACTTCTATTTTAACTAAATAGTTAAATTAGGAAATTTTAAATGAAACAGGGGAGTAATGGAAATGATGGAATAGTTAGTTTCAAAGTTGTTCTATTTTTCGATTATACCCCCTCTGTTGCAGATCTTTTTTTTTTGCATTCTTAGTCAGTTTCATTAGCCTTTCTAATTTAATATGATATTTTATTATATCAAACTTAAATACTTGCACCCGGAGGGTGCATATATTTGCTAGTAATACTAATTATCAAACCTTATCTCAAAACTCAGATAATGTTTATTTTTTAGCCCCACGGGTCAAGTAGATTTGTATTAGATGTCATATAGGATTTTTTGATGTTATATAATGTTGGGTGGTTTGTGTGATGGGAGGCAAAGTGGCAGGACAGCTGCTTGTTTGTGGCGTGCTGCTTCCAGCAATTGAATTCGTTATGCCGCGAGGGTTGCGAGAGAAAATTCCGAGGTAGTGAGATACTTTACCATTCTTCGACAGGCAAGAAACTTTACGATGCTTCGACAAATGTGTAGATGAATACGCAATGAACACAGTTCATTAGTTCGGTTATTTCTCTAAGTCCAACATGAACAAAGGGGAACCACTCTTGACTGATAAATTAAATTAGTTAAGTAAATAAAAGTTAAGAAAAATAAACACGGTCTTGTGATTAATGGATGGTCTTGGAACAAGACTGATATTGAAGAAATGAGTTAAGTGTGAGACCGACACCAAGATGAAGTCATGATGTCAGAAGAGACCTAGAAGACCTTAACATATTAAAAGACGTCAGAAGAAGAATAGAAGTAAGTAAAGAAGTATAGAAATATACCAACATCCTTTGTTTATGTTGGAGTTAAGAAAAGAAGCTTTCCAACTAATTATAATACCTTTAAATCTAACGTGACAGAGGCAATATGTAAATGAATAGCTTTTGGATTTAGTGAGTCTGGGATGCATATATTTTGCTTTGAAGGAGTCCGGAAATTAATGGGTCCCAACTAAAGTTTAGGTTAGACTTATAGACAATAACCTAAACAAAGGGTAACCACTCTTGACTGATAAATTAATTATTTATTTATTGATCTACTAGGACAGAGACGGGTTAGGGTTAGGGTTTAGGGTTAGGGTTAGGATTTAGGATTAGTTTAATGAGAAAAAAATAATTATCAGTCAAGAGTGTTCCTCTTTGTTTATGTTGGCTTATAGGGAATAACCTTTAGCTCTATGAATATAGTTCTAGACGGGTTGTCCGTGCCGTTGAAAATCAATGATCAAACTAGAATTGAATAATGTGTGAACAGAAATTCGTCGAGTCGGACAGCCGGATCTCTCCACCGAAAAAGACGTTCTCCCAACTGCCAAAGTCCCTTGCCAAGTCATTGCGTCTGCAATATTTTTTCCAGCAATCTCTGCCAAGGCTTGCTTGCCTCTTCTGCATCGCATCAGTGTTTTCGTCAGCAAGATCAGAACGTACCTGCTCGATGTGGGAAGGCAGGCCTTAAATAAGGATTACTGCCTGACCAAGACCAAACATCCGGGTCACTCGCGCCCAGTGCTGCCATCATAGTGTAGGAAATTTGCATATGCGCAACAAATTAGTCTGACTTCGAGCCACGACCTGATCAGGAGGATAAGAGTTCATTCTCTGTGGCGCCAGCTATACTAAACCTTTGCAAGCCAGACTGTTTCGTGCTCGTTGAGCTACCAATGTACGTAATTTCTCCCGCTACAAATTGTTGCAATTAAGATAAGTTTTGCTATTACCGATACGAATTTCTTCGTGAATTAATTTTTTTTCAGGGGGAGAAGCATCTAATGTACAGTGTAAGGGATGATAACTTTAAAAAATACACTCTTGATGAGCTCAAAAGATATTAATTGTCTATATTGCTCAATTATAAAATCAACGCCCCACTTCATTCCTTGAGACCAAACTGAAAAATAACTGAAAATATAAAAGGTTTTCAACAGAATACCAGTCGTATTCTAAGATGTTGCGCTAAGTTTTTGGTAGGTTTCGGGAATGTGGAGGCACCGGCTACTTCTTGAATTGTTTTTATTTCACTGCGATTTTGTTTTTCGCTTTTCCCTGGTCGCATCTCTTGACTCTCGAGTGGGTAGTTGTACCTGTGTAGGATTTGGGTTGTCCATCTATGGTTATGAGAGTAGAAAAATGTGTTTATAAAAAAAATTGTATTTCCATTAAGAATTGATGTTATTTCAAAACTTTATCGGCATTAAATGACCCACTGTAGGTTGATATGCCGTAAAACAAAAACAAAACAAACCAAACTAAACCTAATTATATCATTTAAAAATATTAAAATTAAAATCATTTAAAAATCATTAAATATTATTGTTAAATTCCGCTTAAAAAATGGGTTTAAGTATGAAAACAATCTGTATTTTAATCTTCGTAGACTACTCATAAAAAAACGTGCTTTTACTTAACCTATAACTAGAAAAATTATTGAAACATTTCTAGCATTTTCTTAATATTAATTGAGATTATTTTTCAGGTCGCCTATGTTTCGAAGGAAGGATATGTTTGCATTCGGACACCAAAAATACCTTCAAATTTAATAGAGCTCAAAAATAAGGACGCCCCTTGAATCAGACACTCCGAACACGTAAGTTTGTATTAGATTAACTAGCTAACTCTTGACCTCTTTATATTCGCAATTGTACAATGGTCTATGGTGATCTTTATTTTATAATGGGAATTGTTGTGTTTTTTCTTGTCTGTCTGTAACCGAAACTAAATCACTACTCAAGTCACAATCCCTTAGTAATTGACGCCACATTCACGCATGATTTTATCCTTATTTTAACCTCAATTATTAATAAAATTGTTTTACATTATTTATACTGTTAACCATATCTACGTACTAATATTAACATGCAATTTGTTATTTAAATATAACAACAAATAGCGGTTTTACGTTGTAACGGGAAAGCTAATTTGCATATTGATATTAAAAAAGTATTTTAATAATATATGCTTAGTAATTATTGGTTTCTAATTGTTTGGTTAAAAATCTCTTCAATGAATCTTAAATGAAATCCATTAACAAGAAAAGATAACTGTCATTTTATTCTTTACTTCCTTTTAACTAAATTTACTTTAAATTAGAAAAATAACAATGAAAGACGAGAGTGATGGAAGAGTAAATTTCAGTTGTTCTATTTTTCGATTATATCCCCCTCTGTTTCAAATCTTTTTATCTGCATCTTATTTTAGTTTCATTAGCGTTTCTAATTTAATACGATATTTCATTACATTAAAACTTTAAATACTTGCACCCGGAGGGTGCATATATTTGCTAGTACTAATAATAATGGCACTTTTCCAGAATAGATTCTCATCTATCTATCTATTAATATATGGAGATTTCGCTTGTCTGCAACAAAACTACGTCACTGCTTACGTCACATTACCCCAAATCGTCATAACATAGAAAAATTACACTCAAAATTTGAACATGCAGCATTAGACAGTCCTCATGTGTTTTTAAAAACAAGTTTTAATAGATACATCCCCTGGTATCATATATTTCATATATGATTGTGTTTTATTTTAATAGATATATCAAAGTTAATAGAACTTAGTTCCGATTTCAAATTGTTTTTATTTTATTTTTTTATTTTTTTACTCCTTTAATAAATTTGATGATTCATGATTTATGGTTCAAACTCTCCGACATTAATTTTAAACTTCCACCTCGTCAAGCAATATTTTACAAAAATGATTTACATCGTCGCCGAAGGGCGTTTTTTTATTTGCTAGTTATTAATAATGGAGATTGTCTGTATTTCTGTCTGTAACAAAAACTACGTCATAGCTCTACGTCACAGCTTACGTCACAATATTCTTATGCTATATATATACACACAAAATTTGAGTAAGCAATTTTAAAAAATTGTTTTTTTTACTCTCGTTCTTTTTTTTTTCTTTTTTTACGGTAAACAGAAGTTAACTAAAAAGTTTACAAATAAATAATACCTACGATTTTGTGGCGTAAAAATTGATGTGAAAAAATATTCAAAATAATTGTTTGATTTTTACATCCACGCAACATTTTATTTGGAGAGGACGGGGCTCAGTTTTCATTTCAAATTTGTTTTTTTTTATTTTTTTTTTTTTTCTCGTTTTAATAAATATGAGGATTTGCTTACTTACGATACAAACCCTCAGACATTGAATTTTTAAACTTCCACCTCTCAAGCAATGTCTTTCAAAAAATTAATTTTACGACGCCCGGAGGGTTTTTGTTGCTAGTAATGGTAATGTATAAACATCTATTGTTATACTAAAGCTGAGCGAATCAATATTTGTCTCCTAGAGGCTGTTTTACTGTTTCGTTCAATGACACAGAAGTTAAAATTGTTCCTTAATTTTAGGATTGAGCTTATGTTTGAAAAACCCTATTTTAATTGGTTCTAATTAGTCGTAATTTGCAATTAAGTAAAAAAACTGACCCGTCTCTTATCACATGCTGCCTATCACTTCCCCCTCTCTATTCATATCTTGATTACATCCTCTTTATATATGTTAGCTTCTCAGTGAGTGGAGAGAGAGAGAGAGAGAGGGGGTGAGAGAACGAAACGTATTTTGCGTATTAAGTTTCATAAGCAGCGAGCCAATAGCTTCAACATCTTGGTTCTTGATAATATTTAAATTAGATCAAACGTCTCTTTCTTAGAAATCTTTCAAATGTTTTTAATGTTTTAAGTAAAAAACTGATCCGTCTCTTACTTCACATTCTGTTCTATCACTTTCACCTTCTCTATTTATATATTCTGATTACATCCTCGTTATATATGCAGTTTCTCAGTGAGTGGAGAGAGAGAGGGGGGTGAGAGAAACGTATCTGTATGTTAAGTTCATAAGCAGCAGCGAGTCAATAACTTCAACTCTTGGTTATTGATAAATTTAAATTAGATCAAACGTTCTCTTTCTTAGAAAATCTTTCAAAATGTTTTTTAATTTTTTAAGTAAAAAACATCCGTCTCTTACTTCACATTCTGTCTATCACTTCCCCCCTATCTATTTATATCTTGATTACATCCTCGTTATATATGTCAGTTTTCTCAGTGAGTGTTAGAGAGAGAGGAGAGAGAGAGAGATGAGAGAGAGAGAGAGATAAGAGAGAGAGTGAGAGGGTGAAAACGTATCTGTTGTTAAGTTCATAAGCAGCGAGTCAATAACTTCAACATCTTGGTTCTTAAATAAATTTAAAATTAGATCAAACGTTCTCTTTCTTAGAAATCTTACAAAATGTTTTTAATGTTTTAAGTAAAAAACATCCGTCTCTCTTACTTCACATTCTTTCTATCACTTCCCCCTCTATTTATATCTTGATTACGTCCTCGTTATATATGTCAGTTTTTTCAGTGAGTGTAGGAGAGAGAGAGAGAGAGAGAGAGAGAGAGAGAGAGAGAGAGAGGGTGAGAGAAACGTATCTGTAATGTTAAGTTTTCATAAGCAGCGAGCCAATTGATTCAACTTCGTGGTTCTTTTTCTTTTCTCTTTTTTTCAAATTTAATTCGCTTTACAAACTCACTTTTCCTTAATCTCTATTAACTCCACATAACATGGGGGCGCGTGGGCTAATGGAGTAGTATGAAATGGACTCGTCGACCCGGGTTCAAATCCTGGACAGAGCTGCAGTTCAGATAGCGCTAATACCCCTGGGAAAGGTATGAATCCAGCTACTCTCTCTCCCAGCAATGGGTAAATAGTGGGACATATTGGGCTCTTTAACCTTGGTTAAGCAACCAGTCTAGGAGTAAGGAAAAACTCTGAATTCAAACCTGTTAAAGTCCACTTGGTTGGTCACTATTAGAATAGACTCAGTCCTATTTCACTAATTTTAAGATTTTTGATTAAACCCAACAGGTGATGGAATTCCAAAAGTCTGACGACGAAGTCTATTGCTTGAAAGAATAACAATTTAACCCTTTAAACTCTTGGTCAAAACACGTGTTCGGCATCTCAATGAATAATTTTTTATCCATGCAACATTTTCTTTCCATTATCTTTCAACACACACACACAGAATTATATATATATATTATATATAATGAGGAAAAATGAGTAAAGAAAAGAAAGTAAAATGGATAAAGAATTTAATCGATATCACATTAATCGATATCACTTACACATGTGTTTCGGTCAGTTTATGTGTGTGAAAATATTTCGCACACATACAAGAATCGACCTTCATCAGAGTGAACATTTATTTTTATGAAAATAAAAAATCATTTATAAATCTGATGAAGGTCGATTCTTGTATGTGTGCGAAATATTTTCACACACAATAAACTGACCGAAACACATGTGTAAGTGATACGATTAATGTGATATCGATTAAATTCATTTTATCCATTTACTTTTTCTTTACTCATTTTTCCTCATATTGTCGGATTCAATTCCTTTTCCATTTTTACATATATATATATATATATATATATTATATATATATATATATATATCTGTGTGTGTGTGTGTGTGTGTGTGTGTGTGTGTGGTGTAATGGCTAAACCGAGGAATACTCTGTGTTGAGAATTTTGTATACGAGGTGCGTACTAGATGCCCGCTCCTACTTATAGACTAGTCCGGAATCATATGATCTAACTCTTGGCCAATCACTGGCAGTACTCTGAGGTTGATACAGTATTTAACCGACCCTACTGGTCATAATTACGCCAGCATTCTTTGATGACGGACATAGGATTAAATCATTGGACCTTTACCAATATGCAGGATAGGATTTATACGCTTACCAAAGGATTCTATAACACAGGACTTTCTTTAAGACCTTTCCAACTGTCCAAGGATGGCATTTAAAACTTTACACTCGGGATAATAATAACAGGATAAATTTCAAACCATATAAATAAAAGATATTGATAATTTTACAAGAAATATTCTCAAATTCAGTTAATCAATTATAAAATGGATAATTAAGTAAATAAAAAACTGTCTTGTTTTGGCGGGTAATGTTTTTTAAAAAGTGAAAGGAAGAACGTTAATAATTCCGTACCCACGTAGCCTGGGTGGGTTGTTTTGTAGGATGTGCTGTTACCCAAGCAGCATACCCCATCCCTCCTGCGCTGTGGTACAAAGGAAAGGTAAGAAACCTGTGCAGTTTGGAATTGAAATTAAATCTCATAACGTTTGAACCACTGGGGATATTTGCATAATTCAAACGGTTCTGAACTCCCATTTACAGAGCTCTATATAACTAATGTGATTAAACAACAATAACCTCAAATAAAAAAAAATCAACTGGGAATGCTAATCATTGCACCCCTAATAACTATTAGGGATGGATATCATAATTATTTCTTTATTTGGATGGAAAAACTATTTCTGTTTGCATTGGTGCTTAGCTCTCTATCTTTGTGCATTGTAAATATCTACACAATTGGTACATTATTATTATTATAACAATTACTTTTAAAGGTTATTTTCTTTTCTCACATAATTCGTAATGGAATTTTTCTAACAACTTCTAATAATGGACTCTCCCGTATGAGGGTTCATACACACAATGAACATCCACACAGGGATTTGTTTATAGTGGTGAGGGGTTGGTTTGGACCATCCACACTTTTTGGCACAGTCGATAGGAAAGAATTGGCATCAAAGGTTGCCACAAACGACGCGATCTCGGGAATTTTGAATTCAGAGTTATCCCTCTCCTAGACGGTTACCTAACCAAGGCTGAAGAGCCCAGTCTGCCTACTATTTAACCCATAGCTGGAGGGAGAATATATGGATTCATACCTTTCCCAAGGTATTAGCGCTATGTGAATGCCAACAGCTTTCGTCTAGGAATTGAACTCGAATCGACGAGCCCATTTTCCACGACTCTAACCATTAGCCCACGCGCCTCAATATAATTCTAATACCTACTTTAAAATAGGTAGCATTGAAATTCAGCATTACTCCACCTTAGGGACTCAGGCTCCGGATTTGTTTTGGTTTTTTTTTTTTTTTTAAGTATGTGGTGACTTTCATGAAATATCATCTTAGATTTACAATCAGCTATATCAGTGAACGATGATTAGAAGCTGTAAGAAATACTTTGTGTGAATAGGGTTGATAATTGAATGGGATTTTTAATTTTGGTGGTCAACGTCCCTCACCCAACGTGTGTTACTCTTCAATGGGATATGTCAATAGAAGTACCGTATTTGACGCATAAAAAGACTCACCCCCATTTCAGTAGGTCAGATTCAGGAGAAAAAAAATTTGTATTTAAGCGTATGTTGAAACAGTCAAGCGGTGCATTACACAAGCAGGAACATAGCTGTATAAAAGCAATTTCAGTACAGGCAAGCAATAAGTATACACAAGACATCTCATAGCAGGAAATAATCTTATTATAATGGAGATTGTGGGTTTGTCTGTTTGTAACCGAAACTATATTTCTATGCAAGTCACAGTTCCTTTAGTTATTTACATCATATTCTCCATGATTTTATTTTTATTTAAACCTCAATTATTAATAAAATTGTTTTACATTACTTACACTGTTGACCATATCTACAGGCTAATAACATGCAATTGTATTTATATATACATCAAAATAGAGGTTTACAGTATGAATGGGAAGGCTAATTTGCATATTGATCTTAAAAATTGATTTAATAAATATATGCTTAGTATTATTGATTTCTAATTGTTTGGTTTTATCTTATGAATATGAGCAAAAATCTCGGGATAAATCTTAAAAGAAATCCCTTAACAAAGAGAAATAACTGTAATATTATTATTTACTTCCTATTTTAACTAAACAGTTTAATTAGGAAAATTTACCAATGAAAGACGGGAGTAACGTAAAATGATGGAAGAGTTAGTTTCAAAGTTGTTCTATCTTTTAATCATACCCCTCTGTTCCAAATCTTTTTATCCGCATTCTTATTCAGTTTCATTAGCCTTTCTAATTTAATATGATATTTTATTATATTAAAACTTAAACACTTGCACCCGGAGGCGCATATATTTGCTAGTAATAATAATAAAATTAATAATAATAATAAACATAAAACTTCACGTAGAATGTATATGATGCAGGGCAATTTTTTGATCTATGGAACAGCTATGTCGGAGTTTCCTCGTTGGATTAGTCGCCTGCTTATTCAGAAGTCCTTGTAAAAACTGTAGTAGTACTATTTAACTCATCGGTAGGAGATGAGAGTGTCCATACCTTTCCCAACGATATTAGTTTAAGAGTGAATGTAATACATTGGCTGGGTTTCGAAATCGCTTTACTTCGTTAGCCACTGTGAATAGCATGCTTTACCCATACGTATGTTGACATTGCTTTCAGTAAATGAGATTTTGCTACCGAGGTATATGAGCTGGTTTACTAATTTCATTTTATGGGGAGATGATACCATCTTGATTACCGAAATGAAATATGTTATTCTATTTTATTTGTTTTTGCCTTGTTATTTTTTTTTTGTGTTTTTTTTTTGTTTTTTGTATTTTTGTTTTGTTTTTGTTTTCTTTTAGCATCGAGAATTTTCCTTCTCTGTAACGATTCAGTACAACCAACTTTCACGTATAGAAACGAAGGAGAAGATTTTGTGGTGAGTATTGTTAAAAGCAATATATATATATAATATATATATATATAGGGGTAAACTATAGACACGTGTTTCGAGGTATCACCTCTCATCAGTATAGTTATACGGTTTTAGCAGCTGCCTCTGGCTGGGTTCGAAACCCGAACGAACTTACGCTCGCCCAAGCTTCTTACCCACACATCCACAGTCAGTCGCCAAGTATAGCAGGCTATTTAATTGCTTATTTCTAAGGGAAATGACCTTCACCTAGAGTTCTCAAACTATGTAAACAAAGTGAGATTTGCCGAGCCGAATACGGTGAATCTGCAATTATATACCTTCTAAATAGAGTGCTCAACCGAGAACGGGAGCGTATAAAGGGGTAAACTATAGACACGTGTTTCGAGGTATCACCTCTCATCAGTATAGTTATACGGTTTTAGCAGCTGCCTCTGGCTGGGTTCGAAACCCGAACGAACTTACGCTCGCCCAAGCTTCTTACCCACACATCCACAGTCAGTCGCCAAGTATAGCAGGCTATTTAATTGCTATATTTCTAAGGGGAAATGACCTTCACCTAGAGTTCTCAAACTATGTAAACAAAGTGAGATTTGGCCGAGCCGAATACGGTGAATCTGCAATTATATACCTTCTAAATAGAGTGCTCAACCGAGAACGGGAAGCGATAAAGGGTAAACTATATATATATATAATCAATGGTAATATTATGGTTTACACTCATAACTTGAAGTTTCATGCTAATCCAATCATCAGATGACTTCAATGGTTGAGATGTTAAAAACCAGTCGTGAAATGGTTGAGATGTTAAAAACCAGTAATTTTTTAGCGTTTATATAACTGGTTTTTAACATCTCAACCATTTCACGACTGGTTTTTAACATCTCAACCATTGATCTCATCTGATGATTGGATTAGCATGAAACTTCAAGTTATGAGTGTAAAACCATAATATTACCATTGATTATAAATCTGCTCTGCTATATTAGCATTGAGCACCTTTTCCATGCAAATACTTTTCTCATTTTTTCATTCACTATTCATTACATATTATATATACTAGCAAATATATGCACCCTCCGGGTGCAAGTATTTAAGTTTAAATATAATAAAATATTAGATTAAATCAGAAAGGCTAATGAAACTAATTAAGAATTCAGATAAAAAGATTTGAAACGGAGGGGTATAATCGGAAAATAGAACAACTGAAACTTACTCTTTCATCACTTCCGTTTTCAATGCTAAATTTTCCTAATTTAACTATTTAGTTAAAATAGGAAGTAAAGAATAAAATTACAGTTATTTCTTCTTGTTAATGAATTTCTTTTAGGATTTATTGAAGAGATTTTTACTCATATTCATTAAGATAAAACCAAACAATTAGAAATCAATAATACCAAGCACATTTTTATTAAAATCAGTTTTTTTTATCAATATGCAAATTAGCTTTACGTTTACACTGAAAACTGGTATTTGTTGTATATATATAATACAATTGCATGTTATTAGTATTTAGGTAAGGCCAACAGTATTAATAATGTCAAACAGTTTTTATTAAATTGAGGTTTAAATAGAAATAGAATCATGGAGAATGTGACGTAAATAACTAAGGGAATTATGAATTGAGTTGTAATATAGTTTCGGTTACAGACAGAAAAATACTCAATCTCCATTATAATAAGATATATATGTGTGTGTGTGTGTATAATGGCTAAACCGAGAATACTCTGTGTTGAGAATTTTCGTATACGAGGTGCGTACTAGATGCCCGCTCCTACTTATAGACTAGTCCGGAATCATATGATCTAACTCTTGGCCAATCACTGGCAGTACTCTGAGGTTGATACAATACTTAACCGACCCTACTGGTCATAATTACGCCAGCATTCTTTGATGACGGACATAGGATTAAATCACTGGACCTTTACCAATATGCAGGATAGGACTTATACGCTTACCAAAGGATTCTATAACACAGGACTTTCTTTAAGACCTTTCCAACTGTCCAAGGATGGCATTTAAAAAACTTTACACTCGGGATAATAATAACAGGATAAATTTCAAACCCATATAAATTAAAAAAATTTTTTCAAAATTTCAGCGTTTGAATTCAGCGTTCGTTTTTGTAAACAGTCTTTTTAACGGATATCTTTCTTCCCATCTACGTCGCTCTTTGATGAAGACCAACTTATCGATTTGGTCGAAACAGATCTGTCAGCAATCACATAACAAACATCATATGTTTTTCAAAATGTTAAATTTCATACTGTCGGATTAATTTCCATCTATTTTTCACACATATATATATATATATATATATAGAGAGAGAGAGAGAGAGAGAGACAGAGACAGAGACAGAGGGAGAGACAGAGGAGAGACAGAGAGACAGAGACAGAGAGGAGAGAGGGAGACAGACAGACAGAAAGATACAGAGAAAAATAACTCGGAAAACTTGTAAGCTGGGGCACTCGTAAGTTAAGGTTCCATTGTAATTTGAATTAAGAATATTTAGCCATAAAAACCGGCAGTAATTGGCAGAGCTAGCATTCCAGCTGTTCTATTGTTTATTTTTGCTCATATTAAAGCCAACTTGATTTTTTTTTAAATTAAGGCAAGGTTATATGGTGAGTATGCTGGGTTATTTCTATTATTAAATTTACATTGATTTTTTATGCAAAAAAAGAAAACACAATGTAAGGTTTTTCATAAGAAGAGGTTAGGGAATCGTGTATACTGTACATTTATGTTTATATAATATATATATATATATATATATATTTGGGAATAAAAAGGCCTTAAATACCATGGGTATCGTGGTTATGGACCATTTCCACTCGCGAGTATGTTCACGAGCTTCTTCAGACCACTGATATATTTTATTTAGACAGGCACATGGCCAAACTCATTTTATATTCATACATTTCACCTCCCTCATTCATTTGCTCTGTTTACAATAATTAAACATTGAGCTCTCATACGGAACCTGAACTCTACAACAAACTACGGGTAGAGAATTAGGACCCACCTAGAATCACCTTGTACCAAGAAACTTGGTACCGCACCAAAGTTATATATATATATATATATATATATATATATATATATATATTATTTGTTTGTTGCTTCTTAAGGGTACTTTTGCCCACGGTTGTTCAGATGACGTCAGGATCGTCAATCATTGTTAGTATTGCGATTATTTTCATACGAACAACAAAAAAATAAATGAATTATAACTTTAGTTTGATTTTAACAACAAAACAATGACTAAATGTAAACGTCCTTCCTATGTACAGTGCCAAGTTTGATAGACTTACCAGTCTGAAGAAGAAGGAATTTTAGGATATCTAGTATTTTCTATCAGGTTAACTGAAATATCGGGTATACGCAAGCAAGTCCCACACGACAGTGGAACTGAAAGAAAGCATCTGTAGAGAGATAACAGCTATTCCAGTTGATATGCTAAACCACACGTTACGTAATATGAGAAATCGAGCTCTCGAATGTTTTCGTCATGATGGTGACCATCTCAAGGACATAATATTCAAATCGCAGATTACATGTAAAACTCCTGTGTGCCAGTTATGTAATAAAATATTTAGTACTCTGTGTCGTTTTTATAATCTGAGAAAATAGCATTTAAAATGTGTTCCATCATTATGGTTTACCATATAAGAATATTATTAAAACAGAGAAAACAAAAGCTAAATTCAATTTTTTTATCACATTAAAAGAAATACCTTTTTTGTGGTGATTCAGACCACGAGTGATGACAGGCAAGTTAGAGTTAAAGAAGTAAAACACAAACACATCTTAGAATTCGAATAAAGACATGTATTACGGACATACATAACATAAATTTTTTGCAAACTTAGGTTTGTCTGCGGAAATGTTATATAAAATAATAGTCCGCTTAGCTGAAATCCTGAGGTAGGTGAATTATCGGAGTCCCTTGCTACGGCTATCTGCTCGCACTGCTGGATATAAGAGACGCCCTTTTCGTCGTCCGACTCCCGGTGCTGCTGAATCAGAAAGAGAAGAATTTGCCTCTTTGGCTTTGCCGCCAAAGAATGCTGGCCCGTGATTGGTTGTTTGATAGCGAGGCTCGTATAACAAGGACGATAACCCATACCTCAGATATTTTTACACTTTATTTCTTTCTAACTTCTCCATTGCAGATTGGAGAGTACAGTGGACCCTGCAACCCAAAACCAAAACCAACACCAACACCAACACCAACACCAAGCATTTCCATTGGAACTCTGATAGTTATTGGGTAAGTGTTTTTCTCTGAATAAAGATTCATATGATTAGTTTTATCAGTGCTACTGTATGGCTACACCACTCTTTTTATCATATGTGCTAGAAGATAGTGGCTGAGGGTCTTAGTGTCCGGGGTATGATGTCAAATTGTATCCAATGATTAAGTTCTAATTTGTGGAGCCCTGAGGAGTGTGGGGTACCCCTTTATTGCCATTACCCCAGGTCCATTCTGATTAGGCGTTCTAGTACCTGTAAGGGTCACATCTATGGGTTAAATAGATAAAAAAGGGTTCTACAAAAATATACACGTAAAGCCAAATTGATTACCAACTCTTGTTTCGCACTCTAGCAATTTGTTTAAAAACAAAGTATTTACCTACAAACTATTCCCATATAAATTATATATATAAAACAAAGAATTGGCATTAAATAACCCACAGGATTGATATGCCGTTAAACAAAATAAAACCAAACAGGAAGAAGTAAAAAAACAAATTTAAAGAATGTGCTCGGGTAGTAAATAAATACCGAAAATCGGAAAATAAAATGAAAATAAAAACTAAAAAAATAATTTTTGGAGATTTTTTTTACTCAGTTCGATAATTATTGAATTGATAGCCAATTCAATAATTATCGAACTGAGTAAAAAAAACTCCAAAAATTATTTATTTTATTAAAAAATTATTTTATTTTATAAAAGAAAAAAATACATCAATATTTGTTCCATTCAAAAGGGGGAGGCGCTAAATTTCCAATATAGTTTTCGACCAAAAAATACGGGTGATTGATACTAAAGTAAAGTAGTTATTAAAAAATATTACTGGTTTACAAAATGCCTAGAAAATATGCTAGATGGAAGTTGCACAACAATGCGATCTTAAACAAATCATGAAAATAACACCCAACAAGAAAGCAGCTATACGTCCACTTGCCACCTATCGCACAAACCATCCGAGTGAGGTGAACAAGTGTTACATAATTGTTAGTAGCCTAACACTTATTTACAGTAGTGTAGAAACCAAAATGGCTGTTATAAGTTGCAGTTGGCGGCCTTGAAGGATTGAGTGACAAGGCTTGACCTAAGTCCTGATCCTCCTTCCGGTGGATACCGTGAGAATCGGTGGAGAAGACCCTCTTCCGGTTTAGATTAGAAAGAGAGTTTTAGTTCAGTATCGGCCAAACCACGAAAGTGGTAAGTCGTGTTAAGCACACGGCATACTCAATCTGTGCAGGTAGTCTGGTGGGGATTTCGGAATAAAATATGATCTAAAGCAAATCGAAGTCTTGTGTTATTATCTAAAAACTACCAATGACACAGGGCTTCTGATAAATAGAAATCCCCAATGGAAGACCAGACACGATGTCCCCAAGGCGAAGTCCAGACGCTAGAAGAAGAACGTAAGATACCAACGATGAGCAGAAGAATAATAGAAGTAAAGAGAGTATACAACACAAGACATGCTGGGCACTGCTGGAGAAACAGACACAAACTCATAAGTAATGTTCTTCTATGAAAACAACTCATCCGCCCTGTCGGCTGGGACGTTAGAATGCACCCACTGCACCTCTGCAGAGGGGTAAGACTCCCCCAATGGGGCCACCTGTTGGCCGTGGGTGGCGACCCGTGAGGCTTAAGGATAGAGCCCAGGTGGATGAGCAATTCATGACATGCAATGCTCAACTTTGGCCCTATCTTGGGCTAGACGGGCGGTCGGAGAGGCCCCCTCCGATCAATCGGCTGGTCACGTCAAGCCCTAGTACCTATATGATATTCCAACCCTATTGCCCTTATGGCAAGCTCCAACCCCTTTTTATCATATGGGTGCTAGAAGGCGGTGGCTGCGGGTTTACATGTCCTGGGAATGGCGTTAAACTCTATCTGATGGTGAGGTTCCAGTTCTGGAGGTTTGGGGAATGTAGAGCACCTCTTCATCACCATTGCTCCCTGGTCCCTCTGACCCGGAGTGGTAGTACCTATTAGGGTCCCATCTATGGGTTAAATAGAAAAATGTATTTATAAATAAATTGTATTATCCATTAAGAATTGATTTATTTCAAAACTTTATCGGCATTAAATGACCCACTGAGGTTGATATGCGTAAAACAAAACAAACCAAAAACAAAACAAACTCATGGGTATGCCATTGTAGGCCTCCCAGCAAAGACCTACATAGACCAGCTCTGTATGGATACTGAATGCTGTGTAGAGGACCTACCTAGAGCGATGAATGATAGGGAGGGTTGGGGAGATATTGTCATAGATATCCGTGCTACTGGCGGGCATGACATGATGATAAAGCTCTGTTTAAATATTGACCTTGTGGCCATATCCTGCTTGTGTTAAGGTAATCATATCCCACCTGGTCATCCCCACCCTGAAAAGATAGACACTTTGGGTAGGAGGAATGTGTTACAGGCACCTGTCACTGGTTATTTTTGGGATTAACAGTCCGAGACACATTGAGGCCTATTTAGTGTTTTACTCATTATTTTCTTTTACTGTTAGTTCAAAATCATAAAAATGTGTTGACTTTTTTTATATATAAGGCTTGTGTTAGATCCGCGCTATATTTATAGACTGGGCGAATCATATGATCTAACTCTTGGCAATCACTGGCAGTATCTGAGGTTGATACAATACTTAAACCGGCCTTACTGGTCATAATTACATTGGCATCTTTGACGACGGGCATTGGATTAAATCACGAACCTTTACAATACGCAGGATAGGACTTATACATTACCAAAGGATTCCATAACACAGGACTTTTTTAAGCACTTTCAACTGGAAGGATGGCAGTTAACAACTTTACACAAAGCCTGTACTAATTGATAGCAAAAAGATTCAGCAGTAATGACCCGAAAAGGATTGGTATGGAACCAACCAGCCAACCAGTCTGCCAGATCTCGGAAGTGCTGAAAGTACATGAAATCGTGATTTAATTGTCGTTCCTTAGTTATTACCTTCTTATTATAATGGAGATTGTGTGTGTTTTTGTCTGTACGAAACTATATCACTACTCAAGTTACAAAACCCTTAGTTATTTACATCACATTCTCCATGATCTTATTTAAACCTCAATTATTAATAAAATTATTTTACATTATTAATACTGTTGGTCTTGTCTACATGGTATTTTCCTCGTACCCCACGTTGTACAAGGTCAGGCACAAAGTGCCCTATTTGCGTGGGACCACCACAAGCCGAGACTCATGTGTGGCAGGTTGAAAAGTTGCGTCGAAAAGTTGTGACGTAAACTGTCACAGTTTACGTCACATATTCTTAATGCTATATACACCCAAAATTTGGGGTACGAGGAAAATACCATGTAGACAAGACCAACAGTATTAATAATGGTAAAATAATTTGCTGTGACGTAGGGCTATGACGTAGTTTTGTTACAGATATAAATACAGACAATATCCATTATTAATGGTGTGAGAAGACCTGTTCTGCGCTCTGCACCTTCAATGCACGATGTGCTAGAAACCCAAATGTTGTGAATATTATGTGCTGGCGAATTTTAAGGCACAGGTCAGAAAACAGGCTCACAAGGATTTAAAAAAAAAACAAACAACAACTACAAGTGTTTGTAAACAAGACGCGGATGGAAGAAGGTGTGTGAGATTCGCTGTCAATCCAACTGGCTGCTACTGGCTTTCCTACGGCGACCTTAACATCAACCCGAGTTCTAACGGCAGTGCTGGTGTTTAGCTATTATTTATGTAAAACTCCCTTCCCCAACCATCCTCCCGGACCACCAGATGACAGCACTTAAATAAATCACCGACTTCTAGTCGTCATTAACCTTAAAATTAAAGCAATCAAATATTTTTTCCAGACTTAATGTCTTCAATACTTCAAACATTAATTTTTTTTCAGAAGAGATTTCCTCATAAAAATAGCATCTTTGCTTTTAAGTACTGGGTGCATAAGATATTATCACTAAGTGGCTAACTTCATGGTGGTCGTACAAGTCTCTTTAAACTTTACGGCCTAATCTTTGGATTCGTAAAAGGTCAACTACCCACCTTTTACTTAGCTGGCTTTAACCTATTCTCTTTTTTTATTCATTTATTTAATTCATTTATCTATTTATTCTGACTATGTTCATCTTCAATCATCTTTATATATATATATATACTATATATATATATATATATATATATATATATATATTTTTTAAAAAGTCTATTTCTGTCTTCATCATCTCGTTTTTCATCTCAGTTACATTTTTCTTTTTTTTCTTCCTTGTTCACTCTATCTATCTGTCTGTCTGTCTGTCTGTCTCTTCATATCTATCTATCTATCTATCTATCTATTATCTAAGTATGTAGATATGTCCAACATTCTAACACTGGTCTCGACCGGGGGTCTGAGCTTCAGCCGCTGACCTTACATTTAATAGCGTCGTCCCAGGGGGCTATCCCCCAGGCTATACCTGCCCTTGACTTAAAGGGGTAGGGCTGGATTTATTGCCCAGCGCTTGAGCCCCCCCCCCCACTGATGGGGAATAGCCGAAGGGATCGACGCAATTTTTGTTCTTTTCACATGACTCGGCTTGTGGTGGCCCACATTAAAACAGGCCTTGTGCCAACCCATACAAGTGGGGTATGAGGCAAATACATCTATCTATCTATCTATCTGTCTGTCTATGTGTGTCTGTCTATTTCTTTATATCTATTATCTATCAATCTATCTGTCTGTCTGACTGTCTCTTCATATCTATCTATCTATCTATCTGTCAGTCTGTCTGCCTGTCTGCCTGTTTTCATATCTATCTATCTATCTATCTATCTATCTATCTGTTTGTCAGTCTGCCTGTCTGCCTGTTTCTTCATATCTATCTATCTATCTATCTATCTATCTGTCTGTCTGTCTGTCTGACTGTCTCTTCATATCTATCTATCTATCTATCTATCTTTCGGTCTGTCTGTCTGACTGTCTCTTCATATCTATCAATCTATTTATCTGTCTGTCTGTCTGTCTGACTGTCTCTTCATATCTATCTATCTATCTATCTATCTATCTTTCTGTCTGTCTGTCTGTCTGACTGTCTCTTCATATCTATCTATCTATCTATCTTTCTGTCTGTCTGACTGTCTCTTCATATCTATCAATCTATCTATCTGTCAGTCTGTCTGCCTCTCTACCTGTTTCTTCATATCTATCTATCTATCTATCTATCTATCTATCCATCTGTCTGTCTGTCTGTCTGTTTTTCATATCTATCTATCTATCTATTTGCCAGTCTGTCTGCCTGTCTGCCTGTTTTTCATATCTATCTATCTATCTATCCATCTGTCTGGTTTCATATCTATCTATCTGTCTGTCTGTCTCTTATTATCACAATAGATAACTATATTCTATTTGTTCTTTTTTATATTCTTTCAGGTTTTTTGCGATTATCTTCATTTACTTTACAATTGGATGCATTGTGAATATTCATGTGAGAAAAAAAGACGGATGGGAAAAGATTCCGAATTATGCCCTCTGGTCGGGACTTCTAAAATTGATCGGGGTTCGTTTCATGTCTTTATTTTACTATTTCTATAACTCATGGGTATCGTAGACGGATAACATAAAAATATCACTTTTCATCGCAGACAATTCAGCTAAAAATATAAATCATCATCATCATCATCAAGGCTTATATTGAATTCGAAGCGGCTACCCAGCGTCGACTGGGTTAGAGGAGAGATTTTTTTAAAGTTAGTCTCACAGATCCATTATTACTGAATCGCGAGTTGGATCCACGCTGGATGCCCTATAAAAATGCCCACGTAAAAAAGATATTATGGTAATCCGGCCTGGTGGTAGTTGAATATATATATATATATATATATAATATATATATATATATATATATATATATATAAATTTGTTTTGGGATGAAACAAAGAAATCACAGTGCTCAACCACAAATTTGTAGGAGACTTTATTTATTTGTGGAATTTTTTAGATATAAAAGTTTTTTCATAAGCAACTATCCAGGTTTCAGGTTATTTCACCATCGTCAGGTTGCTCCTGGTGTTTTATTTGAAGAGATTTTGTGTTATGTTTATGGACCGCAAATTACGTCGGTTGATTGATTATATATATATATATATATATATATATTATATATTATATATACTTGGTCGTTAATTGTTTTATATTTTCCTTAGTTTTTCTACGTACATACATACATTACGGACATATATACATACATACATTTATGCATGCATACAATCATACATACATACACACCAGCTATCCTTTATTATATATATATATATATATATATGAAAGCATGAAAATTAAAGAATTCTTATTGTAATGTAGTAGGTTGTTGGTAGACCACCAGATGCCGAGGTCGAACCCTGACCCTAGATGTGACCTGAAGAGAACGTAAGATCACGTGTGACGAGGCCTCGATTTTTTAGTGAGAGAGAGGGGGAGAGATAAAATGCAGCGAAAGGTCAACATCGATATGACCTGGACGTGACCAAACTAAAGAGAACGTGATGTCACGTACGACGAGGCCTCAATATTCGTACTGAAAGAGAAACAGACAGATAGACAGACAGACAAATCTACTTTTTGGTACTTATCATATCAATGACCAACTTTCTGTGGGTGAAACTTTTATTCAAAAAAAGTTGAAAAGCGACCAACTCTAATATATACATTTACCACCAGACCCTAATTAAATATTCTTAGTTTCCCAATGTAGACATTAAACAAATTTCTGATATGTCATTTATCACCAAACCGTAATTAGATATTATTAGTTTCAAATGTAGATATTTAAACAAATTTCTTTTATGTCATTTATTACCACCCTAATTAATATATTAGTTCCAATGTAGATATTTAAACAAATTTCTGTTATGTCATTTACTATAACGTAATTAGATATTTTAGTTTCCAAATGTAGATATTTAAACAAATTTCTGTTATGTCAACCAAAAATTTCTGATATGTCATTACCACCAGACCGTAATCAATATTATTAGTTTCCAAATGTAGATATTTAAAAAATTTCTGGTTGTCATTTACCACCAGACCGTAATTAAATATTATTAGTTTCCAAATGTAGATATTTAAACAAATTTCTGTTATGTCTTTCAGGACCGTAATTAATATTATTAGTTTCCATATGTAGATATTTAAAAAATTTCTGTTATGTCATTTACCACCAGACCGTAATTAAATATTATTAGTTTCAAATGTAGATATTTAAACAAATTTTCTGTATGAATTTACCACCAGACGTAATTAAATATTAAAATGTAGATATTTAAACAAATTTCTGTTATGTCATTTACCACCAGACAGTAATTAAATATTATTAGTTTCCAAATGTAGATATATAAACAAATTTCTGGTATGTCATTTACAAGACCGTAATTAAATATTATAGTTTCCAATGTAGATATTTAAAAAAATTTCTGGTATGTCATTTACCACCAACCGTAATCAAATATTATTAGTTTCCAAAGATATTTAAACAAATTTCTGGTTGTCATTTACCATAATTAGATATTATTTGTTTCCAAATGTAGATATTTAAACATTTCTGAATGATTTACCACCACAGTAATTAAATACTATAGTTTCCAAATGTAGATATTTAAACAAATGTCTGGTATGTCATTTACCACAGACCGTAATTAAATATTAGTTTCCAAATGTAGATATTTAACAAATTTCTGTTATGTCATTTACCACCAATAATTATAATTAGTTTTCCAATGTAGATGTAGATATTTAAACAATTCTGTTATGTCATTTACACCAGACCGATAATTAAATATTAGTTTCAAAGTAGAGATATTTAAACAAATTTTGTTTATGTCATTTGACCACCAGACAGCTAATTAAATATTATTAGTTTCCAAATGTAGATCTCAAACAAATTTCTGGTATGTCATTTACACCAGACGAATTAAATATTAGGGCCAAATGTAGATTCTAAACCAATATTTCTGTTATTGTCATTTACCACAGACCGTAATTAAGATATTATTAGTGTGCCAAATGTAGATATTTAAACAAATTTCTGTTATGTCATTACCACCAGACAGTAATTAAATATTTATTAGTTTCCAAATGTGATATTAACAAATTTCTGTTATGTCATTTACCCACCAGACAGAATAAATATTATTAGTTTCCAAATGTAATCTCTAAACCAATTTCTGTTATGTCATTTACCACCAGACCGAATTAAAAATATTATAGTTTCCAAATGAGATATTTAAACAAATTTCTGTTATGTCATTTACCACCAGAACCGTAATTAAAATATTAGTTTCCAAATGTAGATATTTATAAACAAATTTCTGTTATGTCATTACCACCAACAGTAATTAAATATTTTTAGTTTCCAAATGTAGATCTCTAAACAAATTTCTGTTATGTCATTTACAACCAGACCGTAATTAAATATTAGTTTCCAATGTAGATATTAAACAAATTTCTTTTATGTCATTTACCACCAGACAGTAATTAAATATTATTAGTTTCCAAATGTAGATATTTAAACAAATTTCTGTTATGTCATTTACACCAGACAGTAATTAAATATTATTAGTTTCCAAATGTAGATCTCTAAACAAATTTCTGTTATGTCATTTACACCAACGTAATTAAAATATTATTAGTTTCCACAATTTCTGTTATGTCATTTACCACCAGACCGAATTAATATTAGTTTCCAAATGTAGATATTTAAACAAATTTCTGTTATGTCATTTACCACAGACAGTAATTAAATATTATTAGTTCCAAATGTAGAATCTCTAAAAAATTTTCTGTTATCATTTACCACCAGACCGTAATTAAATATTAGTTTCCAAAGAGATCTCTAAACAAATTTCTTGTTATGTCATTTACCACCAACAGAATTAAAATATTATAGTTTCCAAATAGAATATTAAACAATTCTGTTATGTCATTTACCACCAGACAGTAATTAAATATATTAGTTTCCAAATGTAGATCTCTAAAAACAAATTTCTGTTATGTCATTTACCACCAGACCGTAATTAAATATTATTAGTTTCAATGTAGATATTAAACAAATTTCTGTTATTTTTCATTTACCACAGACCGTAATTAAAATATGTAGTTTCAAATGAGGATATTTAAACAAATTTCTGTTATTCATTTACCACCAGACGTAATTAAATATTATTAGTTTTCCAAGTAGATATTTAAAACAAATTTTCGTTATGTCATTACCACCAGACAGTAATTAAATATTATTAGTTTCCAAATTAGATATTTAAACAATTTCTGTTATGTCATTTTAGCACTTCCAAGTTAATTTAAGTTCTGATATTCTTAACGCGTTTAATTTCGCCCGTTGATGATATTAGCCGCTTGTATTAACCGTTATTGACTGTCCTTGATCTCAATCACATGAGTAAATGTAAAAGTCAACACATTTTATATTTTGAACTAACAGTAAAAAGAAAATAATGAGTAAACACTAATAGGCCTCAATGGTGTCTCGGACTGTTAATCCCAAAAACCAGTGACAGGTGCCTGTAACAAATTCCTCCTACCCAAAGTGTCTATCTTTTTCAGGTGGGATGACCAGGTGGGATATGATTACCTTAACACAAGCAGGATATGGCACAAGGTCAATATTTAAACAGAGCTTTATCATATTGTCATGCCCGCCAGTAGCACGGATATCTATGACAATATCTCCCCAACCCCTCCCTATCATTCATCGCTCTAGGTAGGTCCTCTACACAGCATTCAGTATCCATACAGAGCTGGTCTATGTAGGTCTTTGCTGGAGGCCTACAATGGCATACCCATGAGTTGTTTTGTTGGTTTGTTGTTTTACGGCATATCAACCTCAGTGGGTCATTTAATGCCGATAAAGTTTGAAATAAATCATTCTTAATGGATAATACAATTATTTATAAATACATTTTTCTATTTAACCCATAGATGGGACCCTAATAGGTACTACCACTCCGGGTCAGAGGGGACCAGGGAGCAATGGTGATGAAGGGGTGCTCTACATTCCCCAAACCTCCAGAACTGGACCTCACCATCAGATAGAGTTTAACGCCATTCCCAGGACATGTAAACCCGCAGCCACCGCCTTCTAGCACTCATATGATAAAAAGGGTTTGGGCTTGCCATAAGGACAATAGGGGGTGGGAAATCATATAGGTACTAGGGCTTGACGTGACCTGCCGATGGATCGGAGAGGGCCTCTCCGGCCGCCCGCAAGCCCAAGCAAGAGCCAAAGTTGAGTGTTGCAAGTCATGGACTGCTCAACCACCTGGGTTCTATCGTTAAGCATCACGGGTCACCACCCACGACCAACAGGTGGCCCCATTGGGGGAGTCTTACCTCTCTGCAGAGGTGCAGTCGGTGCATTCTAACGCCCCAGCAGACAGGGCGGTGATTATTGTGGTCGATTTAGCATGTATATGAAATCTGCTTTAATGTTTTAATGTGTATTTACTTCTTTTTTTAATCTCCTTTTCTTTCCCTTTTCAGGATGGATGTTGCTTTACGGTTATATTAATGAGACGTTCAAAGGGATCTAAATCAGCTGAGTACGAACAGATCCTAAACCAGCAGAGAATGAACGGATCTGTCGTTTTATTCTTTACTTCCTATTTTAACTAAATAGTTAAATTAGAAAAAATAACAATGAAAGATGAGAGTGATTGAAGAGTAAGTTTTAGTTGTTCTATTTTTAGATTATACCCCCCTCTGTTTGAAATCTTTTTATCTGTATTCTTATTTAGTTTCATTAGCCTTTCTAATTTAATATGATATTTTATGCATTAAAAATTAAATACTTGCACCCGGAGGGTGCATATATTGCTAGTATATGTAATTATTTTACAATGAATCTTTTTAGTGGGTCTTTTAAAGCACTAATAAAATTCTGTACAGCAAAAAACAGTTATATATATATATATATATATATAATATATAATATATAGATATATATATATGAGGAAAAAATGAGTAAAGAAAAGAAATGTAGATGGATAAAAATGAATTTATCGATATCACTTTTAATCGATTAATGTATACGGATTTACGCTATTATTATTATTAAAATAATCAGATGGAGTTGAAATAATAATAATAATAATAATAATAATAATAATAATAATAATAATAATAATAATAATAGGAAAAATGTTAAAATTTTCCGTACACAGAGGGATTTTTACGACCTTCATCAGAGTGAATTTTTTTTTTTTTTTTGAAAAAATAAAAAAATCACTCTGATGAAGGTCGTTAATAAAATCTCTCTGTGTACGGAATATTTTTACATTTTTCCTATTATTATTATTATCATTATTATTATTATCAAAATCCGCTATTTTTTGTAGTATATATAAATATAATTGCATGCTATTAGTATGTAGATATCGTTAACAGTATTAATAATGTAAAAAGAATTTTATTAATAATTGAGGTTTAAATACAAATAAAATCATGGAGAATGTGATGTAAATAATTAAGGGAATTGTGACTTGAGTAGTGATATAGTTTCGGTTACAGACAGACAAACACATAATCTCCATTATAATAAGATTTTACAAAATAAGGAGGGGGGCAAAAGGCAAAAGAAAAACGAGTTGCTAGCTAACTAGTTTTGATCCTCGCTCAACAGAGCTAAATATCGAGGATAATAGATTAAAACAGGTTCTTGAGACGATTAGGAAAATAAAAATAAAATAAAAAGAACAATTTCTTTCTTTCTGCAAAAAAAAGGGCAGGGAAGAAGACCTTATAGATTGATAATATTCAAACTAAGTGAACCCTCTCTTTGTTTACAAAGAGCAGGCTTATTGGTCAGAATATACAATGTCTCTAAAATCTTCAGATGGTAAAAGGAGTGTGACTTGCTCTCAACAGAGAACCAGTCAACACTAAATGAGTTGGCGCAATTACGGTTATTTATAAGATGTTCCCCTATGGAGGAACCATAAGTATTCCTCAGTATATCGTTAGGACCGACGGTTCCATTTCTAATCTTAGTAGGGACATGTTTTAATTCGAGCATCCAATCGCTGGTTTGTTCTGTCTAAGTATTGCAAATCGCAAATACATTTATATGCATAAATTATAGAATTATTATGGTGAGGGGGGGAGAAAATCCTTGCTATTGGGTACCAACATAGGTTTTGTTTTAAAAACATCACGCAGATTAGAAGGGTAACAATTTTGTACAGACGGGGAACTTTGCCTTGAAAAATGGTAGGCGTAGATACACAAGTTTATACAATGAATCTTTTAGTGGGTCTTTTAAAAGCACTGTAGCGTTTGTTGTATTCGCCTGGTGGAGTTGTCTGCCCCTTTTAGTTTGATGATGCCCGCTAGGGCACCAGTATAAAAGCGCCGGTTTCAAATCCTTTCGGTCTCTTTGCCGGTTTCACCAACTACGAGCCACATGGGGTAGATTCTATCTTAACCCTCTCGTGGGGCTCCGCCCCCTTACATTACTGTAAGTTCTTTACAGCATGGACTATCGCTAGTCTCATGTCTGTACTCTTTTATGTTATACTCTGTATCTTTCATGAATGTGTCTATCTTTATTTGTGTAACTCTGTTTACCTTATTATGAACGTTGTATCTACTGTTATCCATGTGCTGTGTTATTAAATGTTTGTCTATTAACCTTTGTCGGAGTTATTTGTATCCAAAGTATGTTCAACTTTAAACCATCCTTATAGAACTAATATATATATATATATATATATATATATATATATATATATATATATATTGGTTATTTCAACATTAGCTACATAAATGAGAGCAACCTTCCCTTGTTTCTTTCACTTTGAGGAAGCCGTGTGTTTGGTTTTGTAAAAACACAGAGTTTTCGACAAATTAGGTATACCTATACTTTTCTAATATACAGGTACTCTCATAGAAATATTAATATCTTTTTTTAAATTACCTGTAGGAGATTCTAAGCATATGTTGACAGGGATGGTGAACATGTGGAGACTGTTTGAAAATATATTAAAGGTATCCCTATAACGGTGTTAACATTTTTAAATCGATTTAAAAAAATAAAGATGTTCATTTTTCTATGAGAGTACCTGTATATTGAGTTCAAATCCTTAATGGGGCTATTTGCATTTCACATTTCACTAATACACTTGGGAAAGGTATGCCTTCAACAGTTCTCTCTCCAGTTATGGGTAAATAGTAGGACATTACTGGGCTCTTTAACCTGTGTGAGACAACCAGTCTAGAAGAAGGAAAACTGTGAATTAAAACCTGTTAAATACATAAGAAATTGGCCTTGTGACGCATCCTATTCGGGTTAGCGTTAGTGTATATATATATATATATATATATATATAAGATTTTTGGATGTTTGTTTATTTAGAAACGTTGCTGATAAAGTATATATTAAATTTTTTACTTGAAGGCACTTACAACGCATGTATCGCATAAAATTCGATACTTTTTCTTATAGAAAATGAACTTGACAAGTGTAATCCCAGTAAAGGATGGCTCGATGTGTAGAATACCGTACAGACTGTTTCGACTTTATTAAGTCTCATCAGCGGTATATACTAACGATTTCCCTCCGACAGAAATCGAAACCGGGACTTCAGCAGACGCAGTGAAACACTAGTGAAACACTTTTATCGCCTCGGCCACAGTACACAGCTGACCATCCTAGCGGAATTAAGCTTGTCAAGCGATACTACGCGCCTCTACCATAATAGGTAAGGGGGCGCTATTGAGAGAATAATAACAACAAACAGCCCGAATGCCCTTCGGCGAAGTGAATAAGATTTTTGGATGTTTGTTTATTTAGAAACGTTGCTGATAAAGTATATATTAAATTTGTCAAGTTTATTTTCTATAAGAAAAAGTATCGAATTTTATGCGATACATGCGTTGTAAGTGCCCAAGTAAAAATTTAATATAATATATATATATATATATATATTATATATATATATATATATATATATATAGTAAGATTATGTACGTACCTAGTCGAAAGAGGGAGCGTAGTGACTAACGCGCTGGACTGTAGCATCTCCGTATCAAGCGGAATATATTAATAGAACAATAAGGAATTGTAGTGTTAAAACATTTTTAGTTGTAACATATTGATTCATTGATTCATTTGAAACCACTAAAAAACACCCTTGGGATCCAACAATGAGCCAAGTTCGTGAATAAACGAAGGGAAAAGCGAAACAACAGAAGAAATTGATCTATAATTACAGGAAATAAAAGAACACTTGAAGAAAAAGAGAATTGTTGTTGTCATTCTGTTATTGTTGCGTAGGGGCCAATTTGGGTTGTAGTAGTCGTCGTTAATGGTAGTAGAAGTCGTTACTTCAGAGTAACATACGAAAGTCATATAGTCAAAAAGGGGTTGTTTATTTATTTCTAGGCTCGTGGGTTTTTTGTTTGTTTTTTGTTTTTTCAGAGAGAAGAGAGAAATAGAGGGTAAGGTCAAGCTGTTCTATCGTAAATCATGTTTAGTACTACTAATAGTCAAAAAGGGGTTGTTTATTTATTTCTAGGCTCGTGTTTTTTGGGGTTTTTTTCAGAGAGAAAAGAGAAAGAGAGAGTAAGGTCAAGCTGTTCTATTGTAGAAACACGGGAAGCCCTATCTGTACCTTATGAAGGCCCTGCCAAAAAAAGAATGATTTTCCTCTTCTTCCGTTTGTCTGCCCTATATCACACAAACCATCCGCGTGAGGCGAACAGGACACGCTGGGCACTGTTAGAGAAGCAAGGATGAACTCATTAGTAACGTTCTACTGTGAAAGCCATCACACGAGCACGCCAGAGTAGGCTGTCCAGCAAAGACGTACATATACCAACTCTGTGCGGATACTGGATGCTGTACAGATGACCTCCCAGGAGCAATGAATGATAGGGATGGTTGGCGAGAGGATTGTCATGGATATCCGTGCTGCTAGCTCGACATGATGATGAAGATGATGATGATGATGATGATGATGCTTTCCTTGTTATAATTTTTTTAAATTCAGAGAGAAATATTTTATATGTAAGTTCAGGCTCTTTTCGTTAGGAAAAAAAAAAAAGAATAAATAAAACAAAACTTCTTCGGTATAAAATAACCCAACTAGGATTGACATGCCGTAAAATGCAACCAACCAACAAACATGTCCAGGATCAGACAATATATTGCCCAACTATCATTTAAGAAGTTAATGTTGATATTGAATGAATATTGAATATGATAGTTAATGAATATAAGAAAGAAAGAAAGAAAAAAGAAAAGAAAGAAAGAAAGGAAGGAAGGAAAAAAAAGAAAAAAAAGAAAGAAAGGAAGGAAGGAAAAGAAATTTAAAAAAGAAAGAAAAAAAGAAAGAAGGAAGGAAAAAAGAAAGAAAGAAAAAAAGAAAGAAAGAAAGGAAAAAAGAAAGAAGAAAGAAAAAAAGAAAGGAAAGAAAAGAAAGAAAAAAAAGAAAGAAGAAAGAAAGAAAGGAAAAAAAGAAGAAAAAAAAAAAGAAAGAAAGAAAGAAAGGAATGAAAAAGAAAGAAAAAAAAAGAAAGGAAGAAAGAAAAAGAAGAAAGAAAAAAAGAAAGAAAGGAAAAAAGAAAGAAAAAGAAAGGAAGAAAAAAAGAAAGAAGAAGGAAGAAAAAGAAAGAAAGAAAGAAAGAAAGGAAGAAAAAAGAAAGAAAGGAAGGAAAAAGAAAGAAAGAAAAAGAAAAAGAAGGAAAAAAGAAAAAAGAAAGAAAGAAAGAAAAAAGAAAGAAAAGAAAAAAAAAAGAAAAAAAAGAAAAGAAAAAAAAAAAAAGAAAAAAAGAAAGAAAAAGAAAAAGAAAAAAAGAAAGAAAGAAAAAAAAAAGAAAGGAAAAAAGAAAAGAAAGAAAAAGAAAGGAAAGGAAGGAAAAAGAAAGAAAGAAAAAAAGAAAGAAAGGAAAGGAAAAAGAAAGAAAGAAAAAAAAGAAAGGAAGGAAAAAAGAAAAAAGAAAGAAAGGAAGAAAAAAGAAAGAAAAAAAGGAAAGAAGAAAAAAAAAAGAGGAAAAAAAGAAAGAAAAAAGAAAGAAAGGAAGGAAAAAAAGAAAGGAAGGAAAAAGAAAGAAAGAAAAAAAGAAAGAAAGGAAGGAAAAAGAAAGAAGAAAGAAAGAAGGAAAAAAGAAAGAAAGAAAGAAAGAAAAAAAGAAAGAAGGAAGGAAAAAGAAAGAAAGAAAAAAGAAAGGAAGGAAAAAAGAAAGAAAGGAAGGAAAAGAAAGAAAAAAAAGAAAGAAAGAAAGGAAAAAGAAAAAAGAAAAAAGAAAAGGAAAAAAGAAAGAAAGAAAAAGAAAAAGGATGAAAAAAGAAAAAGAAAGATGGAAAAAAGAAAGAAAGAAAAAAGAAAGAAAGGAAGGAAAAGAAAGAAATTAAAGAAGGTAAAGTCGTCGGTGTGGCCTAAAATCAGAATAAGCCAGACAGTGAGGGAGTCCATCTCCTTTTTATTAGCGCTAGACCAAGGAGATTGTTTGGGCATCTGAGGTGGAGCGCCACACCAACAATCAGCTATTCATACGCTGAGTTGGCGAAGGCCAGTATCGAACCAGGAACCTTATGGTTCCTAGTCGAACGCTCCACCAATTAGGTGATCTAAATTATAAGAAATGAAGAAAGAAACAAAAAGTTAAAATAGTGTAAAAGAAGAATTTACATTTTTAAACTTTTTATGAAATTTCCAAAACTAAAGTTGCTTCCGTGCCGAAAATTTGGCCAAGCCTAGTTAAATTACAATTTGAATTTACTGATCAATCTCAAGGGAGGTTACTCCTGCTGTGTGCATAAAAGTTATTTCCCTTGGTTGTTTTTTATTTTATTTTTTATTTTTTTCGATGCTTAACTTTTAGATGGCCAACAATTGAACAAGTTACCATCTTTCCTTTTGTGAAGGTAGACTCCTTCTGTTGCTTTACCAAAAGCCTGGCGCAGAAGGAGGGAAAAGAAGATCCCAACAAAGTGGGTGGGAGGTTTTTTTTTAGGGGGAGTTGATTGAACGAATAGTTCAATCAACTGGAAGAGACTACTCCTGCTTACAAGGTCGAAAGCTTTTGTGAGGTCAATAAATACTATGTAGAGTGCTATGTAGAATGGTCTCTCTTCGAGGCTATATATAAGTTAATTGATCTGTTTGTGGGGTTAAGAATACGTTGACTGTATCCGCTGCATGAGGCATGGTCCTCAGGTATTCTGTGTATGATAACTGCATCCGATAGTCAGGCTCGACTTCTAGAGATCAGGGGAATGTGGAGTATCCCTTCATTGCTATTAGTCCCAGATCAACTCTGGCCAGGGTGGTTCCATCTTTGGGTTGGCAAGAGGGTTAATGTTTTAAGGGTTAACCGGTGGGTGTGTTTATTCTTGGTGCGTGTTCTTAGGGTTTTGCTTTTAACCCCATCTTATTTGGTGGTCTCGCTGAAAAAGGAAAGAATTCAAGGAACAAAAGGAAAGAGACAACGACAGGAGGTTGTTTTATGACTTCGACTTTATTCACCGGTCATAGCCGCTACGTGGCAAAGGAATAACCCTGGCCAGTAGTAGCGACTAGACACAGTTAAGGCCTAAACTAGAATGATCGAGAGATTTTCTTGGGGGTTGGAAGTCGGTCCTTTTTCCCGTACATGCACGGAGGGTTCTTCCGGTAAAGGCTCATGGGAGTTCTTTTTTTGTTGTTGTTTTTTTAGTATTATTTGTATTATTCGGACTATTGTCCGCACCTTCATTGTAATCTGTACAACGTTTCGGCCGATGTGCCCTCTGGCTTTCTTCAGATATTTCTTGTCGAACTCGGGAACCTTCTCCGACTCGGGAACCTTCTTTTTGGACTCGGGAACCTTCTTGGCGTAATCTGGAACGTTCTTGTCGTAATCGGGAGTCATCATGGAACTTTGAACCTAACCCTTTATTCAATCCACGGGGATATCCCGTTCTCATTCCGTTACCGGGTAGAGGTTTTAAGCTGTGTTAATTCTTACTCAATGTTACTGCTGCCCTTGACCAGGATTGAACCTGCAGTCTAGAGGTAACTGTCACTTAGAACTGTCTTAACCAAACGCCTTTATCCACTAGGCTATGTGTCCAATGAAGCCAACGTTGTACAGATAACAATGAAGATGAGGCCAATAGTCCGAATAATACAAATCTTATTATAATGGAGATTGTGTGTTTTCCTGTCTGTAACCGAAACTATATTACTACTCAAGTCACAATTCCCTTAATCATTTACGTCAAATTCTCCATGATTTCATTCTTTTAAACCTTCAGTTATTAATAAAAATTGTTTTACATTATTAATACTGTTGATCATATCTACGTACTAATAACATGCAATTGTATTTATATATACAACAAAATAGCGATTTACAGTTTGAACGAGAAGGCTAATTTGCATATTGATATTTAAAATTTTATTTTAATAAATATGTGCTTGGTATTATTGATTTCTAATTGTTTGGTTTTATCTTAAGAAATATAAACAAAAATCTCGTGGATAAATCTTAAAAGAAATTTATTTACAAGAAGAAATAACTGTAATATTATCCTTTACTTCCTATTTTAACTAAATAGTTAAATTAGGAAAATTTACCAATGAAACAGGGGAGTAATGGAAAATGATGGAATAGTTAGTTTCAAAGTTGTTCTATTTTTCGATTATACCCCCTCTGTTGCAGATCTTTTTATTTGCATTCTTAGTCAGTTTCATTAGCCTTTCTAATTTAATATGATATTTTATTATATCAAAACTTAAATACTTGCACCCGGAGGGTGCATATATTTGCTAGTAATACTAATTATCAAACCTTATCTCAAAAACTCAGATAATGTTATTTTTTAAGCCCCACGGGTCAAGTAGATTTGTATTAGATGTCATATAGGATTTTTTGATGTCATATAATGTTGGGTGGTTTGTGTGATGGGAGGCAAGTGGCAGGACAGCTGCTTGTTTGTGGCGTGCTGCTTCCAGCAATTGAATTCGTTATGCCGCGAGGGTTGCGAGAGAAAATTCCGAGGTAGTGAGATACTTTACCATTCTTCGACAGGCAAGAAACTTTACGATGCTTCGACAAATGTGTAGATGAATACGCAATGAACATAGTTCATTAGTCGGATATTTTCTATTAGTCCAACATGAACAAAGGGGAACCACTCTTGACTGATAAATTAATTATTTATTTATTGATCTACTAGAAAAAAGAAGACGGGTTAGGGTTAGGGTTTAGGGTTAGGGTTAGGATTTAGGATTAGTTTAATGAGAAAATAAATAATTTATCAGTCAAGAGTGGTTCCTCTTTGTTTATGTTGGACTTATAGGCAATAACCCTTTAGCCTCTATGAATAAAATAGTTCTAGACGGGTTGTCGTGCCGTTGAAATCAATGAATCAAACTAGAATTGAATAATGTGTGAACAGAAATTCGTCGAGTCGGACAGCCGGATCTCTCCACCGAAAAAGACGTTCTCCCAACTGCCAAAGTCCCTTGACCAAGTCATTGCCGTCTGCAATATTTTTTCCAGCAATCCTCCGCCAAGGCTTGCTTGCCTCTTCCTCGTCGCATCAGTGTTTTCGTCAGCAAGATCAGAACGTACCTGCCTCGATGTGGAAAGGCAGGCCTTAAATAAGGATTAACTGCCCTGACCAAGACCACACATCCGGGTCACTCGCGCCCAGTGCTGCCATCATAGTGTAGGAAATTTGCATATGCGCCAACAAATTAGTCTGACTTCGAGCCACGACCTGATCAGGAGGATAAGAGTTCATTCTCTGTAGGCGCCAGCTATACTACACACTTTGCAAGCCAGACATGTTCGTGCTCGCTTTGAGCTACCATGTACGTAATTTCTCCCGCTACAAATTGTTGCCAAATTAAAATAAGTTTTGCATATACCGATAACGAATTTCTTCGTGAAATTATATTTTTCAGGGGAGAGCACTCTTATGTAACAGTGTAAGGGAGATAACTTAAAAAAAATAAACTCTTGATGAAGCTCAAAACGAATTAAATAGTCTATATTGCTCACTTTATAAAATCAACGCCCCACTCATTCCTGAGACCCAAACTGAAAAAATAACTGAAAATATAAAAGGTTATTCAACAGAAATACCAGTCGTATTCTTAAGCAAATATTGCTATTTAATAATAATAATAATATTAATAATAGTAATAATGTAAACCATGTACTCTGCGAATGTAGCAAACTAGCACAACGGGAGTACAAAACTAGCCATGACTGGGTTGGGAAGGTGATCCACTGGGAATTATGCAAAAAATTTAATTTTGACCATACAACAAAATGGTATATGTATAAACCAGAATCTGTTCTTGAGAACGAAACGCATAAAATTCTCTGGGACTTTGAAATAAAAATGGATCACCTTATCCTAGCAAGAAGACCAGACCTAGTGTTGATAAACAAAAAAGAAAGAACTTGTCAACTGGTGGATTTTGCAGTTCCAGCAGATCACAGGGTGAAACTAAAGGAAAATGAAAAACTGGACAAATATCTGGACCTTACCAGAGAACTGAAAAAGTTATGGAATATGAAAATGAAAGTGATACCAATCGTAGTTGGTGCACTTGGAACGGTCCCGAAAGGATTGGAAAAGGGTTTGGAAAGTCTGGAAATCAGAGGAAGGATTGATACCATCCAGACCACTGCACTACTGCAATCTGCCAGAATACTCAGAAGAGTCCTGGAGACCTGAGGAGACTTGCTGTCACTCAGACTCCAGCGAAAGACCATCAGCTAATGCTGATGTGAAAACTCAAAAGGAAATAATAATAATTGTTGTATCGTTGAGGTGGTAAAAGATACACAGAGAAATAGTGTGCTTGATATATATTTTATTCAGCACTTGTATCTGTTGCTAACAGATACTTATAACATAAAACAAGAAGTAGTACAATCACAAGACAAGCGTACAAGAATGAGGAGGGTCAAATGTCTGTAGTGAAACGCAGTGATTTCGTCCGAATATATTTTTCCCGACTTTATCATTGCTACGTCGACTCTTATAAGGCTATGAGTCAGTCTATCTTGTAGGTGTGTTAACTCCTCTACAACAATAATAATATTTCTATTCAATAATAATAATAATAATAATAATAATGAGACCAGACCTAGTGTTGATTAACAAAAAAAAGAAGAAAAAGAATGTGTCAACTGGTGGACTTTGCGGTTCCAGCAGATCAGAGGGTGAAGTTGAAGGAAAACGAAAAGATGGATAAATACCTGGACCTTGCCAGATAATTGAGAAAGCTATGGAATATGAGGGTCAAAGTGATACCAATTGTAGTTGATGCACTTGGAACGGTCCCAAAAAAACTTGGATAAAAGACTGGAGAATCTGGAAATCAGAGGAAGAATTGAGACCATCCAGATTACTACACTGCTGCAATCGGCTAGAATACTCAGAGGAGTTGTTGTCACTCAGACTCCAGTGAAATACCATCAACTAACGGTGATGGGAAAATCTCAAAAGGAGTGAAAATAATAATAATTCTTGTTTACTAAGAATTATAAGTAATTACTTGAAAATATATAACTGTGTGCAAAACAGGACAGTGGAGATGGAACATAAAATCTTCGACCCCGACTCCAGCTCCGACACCGACACCGACACCAAATCCGACTCTTCTTTGTGTAATTAAATGACTATGCCTACAAATAAATATAAAGCCATTATTTTATAATCAATTTATCAAGTAAAAATCGTCGGGGTGGCCTAAAGTCGGTATCAGCCAGACAGCGAGAAAGTCTACCCCCTTTTCACTTCCGCTAGACCAAGAAGATTGGTTTTAGCGTCTGAGGTGGAGCGCCACACCTACCATTAGTTCCTCACTTTACCGCACAGATCCCTGTGATACTACATACGCTGAGTTGGCGAGGGCCGGTATCGAACCAGGAACCTTGCAGTTACCTAGTCAAGTACTCGACTGACTGAGCTAGACCGACCCTAACCAAGGAAAAGGAGTGTTTACAGACTAAACTCGAGCCATATAAAGTGTAAATTCAACTGGAGTGCGAGTTAGAATAGTTTTACCGATTCCATTGTCTCTGTAATTGCTTCTATTAAGAATGTTGATATATAAGGTGTGTGATAGATCTCCGCTCCAACTTATAGACTAGTCCAGAATCATGTGATCTAACTCTTGTCCAATCACTGTCAATACTCTGAGGCTGATACAATACTTAACCGACCCTACTGGTCATAATTACATTGGCATTCTTTGACGACGGCTATAGGATTAAATCACTGGACCTTTAACAATACGCAGGATAGGACTTATACGATCACCAAAGGATTCCATAACATGAAGCCCTTTTCAACTGGCCAAGGATGGCATTTAAAAACTTTACAGTTTCCGACTCCGATTATTAAATAGAAAGAAAAACATGAAACCACATAACCTTGTGCAAACGAGCCAGAGATAACTGTCACTTAGAACTGTCTTAACCTAACTCCTTTATCCACTAGGCCATGTGTCCAATTGGACAATCCAGTGTGAATTTGGATAAAGGAGTTAGGTTAAGACAGTTCTAAGTGACAGTTATCTCTGGACTGCACGTTCAATCCTGGCCAAGGGCAGCAGTAACATAGAATAATAATTAACACAGCTTAACACCTCTACCCCAGCTATGGTTAGCGGAATGAGAACAGGATACCCCAGTGGACTGAATAAAGGATTAGGTTCTAAGTTCCGTGATGGCTCCCGATTACAACAAGAAGGTTCCTGAGTCCGAAAAGAAGGTTCCCGAGTCCGAGAAGGTTCCCGAATCCGACAAGAAATGCCTGAAGAAGGCCGGAGGGCACATCGACCGAAACGTTGTATAGATAACAATAAAGATGAGGACAATAGTCCGAATAACGCAGATAATACTAACTATCAAGCCTCATCTCAAACATTCAGAGAAATAAAAACTACGTTTAAACCAACAGGGAAAAAATTAATTTAGAAGAAAAATACAGAAAATATCGAAACATGTTTACCCAGACTATTAGCAAAGAACCAAGGAGTGGGGTCAAAGTTCATGTACTGAATATGTATGCCGAAAAGGAGGATTCCCTTAATGAAAAATGTGATATTGTGAAAAGAGCCTGGTACCAATTACTTAAGCATAAAATTTATTATCTAGACTAGTACAAAATAAAAAACACCCTCCGGGCGATGTAAAAATAGATTTTTGAAACATATTGCCTGAGGGGTGGCAGTAAAAAATTCAATGTCCACGAGTTTGTACCCTAAGTAAGTAAAATCATCAAATTCATTAAAGGATTAAAAAAATAAAACAATTTGAAATGTAAACTTTAAATATGTATTAAAATAAAACAAACTATATATAGATATATAATACCAGGCATGTATTTATTAAAACTTGTTTTAAAAAACAATGAGGACTGTCTAATGTTGTATGTTCAAATTTTAAGTGTATTTATTCTATGTTATGACGATTTTGGGTAATGTGACGTAAGCAGTGACGTAATTTTTGTTACAAACAAAAAACGGAAGCGAATCTCCATTATTAATAGATGTAGATATGATATAAATAATTCATTTATATATCTAGAAGATAAATTCATCATCATCATGATGTCGTGGGGATATCCATGACAATCTCTCGCCAACCATCCCTATCATTCATTGACCCTGGAAGGTCCTCCGTACAGCATGCAGTATCCGCGCAGAGTTGGTCAATGTAGGTCTTTACTGGGCGGTCCGCACTAGCGTTCCTATGTGCTGGCTTCCACAGGAGAACGTTACTTATGAGTTCGTTTTTGCTTCTCCAGTATGTCTTGTTTATCTCACTCTGATAGTTTGTGTTATAGGGAGCGAGTGACCGTACAGCTGCTTTCTTGGGAGGTGCTGCTTCCACGATTTGTCTAGAATCGCACGCAGCATTCTTGTGCAGCTATCATCTAGCTTATTCTTAAGGCTTTTTTGTTCGGGTTCAGGTGGTGCGCCTATATAGTAGCACTTAGACAACTACAGCTTGGAAGAATTGTCGCTTTAACTTGTCAGTGAGATCGGACTTCCATACTTATTTCTTAAGCATAACATTTATTATCTAGACTAGTAAATATATGCACCCTCCGGGTGCAAGTATTTAAGTTTTAATGTAATAAAATATTGTATTAAATTAGAAAGGCTAATGAAACTAAATAAGAATACAGATAAAAAGATTTGAAACAGAGGGAGTATAATAAAAGATTTGAAACAGAGTGAGTATAATAAAAGATTTGAAACAGGAGTATAATAAAAAATGGAACAACTGAAACTTACTCTTCCATCACTCTCGTCTTTCATTGTTATTTTTTCTAATTCAAGTATTTAGTTATAAGAGGAAGTAAAGAATAAGATGACAGTTATTTTATCTTGTTAATGGATTTCATTTAAGATTTATTGAAGAGATTTTTGCTTATATTCATTAAAATAAAACCAAACAGTTAGAAATCAATAATACTAACCACATATTTATTAAATTCGATTTTTTAATATTAATATGCAAATTAGCCTTACCGTTCACACTGTAAACCGCTATTTTGTTGTATATATAAATATAATTGCATGTTATCATTATGTAGGACATAGTTAACAGTATTAATAATGTAAGACAATTTTATTAATAATTGAGGTTTAGATAAAAATAAAATCATGGAGAATGTGATGTCAATAACTAAGAGAATTGTAACTTGAGTAGGAATATAGTTTCGGTTACAGGCAGAAAAACACACAATCTCCATTATAATAAGATGTAGATATAACATAAATACTTTATTTATACTAGCAACAGAAAACACCCTCAGGGCGTTTTAAAAATTAAATTTTGAAAGACATTGCTTGAGAGGGTGGGAGTTAAAAATTCAATGTCAGAGGGTTTGTATCATAAGTAAGCAAAATCCTCATATTTATTAAAGGAGTAACAAAAACAAATAAAACAATTTGAAATGAAAACTGAGCCCCGTCCCTCTCAAATAAAATGTTGCGTGGATGTAATAATCAAACAATTATTTTGAATATTTTCCCCATCAATTTTCCACAAAATCGTAGGTATTTATTTATTTGTAAACTTTTTAGTTAACTTCTTGTTACTGTAAAAAAAAAAAAAAAAAGAAAAAAAAAGGACGAGAGTAAAAAGCAATTTTTAAAATTGCTTACTCAAATTTTGGGTGTATATAGCATAAGAATATTGTGACGTAAGCTGTGACGTAGAGCTATGACGTAGTTTTTGTTACAGACAGAAATACAGACAATTCCATTATTAATAAATACATGTAGATATAACATAAATAGTTCATTTATATATCTAGATAATATATTAAAATAATCAAATAGATTAGAATATTTTATAATAAACTATTTTAATTTTTAATGCATGTCACGATGTCATTGTATGTTAACTTTAACTTTTAAATCTCATCCACAGAAAGCGATGTTAATACACGAATAGAAAAGGCATGGTCGGCCACAAATAAATTATCAGTCATATGGAAATCCGATCTCACTGACAAGTTAAAGCGACAATTCTTCCAGGCTGTGGTTATATCAGTACTGCTGTATGGCTGCACCACTTGGACCCTAACGAAGCGCCTTGAGAATAAGCTAGATGGGTACTGCACAAGAATGCTGTGTGCAGTCTTGAACAAATCGTGGAAACAGCACCCCACAAGGAAGCAACTATATGACCACCTGACCCCCCCCCCATCTTACAAACCATCCGGGTGAGACGGACTATGCATGCAGGACATTGCTGGAGAAGCGGGAAGAGCTCATAAGCCAACACATGGACATGCTAACGTGGGCCGCCCAGTAAGGACCTACATTGACCAACTATGCGAGGATGCTGCGCAGAGGACCTCCCAGGGGCAATGAATGATAGGGGGGTTGGCGAGAGATTGTCATGGATATTCGTGCTACTTGCGCGAGATGATGATGATGACGTTCTTATATTTTTGTGTATCAGGTACGCAGAACATGAACCTATCAGCATTGTTACATTACTCAGTACTTTGGGTTATATGTAGATCAATGGTTAGAGCATCAAACCAAGATTTTATGATTTAATATCGCTGACTTTACTTTACGCAATTGCTCTACATAAAACAAAACAGTTTGAGATTTGATTTTTTTAAATGGCATATCAACACTGTGGATTTAATGCCAAAAAAGGTTATTTTGGATTTCAGTCTTTAAAGTAGTGTTTCTATGGAGATATTCGGTCATGTTTTGTTATATCTTATTGAAAGTTGCTTTTTTTTTTTTAGAAAATTTAAAATGTTTTCAGGGTTTGTAGATGTCCCTCAGGTTTGGAAATCTAATAGATTGCAATGGAGTTATCAGAATAATAATTGATCAGAATAATTTTATTCATTATGATATTGTGAAAAAGAACTACTATGGTTGAATTACAAAAATACTAATCGTACCAGGTACTCGCTCAGTTACCTTCTTTCAATAATAAAGTAGCTTCGTTTAGAGGTACCGGATACTTTTTACAATATCACAATTTTTTAAGGGACCCCCACTTTTCAGTATACATGTCCGGTACCTAAACTTTGAGCCTCCTCCCTGAGTGGACACGTTTGCCTTTATTTCAACTTTATATATCTTTACAACACCAGAAGAAACTCCAAACACACACTCACATAAATACATACAAAGATATATACATACACACAGGGATATATACATACACACAGAGATATACACATACAAAGATACATACAACATATATTGTAAATAAATCTGAGGTAGGGGTGATCGTCCTTGTCTACAAGCCTTGCAATCAAACCAACCAATCACGAGCCAGCATTCTTTGGCGGAAAAGCCAAAGAGGCAAATTCTTTCTCTTTCTGATTCACCAGCACCGGAGTCGGACGACGAAAAGGGGTGTCTCTTATATCCAGCAGTGAGAACAAATAAGCCGTAGCAAGGGACTCTGATAACTCACCCTCCCTCAGGATTTCAGCTAAGTGGACTATTATTCTATATAACATTCCCGCAGACAACCCAAAGTTTGCAACTATTTGTTATGTATGCAAGTAATACATGTCTATTCCAATTCTAAGTTTGTGTTTGTTTTACTTCTTTAACTCTAACTTGTCTGTCACCACTCGTGGTCTGAAAGACCGCAATATAAAGAGATAACATTTATTTAAAAGTTGGCCAGAAAACTTGAAAAAATCACAGATAAAATTGTTAAACGGGAGATGTGTCTTTTGTTTAATTCAACATGCATATATAAAGAGGTACATACAGAGATACACACATATATACATACACACACATACATACATACATGCATCCAGCCAACCATACATAGTGATCACAACGTCTTGTCAGACGACTGCCACTCCTTCATCCATTGTCCGTTTGTGGGCTCGTTCATGACTTTTTAATCCCGCCAAAGCCCTGCATATCCTTGAACATATCTGTCACAAATAACGATTGGCGTTGACTGCGTCGACAGGTGTTGTATACTAATCATTGTCCTCATGTTGGGGGATCTTGCTGGGTCTGGTTGTGGCATGGTAGAGACAACAATTGCAGTCGGGTAGCTCTCGTTTGATTGACTAAGCCCGCCTTTGACAATAGGACCCGGTCACACTCACAAATCCTCACAAATCCACACATCACCAGAATTGGCTGGCAGAGTTTCTCGTTTTCGGTACGCTCTCCTGAGTTTTTCTCGGTCCACCCTTGCATCTTCAAACAGTTCTGCACCCCTGTATATCGCAGCCCTCCATTGCCCACGATCAGATGTCAGGGACTCCCAATTATCGACGGGAATACCAAAGCACACCAGTCACTCCTTCACACTATCACGAAACAATTTATTTACGATTTAAAGTTTAAAATTATTTATTTACGATTTAAATCTTATTTATCTATTTACGATGTGATTTAAATATTTATGTTTAATGTTTAATTTAAAATGTAAATGTTTATGATTAAATTTAAATTAAAGTTTAGTATTTCTTTATTTATTTACGGTTCTTGTTTTAACAATAAGAAATAAGTTTCTTATTTTCTGTCTAGATTACTTTAGTAGCTGTACATTTATTCAGCCATACATACAGAGATATCATACATACATACATACATACATACAGATACATACATACATTCAGAAATACATACAGAGATACACACGTACATACATACATACAGAGATGAGGTATTACTACCCTGGTATGTATTTATGGTCCACCGATTTTAGAAGCTTACTATCCGGTAGGGTTGGTTGATTTTGGAACTGTAGCATCTCACATGAGGTCAAACTTGCGAATAAACATAAAGAATTACTATACAAAATATTTTTCTTCAAAACTTTACCTTCGTTTGAGGAAATAGATTTTAATCTTTTAAAATGTCATCCCTGTTACAGCTTGGTTAATGAGGTAAAAAGCAGCATATCAGGTGTCGGTGATGATGGAAGGGGTATTTTTCAATTTGAATTCTAGTTATAATGTCTTATTCGTTTCATCTTAGTAAAATAAGATTACCTTTTCTGTTTTAAATATTAAAATTGTATATTTTCTAATCAATTTCTGGGCCAAATGTTGCAAAAATGTGCATTTTAACCGACAATATTTGATGCTATTTCCTCAAAAAATGGTGTAAGGAGGGAGATCTAGTTTTTTGTATCAGTATTTATTATACCAACATACAACTTTTGCTGTTCGAGAGAATTTTTTTAAGTGATACATACAGAGATTAATGGCTGTCAACTCGTGTTCGAGTAAGACCATTTCCTGTTTTTTTTTATCATCATAGTTGGGTGCCAGTAGCATTTGACAATCTATCTCATTATTGTGTTTTCTCAGATGACTCACCAGGCCAGCCCTGGAGAGACATACTCATATGTTTACTTTATCATTTAAACAGTTTAAAATATTAATGGCACGACTTAGTAGCAATAATAATAATAATAATAACAATAATATAATAATAATAATAATAATAATAATAATCTTCTTAACTTATATATATATTATATATATATATATGTATATATATATATTATATATATATCAGACTTTGATTCAATTACTTCGGCTGTCAGCGTTCAGAAATACATATATTTATGAATAATCTGAAATGGAAAATTTACGAAACCAAAACTCATATTTGGGTTTCATATATATATCACATACAGAGATAGTTAGCATATACATACATACATACATACACATACATACATACATACATAGTAAGTAAGTAAGTAAAGTGGTCGGGGTGGCCTAAAGTTGGTATCAGCCAATCATCAAGGGAGTCTATCCCCTTTCCCTAGCGCTAGACCAAGGAGCTTGTTTTCGCGTCTGGGGTGGAGCGCCACACCTACCATCAGCTCCTTACTTTAAAAAACATAGACTTAATACATACATACATACATACACACATTCATAGTTACTTTCATACATACACACAGACATAGACTTAAAAACATGCAGAGATACGTACATACATACATACATACACACATACACTTAAAAACATAGACTTAAAAACATACAGATACGTATATACATACAGAGATATACAAATTCATACATACATACATACACACAAACATGCATACTTACATACATACATACACTTAAAAACATAGACTTAAAAACATGCAGAGATACGTATATAGATACAGAGATATACAAATTCATACATACATACATACACACAAACATACATACATACATACATGCATACTTACATACATACATACACTTAAAAACATAGATTTAAAAACATGCAGAGATACGTACATACATATAGGGATATACACATTCATACATACATACATACACACAAACATACATACATACATACACTTATAAATGATTTAAAAACATGCAGAGATACGAACATAGATACAGAGATATACACATTCATACATACATACATACACTTAAAGACATAGACTTAAAAAATGCAGAGATACGTATATACATACAGAGATATATACATACATACACTTAAAGATATACTTAAAAACATACACTTAAAAACATGCAGAGATACGTACATACAGAGATATACACATACATACATACATACATAGACTTAAAACCATACACTTAAAACTTACTGAGATACGTACATACATACAGAGATACATACATACATACATACATACATACACTTAAAAACATACACTTAAAAACATGCAGAGATACGTACATACATACAGAGATATATACATACAGAGATATATACATACAGAGATATATACAAACATACACTTAAAACTTGCTGAGATACGTACATACAGAGATATACACATACATACATACATACATACATACATAGACTTAAAGACATACACTTAAAACTTACTGAGATACGTACATACATACATACAGAGATATACACATTCATACTTACATACATACATACATACATACATACAAACCTACATACATACACTTAAAAACATACACTTAAAAACATGCAGAGATACGTACATACATACAGAGATATATACATACATACACTTAAAAACATACACTTAAAAACATGCAGAGATACGTACATACATACATACAGAGATATATACATACATACATACACACATACATAGACTTAAAAACATACACTTAAAACTTTCTGAGATACGTACATACATACAGAGATATACACATTCATACTTACCTACATACAGATATATACACATACATACATACATAGATAGAGTTAAAAAAAAAACAGGTAATCTTTCTTGTCGGCTCACCTTACCACTGGAGTAAGTGAATAACCATAAATCAGTCGCTAGCTATACTCAACAGGTAACAAATACGCGCCCTACTTTTAATCCAGAGCCCCGGGCCTAGGCTGACTCAGGTAAGAAGAAAAAAAAACATTGTTGGGTACGACATAAGTAGGAAGAGAAGAAAGGTAGGCGTTAGTTGGCTTAAATGTAGTTGAGAAATATTAAAAAGAAAGAAAGAAAGATGAAATTGGAAAGGTAAGACAGGAGAAAAGAAACAGGTAGGTGTTTAAGTAATACGTTCGCTACAGGTAGGATGTGACACAAGGTCACAAATATCGGGCATCAAGCGAGGATTGAACTCGGTATTCAGTAATAAAATAAACAACAGAAAAAAATTATCAAACGTTTGTTTTTTTTTAAATAAAATAAAGGTTTGGTTTCTATTTTCAATGGTATATAAACCTTCGTGGGTTATCTATACATATATAAAGGGCAGTTGTGTATATATACGTATGTCTGGAGGAAACTTCAAAAATAAAACAATTAACGAAATATACATACACATTAAATATCACCAGGGCTTAGTTTTTGAGCAATATTAACAGGGATTTGATTTATATTCGTGAAGATAATTAAAAAATAAAATTTAAATGATAACAGCATGGATTTTTTAATTTAATATTTTAGATAGTAGACATTAACATTTCTTTTCAGAGTAGCTGGATCAATGAAAGGTCTATTTTCTTTTTACATAGGGATTTAAATGGGGCATCCTCCGAGGATCCAACTCACGATTCAGTAATAATGGATCTGCGAGACTAACTTTTTTAAAATCCCCCTCTACCCAGGCAGTTGTGTGTATATGTGTGTCCGGAGGAAACTTCGAATATAAAACAATTAACGACAAAGTAAATATACATACACATTAAATATTACCAGGGCTTGGTTTTTGAGCAAAAATAATAGAGATTTGATTTATATTCGTGAAGATAATTAAAAAATAAAATTTACATGACAACAGCATGGATTTTTTTTCGTTTAATATTGTAGATAGTAGACATTAACATTTCTTCTCGGAGTAGCTGGATCAATACAAGGTCTATTTTCTTTTTAGAAAGGGATTTAAATGGGGCATCCCCCGAGGATCCAACTCACAATTCAGTAATAATGGATCTGCGGTACTATATTTTAAAAAAAACCTCTACCCAGGCGACGCCTGGTAGCCGCTGCTAGTTTAATACTAAAGCAATCCTCGAAGAAAAATTATTAATGGTGCTATTTAACTTAACCCTTACCAGTGAGGTGAGGGAGATATTAGTCCAAAGGTAAATGTGATAGCAAGACTGCATTCTCAATTTTGTAAAGAAATCTGAGGTAGGGGTTATCGTCCTTGTCTACGAGCCTCTCTATCGAACCAATCAATCACGAGCCAGCATACTTTGGCGGCAAAGCCAAAGAGAAATTCTTTCCCCCTCTTTTTGATTGACCAGCACCGGAGTCAGACGTCAAAATAGAACGTCTATCATATCCAGCAGAATTATCAGATGGCTGTAGCTAAGGGACTTCGATAACTATCCCTACCTCAGGATTTCAGCTAAGTGGACAAATGGTAAACATTTGTGCAGACAAACCAAAACGTCAGCAACCCTATTGTTTTTTTTTTTGTCTATAATACATGTCTTTTATTCCAATTCTTGTTGTTTGGTTTATTCTTTAACTCTCAATGATTTTGACTATAAATTAAATAAACTTACACAATTCCTGAGGGAATTGTGACATAAGCAGTGACATAGTTTTGGTTACAGACAGACACCGAAACTCCATTATAATAAGATTATTAAAACAAAGTTAGGAAAACAAAAATCCCATCAATTCCATCCTTAAAAACAACTTGTCCTCCTTGTAAAGTGGCAATTGTGAGAGTTACAAGTTTTCATTTTCTCAGACATAATTACTTTCAATCTAATTTTTATCATATATTGCTTGTGTTCAAAAACATCTGTGCAAATAACAACCCTTTTGTCTTTTTAGACGAAAAATTTGGTCTTAAAAGGTTGTTCATTACACAAGTATTAAGTAAAATAGGTGAATTGGCCTATGGTCAGTATCAGCCAAACAGCAAAAGAGCCTATCTTCAAATTGGTATAAATGATTTTCATTAAGTTCATTACTCATGGATTTCCTTCCTTTAATAGTCAAGATGAAATGAAATTAAGAAAGGTAAAAGAAGAGACAAATATACAAGATACTATCATAGATCAGACTTTATTTTTAGGTTCATGGCTATTTCTTGGAGAGTAGTACAAAAAACCGAAAACCAAAGTAGAATACCTTTTTTTTTTAATTTTTAATCATAAAGTACTGGAATGAAAAGAAAAATATTGAGATGAATATACACACACACACACACACATATATATATATATATATATATATATATATATATATATATATATATATACACACAGACACACACACACACACACATATATATATATATATATATATACACCTACAGTGATGCTGATAGCTTTTTGATTTAGTGCATCCTGGGGCACACATATTTGCTAATTAGCACTCGTCATTTCTTTATAATTTGCTTATTAAGATATCGTAGTCCATCATGTTAGTCACTACTCACCTGGAAAAATAATCCTTCTGTTGTCTTTGCAATAAATAATACAAAAATATACAATAACAATCGATATAATACTTAATACACATATTATTTATAAGTATTTAATTCAACAGAAACTTCAAGATCAATAGAGTTGCATATTCTGTTTGGTTGATAACAGTAATGCTGGGACGACATAAGATCAAAATTACTAAAATATCTTCAGTAATTTCAATTACAATTTAAAAATTACAAATAAAACAAACATGTAACTTCTTATTTTCAATTCTTGGATTCGGTTAGCTTGCTAAAACATAGCGTAATTTAGGGCAGGAGCGAACCGTGGAATTTCCACGAAACAAAACAAAAATCAAGAGAAGCGATTTAAGCCAGAAACGATGATTTGTAATTTCATTACATATAAATCCTAATGTTGTCTTTTCAAAAATAAAAATTACAAAAATAAAAGTGACAAAAACACAACTCGAAAAAATAAAATTGGGGCTGAAAATTTGCCTGACGCTGGCTCGCTAAAACATAGCGTAAAATTAGGGCAGGAGGCCTGCCTGAAAATTTGCCTGGCGCTGGCTCGCTAAAACATAGCGTAAAATTAAGGCAGGAGGCCTGAACTGCATCAGATCAAAATTACCAAAATTTCATTTATATATGTAACTATTTTAAAAAATTTAATTTAATTTTACGTTGGACATTTAAGCGAAGCAAGACCATTTGGAATGTTTCATTTTTAAAATTTGGTGAAACAAAATGTGAGGTGAGAGAGATATTAATCCAAAAGTAAATTTAATAGTAAGACTGCATTCTCAATTTGCTTATTAAGATATAGTAGGACCCGTGAAATTTCCACGAAACGAAACAAAAATCAAGAGAAGTGATTTAAGCCAGAAACTATGATTTGAAATTTCATTACATATAAATCCTACTGTTTGGGGTAATCCTTAACTATTTCCTCGTAAATTCCTACCATAAAATAAACTGAACCCTCATTTTATGTCCGTGTTTTTACAATAAATTATTTATTTTTCTTGCACCCGTTATTTTACAATACTAAATATATTTTATTTATTTATTTTAATATTCACTTCAATGTGTATATTCTAAAAGTTTTTATTTTGTGAGAATGGTTAGTTTTAAAGTGGGGGGTTCCTTTTGTTGTTGTTATTTCTTTTCTTTTTTCTTTTTTTTTTGGCTTTGGTACTCTAAAATAAAAACGTCAGATTTTAATCATCGTCGACGAAAAAACAAACTACGGTCATAAAAGGAGGATCCAATTTATGCCTAAATTGTAAAACGAGCCCCCACTTTAAAACTAACTAGAAGGCGGTGGCTGAGGGTCTACATGTCCTGGGAATTGCGTTAAACTCTATCTGATGGCGAGGTTCCAGTTCTGGGGGTTTGGGGAATGTGGAGCACTCATTCATCACCATTGCTCCCAAGTCCACTCTAACCCGGAGTGGTAATACCTGTTAGGGTCCCATCTATGGGTTAAATAGAAAAATGTGTTGATAAAAAAATTGAGTATCCATTAAGAATGAATTTATTTCAAAACTTTATCGGCATTAAATGACCACTGAGATTGATATGCCGTAAAACAAACAAAAACAAACATACAAACAAAGTACTTAGTGTTGTAGATAAATGTCACACTAAGCTTAACTTAGTAAATACTAGAAGAGGCTACCCAGCATCTTCTGTGTAGATGGGGGAAAAAAAACTTTACTTTTGAGGTTTATAAATGCTGGACCTTTTTACGTAGAATTTCAATGCTATTTCTATGTATATTTTAACTTTTAAATATGTTCATGAATGTTTTATGATAGAAAAATACAATTCGTATTATAAAAAAAAAACTGTCACTTAATGCTGAACACAATGGCCGCATCGGAATAGCTGCCTCAACTTTTGGGAAGCTCACAGATAGAGAGAGTGGGAAAACAACAGGCTCACTGTCCGTACGAAGATGCAAGTGTATTGTGCATGGATTTTCAGCACTCTCTTGTATGGAAGTGAAACCTGCACCATGTACTCCTGCCATGAGTGGCGGCTAAATGGCTTCAACCTTCGCTGTCTTAGACGTATACATACATAAGGTAAACAGTTATATATATTTACCAACCCCTCCGCACGAGCAGGATACGACACAAGGTCAATTTCTTAAGCGGAGTTCAACAGGTTTGAATTCAGAGTTTTCCTTCTCCTAGACTGGTTACCTAGCCATGGTTAAAGAACCCAGTCTGCCCTGCTATTTACCCATAGCTGGAGGGAGAGTAGGATTCATACCTTTCCCAAGGGTATTAGCGCTAAGTGAAATGCAATTACCACGTCCAGGATTTGAACTCGTGGCGACGAGTCCATTTCCCATGACTTTAACCATTACACCACGCGCTTCCTACAGGTAAACAGTCATAGGGTCATTAACCATCTTACCAACAGCAACTTTTTTGTTTTCATGTTTCTAACACACGTGGGCATGCCTACAGAGTCAGAAAACCGCATGACTTTAGGAAATATTTTTTCACGCTCTGAGTTGCTGAGACATGGAATAAACTGCCTGCATCCGTTGAAGGCTGCCTAGATACTGCATCTTTCAAACCCCCCCCCCCATGCTTTCTGTAATTCGACAACACTATACCTGATACGGCTGCACTACCTGGACTCTTACGAAGCGCCTGGAGAATAAGCTAGATGGGACTTGCACGAAAATGATGCGTGCAATATTAAACAAGACGAGGAAACAACACCCCACGAGAAAACAGCTGTATGGCCACCTGCCACATATCACACAAACCATCCGTGTGGGGCGACCAAGATACGTTGGGCACTGCTAGAGAAGCAAGGATGAATTCATAAGTGACGTTCTTCTGTGGAAGCCAACACATAGACGCGTCAGAGTGGGTCGCCCAGCAAAGACGTACATAGATCTGCTCTGTGAGGATACTGGATGCTGTACAGAGGACCTCCTGGGGTAATGAATGATAGGGAAGGATGGCGAGAGATTGTCATGGATATCCGCGCTGTCAGCGCGTCAGGATGATGACGATGATGATGATACCTGATGATACTTGATGCACCCCTCCATACACATATGCACGCATACACACACATACTTGTATATCATTATTGTACGTTATTCATGTTCCTCACATTAGTACATTGTTCTATGTACTATACATGAGCCTTTGATGAGTTGTGGTGTACCTGAGCAATGTACGCAATAAATTTCATTATTGTTTTTCATTTCAATATTGTTATAATAGGTATTACCTGGAGGGACAGGATAATATTTACGGCTTCGAAGGAGTTCTTATTTCTCCGTAGTTGTAGGCTAATTGTCGGACAAAGAAGGAACAAACACGAAAGTAAATGCAGACACTTGTATTGACAAAAAATTACATAAAATTGTTGCAAATTTAATGGTATTTGCTAACAGACTTATATGTGGAGGAATTTCCTTGTAGTACTGGTGATAACACGGTTTTCTTCTCCTCGGTGGGAAATGTAGATAAGACGTTTCGTCTCGGTAGTTGCTCTTCCTTTAGTCAGTGTGCAATAGTACCGGCCTTTATGCAGTATGCAGATACAATGCCTTAGAAGGAATCTGGTTGTAAAGTTCTGTGATAAGTGGACCCTGTTTTGGGGCTTGGTAATGAGAGCTTGGTGTCTTATGTCTCTTCTCCAGTACTGCTTTGCGATAAGTGAGCCCTGTTTTTGGGCTAAGTGATGAATGAAGTGTAGGGACCGCTGTTTACGCGACTACCCTCAGTGAGTGCTCCGTGATAAGAAGGCACAGTTTTGGGGCTAAGTAATGAGAGCGTTTCTTTTGACGTCTCTCTCCAGTAACGGTTTCCTGATAAGTCAGCCCTGTTTTTTGGCTAAGTGAGAGAAAGTTAGTTTTTACATCTCTACTCCAGTAACGGTTCCCTGATAAGTGAAGTTTTGGTATTTGGCGCCAACATACGATGTTGGCGACCCGCCCTCTAGCGGCAGGGGGAGATAATTAGCTATGGAATTTCCAATGAGGATCTATAAACTAGAGCGAGTCATAGAGCGAGCACAGTTGCTTCACAGAATAAATCTTAAGTGGTTAATTCTCGGAAAATATCTATCTTCCCAGTAACGGTTTCCTGATAAGTCAGCCCTGTTTTTTGGCTAAGTGAGAGAAAGTTAGTTTTTACATCTCTACTCCAGTAACGGTTCCCTGGTAAGTCAGCCCTGTTTTTTGGCTAAGTGAGAGAAAGTTAGTTTTTACATCTCTACTCCAGTAACGGTTCCCTGATAAGTGAAGTTTTGGTATTTGGCGCCAACATACGATGTTGGCGACCCGCCCTCTAGCGGCAGGGGGAGATAATTAGCTATGGAATTTCCAATGAGGATCTATAAACTAGAGCGAGTCATAGAGCGAGCACAGTTGCTTCACAGAATAAATCTTAAGTGGTTAATTCTCGGAAAATATCTATCTTCCCTGTAACGAATTGATTTAAATTGATTCTCGTATCGTGTTAGTATAGCAGTTATATATATTTACCAAACCCTCCGGATGTGACACAATTTGAGCAGGATGTGACACAATTTCAATTTCTTAAGTGGAGTTTAACAGGTTTGAATTCAGAGTTTTCCTTCTCATAGACTGGTTAAAGAGCCCAGTCTGCCCTGCTATTTGCCCATAACTGGAGAGAGAATTGGATTCATACTCTTCTCAAGGGTATTAGTGCCATATGAAATACAAGCAGTTTCGTCCAGGAATTGAACTCGGGTCGACGAGTCCATTTCCTACTACTCTAACTATTATACCACGTGCCTCCATATATAAGATATATATATATATATATATATATATATATATATATATATATATTATAGTATAGTATAGCAGTTATAGGGACACATGCTGTAATGAATATCGCCATAGGAAATGGACACTGCGAGACGGGTTCAAATCCTGGACGTACCAGTATTCATTTCACATAGTGCTAATATTCTTGGGAAAGACATGCATCCAACTATTCTCTCTGCAACTAGATGCAAATAGAAGGACAGACTGGGCTCCCTAGCCCTGATTAAGCAACCAGTCTTGGAGAAAGAAAACTGAATTAAAACCTGTTAAACTACACTTAAGAAATTGACTTTGCATTGCATCTTACTTGCGCTGAGGAGTTGGTAAATATAACACAGTATGATAATTTAATTATTAAAACATTTGATATGCTTACTTAAGAGCTATTGCTAAATAGTTCAATATGTAAAAATTATAATAATCTTGATTAAACTCTCTCTCTCTCTCTCTCTCTCTCTCTCTCTCTCTCTCTCTCTCTCTCTCTCTCTCTCTCTCTCTCTCTCTCTCTCTCAGTCTTTCTTAAAAGGGAGTGTAAAATATTTACATTGATTTGCCAATAAAAATCGGGGGGGGGGGGCTATAGAATATCTACATTAATTTGCTGACAATAAAGTGACAAAAACACGACACTAAAAATATCGAAGCTAGACTGGAAATTCGCCTGATGCTGGCTCACTAAAACATAGCGTAAATTAAGGCAGGAGGCCTGGACGACATAAGATCAAAATTACCAAAATATATTCCGTAATGCACAATTTCAATATTACAAATAAAACAAACATGTAACTTCTTTTCTTTTTTCAATTCATTTTAATTATAAGCGGGGTATTTCAGCGACGCAAGACAATTTGGAATGTTTCATTTCTAAAATTGGATGAAATAAAATGAGACAAATAAGAAATCTACAATTAATCGACACCAGATAATCTGGATTTACATTTTTGCATTTCATCTTGAACTATTTGGACGGTCTCATTTTTTAACCAGAGAGTGTTACAGGATGATAAAGGACGGAAGATTAAAGAACACCAGTGTTAATATATAGATGGCATTTATTCTAAGGCTAACAACATAAGAGAAATTAATTAACATTTGCAATGGTGAGTCAAAAAGTAATACCATTTTGTGTAGGACAGGTATAATTACCAACACAGGAACATGTATCATTAATCCAAATGAAGCTGTTCCTCTGTGGATCACATCCTTACTTCTCCACATAGGCGAGACAAAAAGTAATGCTATTTTGTTTAGGACAGGTATAATTACCAACTCAGTAACATGTATCATACATTAAAATGAATCTGGCCCTCAGTGGATCACATCCCTACTTCTCCACATAATCACCGGTTCTCTTGATAGCAATGTTCCACCTTCTGAGAGCATGTATCTCTGCCCTGTAAAATTCTGTTGACTGCTCTTTGAGCCACTTCTTCACTACAGATTTCACTTCCTCGTCACTGGAATAATGTTTGCCTCTCAAACCCTCTTTCATGGGGCTGAATAGAGGATTGTCTGAGGCAAACATTATTCCAGTGACGAGGAAGATAAATCTCTTTTTTTTAAAAAAAACATCTTTTATGGTTCTAAATACGGAAAATTTGATTAAAATCAGATAATTACCCAATTTTGTAGGATTTTAAAAACAGCAAACGGTGTTTTATCTGGTGCATATATTTGTATATTCTTAAAATAACCGTGTGAACAAAAAGAGTCTTAAGAAACTACACATAGAAATGTAAATATAAACGTACAATGAACGTCATTCCCTAACCTCTAGGTATAAACAAACTCGAGACTGGTGGACATGTTAGAATCACTCAGTTAAACAAGCAGTTTGCTATCTGCCGACTCGTAAGAAAGAAAGGAAGGAAGGAAGGAAGGAAGGAAGGAAGGAAGGAAAGTTGATAGCAAGAAAAAAGAAAGAAAGAAAGAAAGGAAAATTGATAGCAAGAAAAAAGAAAGAAATGAAGAAAAAGAAAGAAAGAAAAAAGAAAGAAAGAAAGGAAAATTGATAGCAAGAGAAAGAAAGAAAGAAAGAAAGAAAAAGACAAAATAAGTAATAAAGAAAAAAATTGCCGATGAAAAGAATGACAGAATTAAAGTGAACAGTAAGAAAAAAAGGGGAGAAAGATAAAAAGAAAGAAGTAAAGGTACTGATAGTGAAAAGGAATAATGAAAAAAGAAAGAATTAAAGGTATTGATGGTGAGGAGAAAGAAAGAAAGAAAGAAAGAAAGAAAAAAAGAAAAAAAGAAAGAAATGTATTGATAGCGGGGAGAAATAAATAAATAAAAAGAAAGAAAGGTATTGATAGTGAGGAGGAAGAAAGAAAAAAGAAAGAAGTAAAGGTATTGATAGTGAGGGGGAAGAAATAAAAAAATTAGAATTAAAGGTATTGATAGTGAGGGGGGAGAAAGAAAAAGAGAAAGAAGTAAAGGTATTGATAGTGTGAAGGTAGAAGAAAAAGAAAGAAGTAAGATATTGATAGTGAGGAGGAAGAAAGAAAAAAGAAGAAGTAAAGGTATTGATAGTGAGGAGGAAGAAGAAAAAGAAAGAAGTAAAGGTATTGATAGTGAGGATGAAGAAAGAAAAAAGAAAGAAGTAAAGGTATTGATAGGGAGGATGAAGAAAGAAAAAGAAAGAAAGTAAAGGTATTGATAGTGAGGAGGAAGAAAAAAAAAGAAAGAAGTAAACGTATTGATAGTGAGGGGGAAGAAATAAAAAAATAAAGAATTAAAGGGTATTGATAGTGAGGGGGAAGAAAGAAAAAGAGAAAGAAGTAAAGGTATTGATAGTGTGAAGGTAGAAAGAAAAAAGAAAGAAGTAAAGATATTGATAGTGAGGAGGAAGAAAGAAAAAAGAAAGAAGTAAAGGTATTGATAGTGAGGAGGAAGAAAGAAAAGAAGAAAGTAAAGGTATTGATAGTGAGGAGGAAGAAAGAAAAAGAAAGAAGTAAAGGTATTGATAGTGAGGAGGAAGAAAGAAAAAAGAAAGAGTAAAGGTATTGATAGTGAGGATGAAGAAAGAAAAAGAAAGAAGTAAAGGTATTGATAGGGAGGATGAAGAAAGAAAAAAGAAAGAAGTAAAAGTATTGATAGTGAGGAGGAAGAAAGAAAAAGAAAGAAGTAAAGGTATTGATAGTGAGGATGAAGAAGAAAAAAGAAAGAAGTAAAGGTATTGATAGTGAGGATGAAGAAAGAAAAAAGAAAGAAGTAAGGTATTGATAGTGAGGAGGAAGAAAAAAAAGAAAGAAGTAAAGGTATTGATAGTGAGGGGAAGAAATAAAAAAATAAGAATTAAAGGTATTGATAGTGAGGGGGAAGAAAGAAAAGAGAAAGAAGTAAAGGTATTGATAGTGTGAAGGTAGAAAGAAAAAAGAAGAAGTAAAGATATTGATAGTGAGGAGGAAGAAAGAAAAAGAAAAGAAGTAAAGGTATTGATAGTGAGGAGGAAGAAAGAAAAAAGAAAGAAGTAAAGGTATTGATAGTGAGGAGGAAGAAAGAAAAAAGAAAGAAGTAAAGGTATTGATAGTGAGGAGAAGAAAGAAAAAAGAAAGAAGTAAAGGTATTTATAGTGAGGAGGAAGAAAGAAAAAAGAAAGAAGTAAAGGTATTGATAGTGAGGAGGAAGAAAGAAAAAAGAAAGAAGTAAAGGTATTAAAGGTATTGATAGTGAGGATGAAGAAAGAAAAGAAAAGAAGTAAAGGTATTGATAGGGAGGATGAAGAAAGAAAAAAGAAAGAAGTAAAGTATTGATAGTGAGAGAAGAAGAAAGAAAAAGAAAAGTAAAGTATTGATAGTGAGGAGGGAGAAAGAAAAAAAGAAAGAAAGTAAAGGTATTGATAGTGAGGAGGAAAAGAAAGAAAAAAAGAAAGAAGTGAAGGTATTGATAGTGAGGATGAAGAAAGAAAAAAAGAAAGAAGTAAAGGTATTGATAGTGAGGATGAAGAAAGAAAAAGAAAGAAGTAAAGGTATTGATAGTGAGGAGGAAGAAAGAAAAAAAGAAGAAGTAAAGGTAATTGATAGTGAGGAGGAGAAAGAAAAAAAAGAAAGAAGTAAAGGTATTGATAGTGAGGAGTGAGAAAAGAAAAAAAAAAAAAGTAAAGGTATTGATAGTGAGGAGGGAGAAAGAAAAAGAGAAAGAAGTAAAAGTATTGATAGTGAGGGGGAAGAAAGAAAAACGAAAGAAGTAAAGGTATTGATAGTGAGGAAGAAGAAAGAAGAAATAGAAAGAATTAAAGGTATTGATAGTGAAGAGGAAAAAAGAACAAAAAGAAGGAATCAAAGGCATTGATGGTGAAAGGAAGAAGAAGAAGGAATTAAAGGTATTGATGGCGAGGAGAAAGAAAGAAAGAAAGAAATGTATTGATAGTGGACAGAAATAGATAAATAACAAGAAAGAAGGTATTGATAGTGAGGAGGAAGAAGAAAAAAGAAAGAAGTAAAGGTATTGATAGTGAGGATGAAGAAAGAAAAAAGAAAAAGTAAAGGTATTGATGTGAGGAGGAAGAAAGGAAAAGAAAGAAGTAAGGTATTGATAGTGAGGAGGAGAAAGAAAAAGAAAGAAGTAAAAGTATTGATAGCGATAGAAAAAAGAAAGAAAACGCAAAGAAGTAATGGTATTGATAGTCGGGTAGAAGAAATGAATTAAATAAGAAGTAAACGTATTGACATAGATGAGGTAGAATGAAGAAAAAAGAAAGAAAGAAAGTATTGACAGAGAGACGAAAGATTGAAAAAAAAAGAAAGTAAAAAGTAAAGGTATTGATAGAGGTGAGTAATTAAGAATGAAGAAAAAAAACAGAAGTAAAGAAATTGTTAAATGTGAGTGTGACGAAAGATTGAAAAAAAAACAAAGAAAAAAAGTAAAGATATTGATAAAGGTTAGTAATTAAGAATGAGAAATAAGAAGTAAGATATTGACAGCGAGATGAAAGAATGAAAAAAAGAGAAAAAGCAAAGATATTGATAAAGGTGAGTAATGAAGAATGAAGAAAAAAAGAAAAAAGTAAGGTATTGATAAAGGTGAGTAATTAAGAATGAAGAAAAAAAAAAGAAAAGTAAAGGTTATTGATAAAAAAGGTGAGTATTAAGAATGAAGAAAAAAGAAAAAAGTAAAAGGTATTGATAAAGGTGAGTAATTAAGTCCTCTCATCATTACCCCAAACACAAAAACAATTTCCTTGTTCTAGAGTAGGTGAAAAAGGGGATAGACTCCTAGTTGTCTGTCGATGATCTCATTAGGCCACCCCGGATGGCTTACTTTTCAAGCGGCAGATGGCGCTTCTTAACTTTGTATGGCCAAACTCGTTAGGGGAAAGGAAAAATCTTGATCCAAGACCAAAGGAGACTCTTTCTCTGAAATTTATTAGTTGCAGCTTGATTGTTCTGCACAAGTATTCGGCCGACGTGCCCTCCAATTGGACACATAGGGCGTAGTGTATATAGGGTGTTGAGTGATACAGATCTTAAGTGACAGTTATCTCTATGCTGCAGGTTCAATCCCTGGTCAATGACGACAATAATATAGAATAATAATTATACACAAGATTATTAACACCTCTTACCCCAGCTCATGGTTTAGTGGAATGAGAACAGGGATACCTCCGATGGCATTGAAATAAAGAGTTGGGTTTAAAAATTCCGTAATGGGCCGCCGATTACGACCAGAAGGTTCCCGAATTTTCGAAAAGAAGGTTCCCGAGTTCACAAGAAGGTTCCGGAGTTCATCAAGAAATACCCGAAGAAGCGCCGGGAGAGCATAATCGACCGAGACTTGTACCAGATTTAGCAATAAAGATGAGGACTGTTACGATTTTTGTGGCCATCCTTTAGCTTCAAACAAGAGTGTGTCAGCGAGATCCTTTGCTGTTAAGCCGAGCGCGATCCTTATTTGAAGAATCCTTTGCGTTGTTATGCTAGTGTTCCTCATTTCTTGCAGAATTCCCCGTCACATGATTGTAAATGGACATCTGTCTGTTCAGCGGTAAGTTAGCTTAACCAGCTTACGTATTCGGTCTGTTGATTGGGCTTACGTTTAAACGACATGGCCTCGCTAGTCTATGAATGTTAAGTAGTATATTACAGGCACACCGTAGGAGAGACATTAGTTGAACTTACCACCGATTTGCCGTAAGGCATTTACTCGCCTGTTGTTTACAGACTTGAGTTCTCGTGATTGTTAAAACATACATACTTGTATAGTATGTACAATTAATTGTTTAGCTTACTGACTAACAGTCCCGAACAGCCGGAGCGGTAAGAACCCTGAAGGAATGAAAATTCTCAACAGGTTTTTTGCCCTCCCACTAGAAGGTAGCTGTTAAAGGTCGAAACAGTGTCAGTGGACTGATTGGTATATAATATATATATATATATATTATATATATATATATATATATATATATATGTATATATATATATGTGGTGTGGTGTGTGTGATATTTTTCGAACATTTAAAATTCTGTCTTGTCTCCAACGGATTTCTATCTCTACCTTCACTCTACTGATGAAGGTTCGTAAAAAAATCTTTCTGTGTACGGAATATTTTTACATTTTCTATTATTATTATTATTATTATTATTTATTATTATATTATTATTATTATTTCAACTCCAACTGGTTATTTTAATAATAATAATAGCGCAAATCCGTATACATTTTGATAAAACGACCCGAAACACATGTTGTAAGTGATATCGATTAAAAGTGCATATTGTGAAATAAAATTCATTTTTATCCATCTACATTTATTTCTTTATCATTATTCCATCATATATTGTCGGATTCAAATTCCCTTTCCATTCTTACACATATATTATATATATATATAAGATTTGGATGTTTGGTTTTATTTTAGAAACACGTTGCTGATAAAGTATATATTAAATTATTTACTTGAAGGCATTTACATCGCATGTAATATCGCATTAAAAATCGATACTTATTTTTACTAAGAAAAAGATCGAATTTTTATGCGATAACATGGCTTGTAAGGTGCCTTCAATTGTAAAAATTTAATATTATATATATATATTACTTATATATATATATAATATATATAATATATAATTATATATATTAATATATATATATATATAATATAATATATATATGAAAGTATTTGGAATTAAATGTTCTGCTAACTAGTTGTTGATATATTCCGATTTATATTCACTTATAAAAGTTGAATGGCAATATATAAAGGTCGAGTGAATGTTATTCCCTAACCACCCGGCATAAAATAACCCTACACGGGTTGACAGGGCCGTATTGTTTATGAATCTCGTAACAAATGCTTTTGAAAGGCGAAAAAGTTTTCACTTTTCTCTGTGACAATTTCATCAAGTATGGCACAACACGTTGCCTGCACAGTGCATTACAGTTAGGTTGCACATATTATGGTTACGCATATGCATGTGTAAGTGTGACTGTGGTGTGATTTCACGAGAAATCCCACAAAATCCCAGTGGCGACATGATTGTATATATATTTACCCAACCCCTCCGCACGGGCAGGATGTTGAGCACAAGGTCAATTTCCTTACGCGAGTTCAACAGGTTTTGAATTCAGAGTTTTCCTCTCCTAGACCGGGTTGCCCTAACCAAGGTTAAAAAGCCAGGTTACACCTACTTTTTCCATAACGAGGGAGAGTAGGTTTCATACCTTTTCCCAAGGGTAAGTGAAATGCAATAGTACGTCCAGGATTTGAACTCGAGGCAAACGGCGTCATTTTCCCATGACTTTAACCATTACACCCACTTGCTTACATGTGTATATTGTATGGATAGACTAGAGTACGTTAGATACAATGGATTATATGTGTATACATGCTGTATCTATGGTATGTGTGTATGTATATATGTGTATACACACGTACGCATCTGTTATTTTTGTTGATTTCTTCGAAATTTCACACACACACTTACACAGCATAATTTGTCGAGCAAATAACATAGAGACCGATACGTAAATAAATAAAATAACCCAAGGGTTGACATGACTTGTAAAAATTCACAAAACCAAACCAAATCCAAACCCAACCTGAGTAGTAGTTACTTGATATATATATTACAAACTCCTCGCACAAGCAGGATGTGACACAAGGTCAATATCTTAAGCGCGAGTTATACAGGTTTGATTCAGAGTTATATCTTATCTCCTAGGACTAGGTACCTAGCCATTTGATTTAAGAGCCCAGTCTAGCCCGGCTATTATCCCATAGCTGGAGGGAGAGTAGGATTCATACCTTTTCCCAAGGGTATTAGCCGGCTAAGTGAAATGCAATTAGTTACGTCCAGGATTTGGAACTTCGGGGCGACAGAGTCCATTTCCCATTGACTTTAACCATTACAACACGCGCGGCTTACTATTAGTATACTGTAAAAGTAAGGGTATACCCAATTTGTCAAAAACTTCCGTGTTTTTTTTCTTTCATACAATTCTGAACCTCCCCCACCCACCCCCGTTTGATAAAAAATTCCAAAAATCTGGGAATTATCCGAATTTTAATTCAAATTTTCAGTGCTGCTTTATCAATGAATGAACTTATAATGCATCCGTTATTTTATTTCAAAACTTTTTGATTTTTTCAGGTCAACTTAACTTTGTCCCTCTTGTTTTGGGGCCCAAATATCGGGTGTGATATACATGTGATTGATTACATATTTCTTGCATAAATTAAAAAGACAAATACCGAAGGGTGTGAATAAGAAGAAAAAAAAAATTAAGAATGCTCGTCGTGCGTAGTAAATAAGTACCGAAAATCGGAAATAAAATGAAAATAAAAACTAAAAAAATAATTTTTGGAGATTTTTTTTATCATTTCGATAATTATACTAATTGCTAACTATTTATAAAAAGAAAAAAAATATACTAATATTGTTCCATTCAACAGGGCAGTGCGCTAAAATTCTTTAATACGTATTATCAGACCAAAAAAATACGGGTAATTGATTACTAAAGCTAAAGTTAGTTATTTTAAAAAGTTTTTTTAGAATCTATAATATTGACATTCTTTAGACATAAAATCATGCTGTTCATATTTTTAAAATGAATTTTATATATTAATTTATCATAGCAAGAAATACCTAATTAAATTTTGAAATAAAATTAACTGCATTATAAAAATTCATTAATTGATAAACAATACTGATTTTTGTAATTTTTGTGTTTAGCAAATCGCTTATGTTGCTTATTTTGTAAAACACGCCATTTTTAAACAGCGTTTCAGAGCTATCGCGATCGAAATTTGACCGAAAATTGTTTTAAATGTATAAAAATAAAATACATGAATGTAATATTATTTTTGCTTTTATTATACTGATACTCCATTATGTTACTACTTTTTGACTTAGACAAAAAATTTTTAACCTTAAATAATAGATTTAATAGTTTTAAATATTAAATAAGCAGCCGAATTTCTGGGTATACACTACATGTAAGGGTTCCAGCTATCAGTTAATTGATAAAAATGAGTTTAAAAAAAATGTTGTTTAAAGAAATTTAGTTATTTTAAAGATTGAAATATCCAACAAGGATGCAGGAAATAAAACGTCTTCGGCATAAAAAACCCAACAAGGGTTTGACATGCCGATAAAATTAATCAACCAACCAAACTAACGAAACCAAACAGCCAACAACCGCGTAGTAAGTACCTGTAACGGAGTTCCATTTCTCATATCGCGTTAAACAGATCAAAATATGAGTTTTAAAAATATGTTAAAAATTAGTAGCGTAATTCATGAGGAAGTGCGACCCGGTCTCCTGCCTCAAAAATTGCCTACCCGGTGACTATCAATAATAACCACAAACCTCAGCTCGTCGTAATTTCTGTTTATTTATCGTAATTTGTCGTAATTCTTGTTTCAGGATTGAAGAGGATAATAAGTATTGGAATGACTAGAGATAGTAGATTAGATAAACAAACAAAATAAATATGATAGATGTGACAAATGAAGTAGATAGATATTTTCAACAAGTTAATTGTCATTGGGCACGGGAGAGGTCGCATCTTTTTTTGTCGTAATTTTGTTTATTATAACTAAAAACAAGACATTAAACAACCTGAATTAAAAAAATCAATGTTAGTATTTTAAGTAATATAGGATAAATATGAACAATTGAGATAGACTGATAGATAGATATGAAAAATGGATAGTTCTTGATAGACTGAGGCTGGGTCCCTGTCTAATTTTAATCAGTCTCACGCGAGGTTAGGCAATTTCTGAGGCAAGAGAGAACCGGGACGCACTTCCTCATTACATTAACCTAATTAGTTAAAAACAATAGATTGAATAATACGGACAAGAATGCATAAAACAGGAAACATATTCAAGTATTAAAACAACCCAGGCAGGGGTTGACATGCCGCTAAAAAATAACCAACACAACCAACCAGTCGCAGATAGGAGACCTGTTAGGGTTCCATCTATCTGTTAAATAGATTTTTTTTAAATTGAATTTTCAAAAATGATTAAAGAAATTAATTTTTTTAAAGAAATTGGAATATCCAATAGAATGCATAAAACTTTTCGGCATAAAATAACCCAATATGAGGTGACATAGTCGTAAAATTAAACCAACAACCAGTCAAATTATAATTTTAATAGCTTAGTATAATAAATAACGATGACAGTTACTTTATACACGCCACCCGCGCCGGGCCAGGTAGGAGGGTTTTATTTCTTGTTCTATTTTTTGATGGCGTCAAGTTGTCGACGGAGGTCAATGTGTGGGTTAGGGAAAGGCGAAATCGCATCAGAACAGGTCGTATTGCTTATAGTTACCAACGGCGAACCCACACTTTGATTCTTTAAAATCTCTCTTTACTCTTACAAAACTTTTTTCTACTTATTTTTTCTAAGTGTTTATCTTTCTTTATTTTCCTTTTTTTCTTTTGGTATTTTTTTACTTACCTTTTTACTCTTTTAATTTTTTTAATATTATTGTTTAATTTTTTCTTTTCTTATCATTTATTACACCCTATGTTTTTTTATTCATTCTTAATATACTCACCTTTTAATCATACCGTTTACTTTTTCAATTTTTTTCTTCATTCTTAATTACTCACCTTTATCAATACCTTTACTTTTTCTTTTTTTTTTCATTCTTAATTACTGACTTTATCAATACCTTTACTTTTTCTTTTTTTTCATTCTTATTACTCACCTTATCTACATACCTTTACTTTTTTCTTTTTTCTTTCATTCTTAATTACTCACCTTTATCAATACCTTATCTTTTCTTTTTCTTCATTCTTAATTACTCACCTTTATCAATACCTACTTTATCTTTTTTTTTTCTTCATCTTAATACTCACTTATCAACTACCTTTACTTTTCTTTTTTTTCTTCATTCTTAATTACTCAGCTTTATCAATACCTTTACTTTTTTTTTTTCTTCATTCTTAATTACTCAGCTTTTATCAATACCTTTACTCTTTCTTTTTTCTTCATTCTTAATTACTCACCTTTATCAATACCTTTACTTTTTCTTTTTTTCTTCATTCTTAATTACTCACCTTTATCACACCTTACTTTTTCTTTTTTTTCTTCATTCTTAATTAACTTACCTTTATCAACACCTTTACTTTTTTCTTTTTTCTTCATTCTAATTACTCACCTTTATCAATACCTTTACTTTTTCTTTTTTCTTCATTCTTAATTAATCACCTTTATCAATACCCTTTACTTTTTTTTCTTTTTTTCTTCATTTCTTAATTACTCACCTTTATCAATACCTTTACTTTTCTTTTTTTTCTTCATTCTTAATACTCACCTTTTATCAATAGCTTTACTTTTTCTTTTTTTTCTTCATCTTAATTAACTCACCTTTATCAATACCTTTACTTTTCTTTTTTTTTCTTCATTCTTAATTACTCACCTTTATCAATACCTTTACTTTTCTCTTTTTTCTTCATTCTTAATTACTCACTCCTTTAATCAATACCTTTACTTACTTCTTTTTTTCTTCATTCTTAATTACTTCACCTTTATCAATTACCTTTACTTTTTTCTTTTTTTTCTTCAGTTCTTTAATTACTCACCTTTATCAATATCTTTACTTTTTCTTTTTTTCTTCATTCTTAATTACATCACCTTTATCCATATACATTTACTTTTTTCTTTTTTTTTCTTTCATTCTTAATTACTCACTTATCAATACCTTTACTTTTTCTTTTTTTTCTTCATTCTTAATTACTCACTTTATCAAATACTTTTACTTTTCTTTTTTTTCTTCATCTTAATTACTCACCTTTATCAATACCTTTACTTTTTTTTTTTTTTCTCATTCTTAATTACTCACCTTTATCAATACCTTACTTTTTCTTTTTTTTCTTCCATTCTTAATTACTCACCTTATCAATACCTTACTTTTTCTTTTTTTTCTTCATTCTTAATTACTCACCTTTATCAATACCTTTACTGTTCTTTTTTTTTCTTCATCTTAATTACTCACTTATCAATACCTTTACTTTTCTTTTTTCTTCATTCTTAATTACTCACCTTTATCAATACCTTTACTTTTTCTTTTTTCTTCATTCTTAATTACTCACCTTTATCAATACGCTTTACTTTTTCTTTTTATTTCTTCATTCTTAATTTTACTCACCTTTATCAAACCTTTACTTTTTCTTTTTTTTTTCCAATTCGTCAATTACTCACCTTTATCAATACTTATGTTTCTTTTTTTTTTCATTTCTTATTCACTCATCTTTATCAATACCTTTATACTTTATCTTTTTTTTTCTTCATTNCCTCGAGTCAAATTCCGGAGCTTCTCTGTGTAACGTCAGCTGCTCATTTTCACCTTGCCGCTTAGGTTACCATCGCTCATAGACTGATCAGGGCAACTAACAGTTGAACTATCTTACTAATTCTCCTGCCCTACATACTACAATGCACAATCCCCCCCAGTCATGGAAGGACTGCGACTTTCAGTAGTCAGCGCCACCTAACAGAACAAGCCGCACACTAGTTCCATAGGCCTCTCACGCCACTAGACTGCTAGACATACAGAGAATAACTACTCTCGTCATAGCAATCTCGGGTTCACGCTCTGTTTTAGGACGAACAACGAACATTACTGCGTCCTCAAACACTCGTCGAAATAACGATCACCCCTCGGTATGGAACTTCACGGCGTGTTGACAGGAGATATTTACAACCTGTGTCCACATCCTGGCCCGTGGGAGGGGTTGGTAAATCTGGATTTGGGGGATTTCTCGAAATCACACACACACACACTTACACGTGATATGCGTACCATAATATGTACACCTAACTGTATGCACTGTGCAGCAACGTGTTTGCCATATCGTGATGAAATTAGTCACAGAGAAAAGTAAACTTTTTCCGCCTTCAAAAAGCATTTGTTACCTTCACGAGATTCATATAAACCAAACGGCATGTCAACCCGTGTAGGGTTATCTTAGCCGGGGGGGGGGGTAGGGAATATAGACATTCACTGGCAACCTTATTATTCTGCATTCATCCTTTTTTTTTAAGTAAAAATATAATAAGACGATGGTATTAACAACAACAAGGGTTAAGCAGAAACATTTATTCCCAAATTTACTTTCATATATATATATATAGTAATATTCATTATATCCAACCATCAGCATACCTTCCTACTAATCATCTATCTACTCGGCCTAATATAACAATAAATCTCTCTACTCTCTCCGGCGCTAGTACCCCTTACATTACGCCGATACTTATATATATATTATCAAATTCTCCTACTCACTACCCTTTGAAAAATTGCATGCGTAACCCAAGCCGACATGGTTATCCCGCATTAACACCATTCCGTACACTTAATTGATTTCTTATAGAAGAATTGAACTCAAGTTCATTTTCCTTATAAGGGAAAACATCAGGTTAGAGCTACTCACTATTTCCTCATATGTCCCGTCTCTCCGCACTGTCAAGACAAACCTAGATCAGCGACGACCCAGGCTTTCGCACAAGACGAACCATGACACAACGATCGTAATCCCCCTTTCCTACCTCTCGCTCGACCGATCGTGGCCTCCTCTGGCACATCGACATAGGGACTGCGTATTTGTAATAGTGCCTTCAAGTAAAAATTTATTTATAACTACTATTCCAGCTACTATGGCCCGACACATACCGTGGTGATACCTTCTCTGTAATAAAAATCATTAATAGAGTAACACACCTGAGTGCGAGAGCACGAGTGAAGCGTTCACGTAGTACCTTCTATATTATCGCGCTCATGTGGGATCGACTACGCCTCAGATTCGGCACGATCCTCTCATAACACCGGCCTCGTTTATAGTTGTAACTTATGCGCACATACAGTGTGTCGGCGAACGTTGATCCCCATATCTATGCGAGACGATCAACCATATGTATAAGAATTAAAGCAAAATTCAGACTCACACGCGTAGGCATGCGGCACGATTCAAAACCAAACATCGAAAGCTAGATCTTCTCTCAACAGACCATCATCACTTACTAGTTATCCGATATCACTTACACATGTGTTTCGGGTCCAGTTTATCATCAAAATGTTATACCGGATTGCGCTCCCCAGCCCCTCTAAGAGCCGTCTGACTCAGCCCCTACGCATCCTCCATATGTATTCTCGATTCTAACGAATTTCATCCAAATTTAGTCTAGTTGCTGTCACGTAATCAAATTAATAATAATAATACATAATCCTCTTAATAATCCGCAATAATGTATGAGACTACATAAAATGTAAAAAAGTATTAGTATCGACCTACACAGGAAAGAATTATTTATCACGCACCCCAGTTACAGTGACAGAATGCGTGCGTTCGCAATTTATTTTAAATCTTTCCAACGACAGACGTGCATGATTAAACATCCTGCGTTGACTTAGACATAGATCGCCCTAACTCATGCTTCAATTTTAAAAATAACGCCCTATACCATCACACAACTCAGGTCTGGGCTTAACACTATTTATCCTGTCTCACTACTACGGCATGCACTTCTAATAGCTCTAACGAAGACTTATTAAATAACCCTCGATTCTCTATCATAAGAAATCAGGCACCACTCTTCATAGGATCTGATGTCTCAAACGCTTTCTAAATCAGCGAATGCTATCCATCGCTATGTGGATGTGCCGCTACACCCTCGGATATCCAGAATACCACGTGCTCTTTTATCCTTTCAATGTATTCTCTCGTACCCTGCGCACGGACTGTCGCGAGGATGTACTGTGCACGTCACGGGAACACGTAACAATCACGTTAACTTGTACTACATACTTAAAGGTGTATGTCTTTACAATCACCAGGGAAATTCAAGTTGTAAACAAACGGGGCGAGTAAATGCCTTACCCCCGCTTAAACTGCTGAAACGTTCAACTAAATCTCCCCTTACAGTTGCCTCTACCAAGGGAAGTCAGTGGTCCAAGCGAGCAAAGAGCCATATATATTATATATATATATATATATATATATATATATATAATATTAGAAAATTGTAAATTGGGTCACTTGTAGAGGAGCCCTAAAAGTTAGTTTTTGTAGAGGAGCCCTCAAAGTTAGTTTTTGGACTAACGAGAAGAGAGTCCCCTTTGGATTATTTGGATTATTTTGGTATATACGGTGTGCTGCAATACACTACTTAAATTCATAGACTAAGCGAGGCCATGTGGTTTAAACGTAAGCCAATCAACAGACCGAATACGTGGCTGGTTAACTACTTAACCGCTGATACAGACAGACGTCCATTTACAATCATTGACGAAGGACCTGCAAGACTGAGGACACCAAGGAACAACCAAAGGATTCTTCAACTAAGGATCGCGCTCTGCTTAACACAAAGGATCTCCGCTGACAGTGATCTAGCTTGAAGCCTAAGGATGGCCACAAAAATCATAACAGTCCTTATCTTTATTGCTATCTGTACAACGTTCGGTCGATGTGCTCTCCGGCCTTCTTCGGGTATTTCTTGTCGAACAGCAACCTTCTTGTGGAACTCGGGAACCTTCTTTTCGAATTCGGGAACCTTCTTGTCGTAATCGGCGGCCATTACGGAATTTTAAACCCAACTCTTTATTCAATCCACGGAGGTATCCTGTTCTCATTCCACTAACCATAGCTGGGGTAGAGGTGTTAATCTGTGTTAATTATTATTCTATATTATTGTCGTCATTATGTCATTTGTCCACTTTGTCACCAGCCCTTGACCAGGATTGAACCTGCAGCCTAGAGATAACTGTCACTTAGATCTGTATCAACTCAACACCTATATACACTACGCTATGTGTCCAATTGGAGGGCACATCGGCCGAAACGTTGTGCAGAACAATCAAGCCTCACCTAAATAAATTCAGAGAAAGAGTCTCCTTTGGTTTTAATCAAGATTTTTCCTTCTCCTAGACGAGTTGCCATACCAAAGTTAAAGAGCCCATCTGCCCATTGTAAAAGTAAAGCCATCGGGTGGCCTAATGAGATCATCGGCCAGACAACTAGGGAGTCTATCCCCTTTTCACTAGCTCTAGAACAAGGAAATTATTTTGCGTTTGGGGTAAAGCACCACACTTATCATCAGCTTGTTACTTTACAGCACAGATCCCGTGCTACTCATACGCCGTTATCGAACAAGTTCCAGGTCCTAGGTGGACGCTCTACCGACTGAGCAAACAGTACAACGATTAGTACTATATGAAATGCAAACAGTTGCGTCCAGGATTTGAATTCGTCTCGCCGTGTCCATTTCCTACGAGAGTAAACATAACACCACGCGCCTCCACAGATTTTCACTGTGCCCCATACATCTGGCCTTGAGCAAAATTAAGCTCGTGAGTGACTGACAGCTCTATTGAGGTTGCGAGAGAGAGAGAAAGACAGACAGAGACAGTGACAGACAGACAGACAGACACACAGAGAGAGAGACAGACAGACAGACAGACAGAGGAGACAAAGAGACAGTGACAGACACAGAGAGAGAGAGAGGGACAAAGAGACAGACAGACAGACAGACAGACAGACAGACACAAAGAGACAGAGACAGACATATATACAGAGAGAGACAGACAGACAGACAGATAGACAGACGGAGACAAAGAGACAGTGACAGACAGATAGACATAGAGAGACAGACAGACAGACAGAGACAAAGAAACAGTGACAGACAGATAGATAGAGAGAAAGAGACAGACAGACAGAGAGAGAGAGAGACAGAGAGAGACAGACAGACAGACAGACAGACACAAAGAGACAGTGACAGACAGATGGACTAAGAGACAGACAGACAGACAGAGAGAGACAGAGAGAGACAGAGCCAGAGACAGAGAGACATAAAGAAAAGTAACCAGATATCTGTGTAAAGTGCTGGCTCGTAAACACGACGAGGGCCTACTCTCATTGGCTCACCATTTCCTGTCAGCTAAAAACATCCTCCCTTTTTTAAACGAATAAATTCTCACCCTCAAGTTAACTGCGACACCCACCTTTAATTTGGAGTGCGCAGATTCGTGAGTACGTATTTGTTTGTAAGCCAAAGTAATATAGAGAGGTAAAAAAAATGGAGAGCAGACATGGATCTTGTGACTCTCCCCCCCCAAAAATAAGATAAAACAAAACCAATAAAACATAGGCAAAAAATAAATAAGATAAATAATATCAGTAGACTTTTTTTTGGGGGGGCGGGTTTCAGATTGATTTCTGTGACGCAATGGGGTGGGTAGAAGGTGTACCGCCAAGGACAATCCTTGATTTTGTTGCCCCAATCCCCTGTTAATCAAAAGTGCTCCTAGCGCCTCCTACACACACACTTCCTAGCTTCGCTGCTGGCCCGGGAAAAATTGGCAGTCCTTCAGTGTTGTAATGGTAATCCTTAACTATGTCCTCGTAAATTCCTACCATAAAATAAACTGAACCCTCATTTTATGTCCGTGTTTTTGCAATAAATGTTTTATTTTTCTTGCACCCGTTATTTTACAATACTAAATATATTTTATTTATTTATTTTAATATTCACTTCAATGTGTATATTCTAAAAGTTTTTATTTTGTGAGAATGGTTAGTTTTAAAGTGGGGGCTCGTTTTACAATTTGGGCATAAATTGGGTCCTCCGTAATTTTGTTTTTTCGTCGACGATGATTAAAATCTGACGTTTTTATTTTAGAGTACCAAAGCCAAAAAAAAAGAAAAAAGAAAAGAAATAACAACAACAAAAGGAACCCCCACTTTAAAACTAACCATACTCACAAAATAAAAACTTTTAGAATATACACATTGAAGTGAATATTAAAATAAATAAAGAAAATATATTTAGTATTGTAAGATAACGGGTGCAAGAAAAATAAAACATTTATTGCAGAAACACGGACACAAAATGAGGGTTCAGTTTATTTTATGGTAGGAATTTACGAGGAAATAGTTAAGGATTACCGTTGTAATTTCCTTTTCTTTTTTTTTTTTTTAACGCTATTTGCTCAAGGCGTGAATTTTTTAAAAAATTCAGCAATATATTATTATAATGGAGATTCGGTGACTATATAACAAACTACGTCACTGCTTACGTCACAATACCCACAGGAATTACGTAATTCTATCAATGAGTATCTAATTTATAGTCAAAATCATTAATACATCTTGTTTATTAACGATGTCTCTATGAAAGTCTCAGATTTGCCTCAAAACAGCCCATGTTATTAATGCGTTTAAAATCCTGCAATGTGTTTTTATATATCACTAAGAAATAAAGGTTTACATGATATATAAGTAAATAAGTAAAGTCATTGGGGTGGCCTAAAGTCGATATCAGCCGGACAGTGAGGGAGTATATTCCCTTTTCACTAGTGCTAGACCAAGAAGATTGTTTTTGCGTCTGAGGTGGAACGCCACTCCTACCATCAGCTCTTTACTTTACCGCATATATCCCTGTGCTACTCATACGCTGAGTTGGCAAGGGTCGGTATCAAACCCGGAACCTTCTGCTTCCTAGTTGGACGCTCTACCAACTGAGCTAAAACTGGGTTTGATAAATTATAACTTGGTTTTATTGATCTTAAATGTCATTGTTTTATTCTCCAACGTATCAAAATCAAACCAATGAATGATTTTATATAGAAAACAATTAGAATATAATTAAAATGAGCGTAATCTTTTTATATGCGTTCTTATTTAATTTCGTTAGTCTTTCTAATTTAAAAATATTTCATTACTTTAAGAATTAAATACTCATGCCTGAAGGGCGCATGTTCTTGCTGGTATAGAGGAATAAGCTAAAAATCATTTGATATTATTGTGTTTTAAAGTTTAATAAAGTCAACGGGGTGACCTAAAGTCGGCATCAGCCAATCAGCGAGGGAGTCTATTCCCTTTTCACTAGCGCTAGACCAAGGAGATTGTTTTTAGCATCTGAGGTGGAGCACCACACCTACCATCAGCTCTTTACTTTACCGCACACATCCCTGTGCTACTCATACGCTGAGTTGGCGAGGGTCGGTATCGAACTAGGAACCTTGTGGTTTCTAGCCGAACGTTCTACCGACTGAGCTAACACGATCGGTCTTAGAGTCTAATAGTTCATTTTAAATTTCAAAAAGTCAATGTGTATTTTTAATGAGAATTGCTTGTCTATCCAAAATATCGGAGCCTTAAGTCAGGGATGCGTATTATACACGAATACTTGTTATACACGCCTAATTACGGTTATAATACTAACTTCTACACCAATAAAAAGCATCATCATCATCAGGCCGTGCCGATGTCACGGTTCCCTTGACTCTCACCATCCGTCCCTATCAGGTATCACTCCTAATAAGTCCTCTAAACAGAATCCAGTGTCCTTACAGAGCTGGGTAATGTAAGTTTTTTTCTAGTCGGCCAAAATTGGTGCGTCCTTGTGTTGGAGCATGTTGTAGGGGCGTTAACACCCCTACAGGATGGACTGGCTCATAGCTTTATAATAGTCGACGTAGCAGTGATAGAGATGAAAAAATTATATTCGGACAAAATCACTGCGTCTGACTACACACATTAGACCCTCCTCATTCTAGTAAGTTTGTCTTTGTGAATTATTCTACTTCTTGGTTTTATGTAATAAGTATCTGTTAGCATCGGATACAACTGCTGAATAAAATATATCTCAAGCACACTATTTCTCTGTGTATCTTTTACCACCTCCAGATACAACAGAGCCTATACAAGAACATCGCTTATGAGTTCGTCCTTATTTCACCAGCAGTCTTGCTCGTCTATATACGTATTCCACAAAACCAATATAATCTTCTTTTACACTTGTAAGAGTATACAAAGAAGAGAACATTTGAGTTGAAAAAGTCACACACATTGAAAACAAGAGCTAAGCTTAGTAAATAACTGGACACCCCACGTGGTGTAATGGTTAGCAAGCTGGATTCACAGACCATTTTTTGTGAGTATGATTCTCATTGGGCGCCCCATACTTCTGGCATTGTGCCATATCTAAGCTAAGCTTAGTAAATAACTGGACACCTCACGTGGTGTAATGGTTAGCAAGCTGGATTCACAGACCATTTTTGTGAGTATGATTCTCATTGGGCGCCCCATACTTCTGGCCTTGTGCCATATCTAAGCTAAGCTTAGTAAATAACTGGACACCTCACGTGGTGTAATGGTTAGCAAGCTGGATTCACAGACCATTGTTAGTGGGTTCGATTCTCATTGGGCGCCCTATTCTTTTGGCCTTGTTCTACAGCTAAGCTAAGCTTAGTAAATAACTATATACTATAAATAAATCAAAACAGTCTGGGTCAGAGTGGATCTGGGAGTAATAGTCATGAAGTAGTACCCAACACTCTGAAGATCTACAGAAGTGGAGACTCACCATCAGATGCAGCTTATTGGTTATGGAGCTTCACCCAACTTTAATTGATGCAGTCGGCGTATTCTGAGTGGGAATCAAAAGCATGAAACTCTGAGTTGTGAATTTTTATTTTTGTTTTTATACTATTTTTTTAACCTTGAAATATATTTTGATATTGCTCTGCATTTACATCTCTTATTATAATGGAGATTGTGTGTTTTTCTGTCTGTAACCGAAACTATATTCCTACTCAAGTCACAATTCTCTTAGTTATTGACATCACATTCTCCATGATTTTATTTTTTATTTAACCTCAATTATTAATAAAATTGTCTTACATTATTAATACTGTTAACAATATCTACATACTAACAACATGCAATTATATTTATATATACAACAAAATAGCGGTTTACAGTGTAAACGGGAAGGCTAATTTGCATATTAATATTAAAAAATCGAATTTAATAAATATGTGCTTAGTATTATTGATTTCTAATTGTTTGGTTTTATTTTAATGAATATAAGCAAAAATCTCTTCAATGAATCTTAAATGAAATCCTTTAACAAGAAAAAATAACTGTCATTTTATTCTTTACTTCCTCTTTTAACTAAATACTTAAATTAGAAAAAATAACAATAAAAGACGAGAGTGATGGAAGAGTAAGTTTCAGTTGTTCCATTTTTTATTATACCCCCTCTGTTTCAAATCTTTTATTATACTCACTCTGTTTTAAATCTTTTTATCTGTATTCTTATTTAGTTTCATTAGCCTTTCTAATTTAATACAATATTTTATTACATTAAAGCTTAAATACTTGCACCCGGAGGGTGCATATATTTGCTAGTTTGCATAATAAAGATTTTACAAATTAAAAACACTTTTAGCATTTAATTTTAATCTCTCTCTCTCTCTCTCTCTCTCTCTCTCTCTCTCTATATATATATATATATATATATATATATATATATATATATATGTATGGATATGCGTATATATGGATTATATGTATTTATATATCATTTTAATCTTCTTATTTTTCTAACATTATTATTCCATATGAAATACGTCATATCTTTGTTAACTTTTCGTTCTCCGCCTATTCACATTCATGCATGCGTCATCATATGATCTTCACCTTCCATTTTTGCACATGCATTGATCACGTCATTGGATTTCGTAAACAAACGCGCATATAAAAATTAACGGTTAATAACATCATATTCACACATTCACTATACACTTAACATCTTTCATTTTGTCCCTCACATAAACATTACTTAACAGTGTCCTGAAGATGGTACAATATACCGAAATGCTTAAGTATTGACACGTAAAATTGTTTCCCCTGATCATAACATTCTGTGTTTGTTATATTTTTTAAATATTTTCTTCTCATATTGTCGAATTAATTTCCTTACCGTATTTCCATATATATATATATATATATATATATATATATATATATATGTGTGTGTGTGTGTGTGTGTGTGTGTGTGTGTGTGTGTGTGTGTGTATACAAGGCGAAACATAACAGACTGTGACTATCAACAACCCTGTAGTGATTTAGATGGAAGGTTTTAACAAGTTGTTTATTTTGTTTACGTCTGTTCAGGTAAACAGTGGGCTTTTTGTATTAATTTCAAAACCCACCCCACCCAGCGACTTTCACTACCTACTTTTTCTGTGCTAAAAACTCTTTAATTTGAAACAAGAGATACGAAATACAAAAAGTTATCCAGCAACTCTATCGCCCTGTCGATGGGGCTTAGAATACGCTGACTGTATTGTTACATAATTTCATAACCTTGCTGATGAGACCTCATAGGTCAAAATGTACATTCAGGGATTGACATTTTCTCGATTCATTTAGCCTTACAGTTGAACATATATGCCCGCCTAAAATGCATTAATTATTAACTAATTAATTTCCAAATTAGGTAAGACTTCAATTAAGCACATATCCTCCAAAAATTGTCGGCTTAAAGCCATATAAAAAATAAACACATCTGTTTGTTTACTTTACCTCATAATTTCATAAGTAACTCATGAATTATGTACGTACCTGTAGTTAGAATATTTTGAATAGGGTCCGTTAGATTTAGAATGACGAGGACCTATGGTAATTTACTCGACAGTTATTTGCAATTAGTAACCTTTTTACTTGACCCCTTGAAAAACGCACGATTAGGCGCTAGATATTTAGTCAGATGCGGCAGAGAATTCAGAACGAGTGGACCTGTAGGTCACTCGCTCTGAGCTGGTCTTGATCTGCGGCTGATGGATATGGGCTGGGTTGCGAAATAAAAGCTTTATCATAAAACAACCAAGTCTTTTTGATTGATTATTAAAAATAAGCAATGATTGTAATATTTTCACAAGAGCTATCATATGCAAAACACGGTTTTTTGCACTATTAAACCGCATAAATCCCCTTCAACTATACACGGTCCGTCATCAAGAAAACACGATTAGACATGTAATTTAAACTGTGGCTCATTTTCTGTCGATTTCACTTGCTTTATAGATCTTTAGATGTTTACAATTAAGCATGACAAGCATTCCGATATAGCGACAGTGGCAATTCGAACGTGTTTACTTTTTTATTTGAATTTTTATGCATAGCGCAGGGCCCAAGTATCTTCAGTGCCCACGTTCGCCAGGTCTCGCATGACCGGCTAGAGTCAGTGAATCGAAACTTGAAATCTTGCGGGTTAGCCAAGCGTGCAACCTTCCCAAAGAACACCACTCAGGAAAAAGCGAACCTTAAACTACCTTCTTCTTCTTCTTCTTCTTCTTCTTCTTCTTCTTCTTCTTCCATCAGCCAATTAAAATCATCAAATTAATTGTTCTTTTATTTTATTCCTAATATTTCCATTGATTTATAAGTTGTTTTATTCAGACTGAAAAAAAAAAAAAAACAGTGATGCTTGTAGGAGTTGCTGTTATATCTCCTTCCTTCTGGCTCTCTCTTCTGTAGCGGTTTCTTTCCTCTCTTTTCCACTCCTTGTCGTCCCTTGTTTGATAAGGAGGCGCCTTGCCGCTCGGTTTTCTGCACTAACCTCCCTTGTGTTTGTGTTGATGTGGCATGTCTTCATGTCCTTCTTCAATCATTTTTCAATCATTTTAAACATGATTTAAGATCTATTCGACCTTGGAGTAATGGTGATGTTGGCTGTGGGTATCGACCCATGATGCTTAAGGACTGGGTGACTGAGCAGTCCATAACATGCAACCATCCACTTTGGCCCTTATGTAAATGAAAATGTGCAAATTTGCGGTTGATACATAAGAAATATGTTAATTTCTAAATGTTATTATCAACGGCACAAAAGCAAAGTTTGATGACAATAATGGCCATTTTCTATACTTTTACAACAAAAGAAATTAAGAAATGACACATACTACCCAGAGCAGAAAAGCGAAGTTTATAACTTTTGATTATTATTGTGTTTGTTACTGAAGATCAAGGTGATGCTTCTGTTAAGTAGAAAATAAGTTAATTCCTAAATGTTATTATCAAGTGTACAAAAGCAAATTTTGAAGGGAATGATAGCCATTTTCTATACTTTTACAACATAAGAAATTACGAAATACCACATACTACCAGAGCAGAAAAATGAAGTTTATTACTTTTGATTATTACTGTGTTTGTTACTGAAGATAAAGGTGTTTCCCCTGTTAAGTAGAAAATAAGTTCATTTCTAAATATCATTATCAAGGGTACAAAAGCAGAGTTTGAAAAGAATAATTGCCATTTTTTCATACTTTCACAACATGAGTAATTAAGAAATAACGCATACAATCCAGGAAGAAAATGTGTATTACATAGTCTTATTCAAGGAGAATAGTGTGAATTTTTAAAAAAATGCTTTTTACAACATAAGTGATTAAGAAATAACATACAAACCAGGAACCAAATTTATGCTACATAGTGTTGTCCTGAGCACAAAACAAGTTTGAAGTGAATAATGGTCATATTTTATACTTTTACAATAGAGGAAATTTTTAAAAATAACACACACTATCCAGGGTCAAAATTTGTATTACATAATGTTATCCAGGGAACAAAACAAAATTTGAAGTGAATATTGGTCATTTTCTATACATTTATAATATAAGATATCAAGAAATAAAACATATTATCCAGGAACAATGTTACATAGTGTTATCCAAGGCAGAAAAGCAAAGTTTGAAGGGAATAATGGTCATTTTCTATACATTTACAATATAAGATATCAAGAAATAAAATATACTATCCGGGAACAAATTGTAAGTTACATAGTGTTATCCAAGGCAGAAAAGCAAAGTTTGAGGGTAATAATGGCCTTTTAAAAAAATACTTTTTACAATATATGCAATTCAGAAATAACACATACTATTCAGGAACAAAATTTGTATTACATAATGTTGTCCAGGGTACAAGTTTGAAAAAATAATGGTAATTTTCAATGTTTTTAAGAAATAGCATATACTATCCAGGGTCAAAATTTAGGTTGTATAATATTATCCAGAGCACACAAGCAAAGTTTGAAGGGAATAATGACCATTCTCTATACTTCTACAACATAAGTAATTAAGCAAGAACACAAACTATCCAGGAGAAAATTTTATTACATAGTGTTGTCCAGAGCACAAAACAAAGTTTGAAGAAAATAACGGTCATTTCCAATATTTTGACAATATATGTTATTAAGAAATAACAAATTTTATGTTACATAGTGTTATCCAAGGCAGAAAAGCAAAGTTTGAATGGAATAATGGCCATTTTTAAATACATTTTAAAATATAAGTAATTAAGAAATAGCACATAATTCCAGGAATAAAATTTGATATTAAATAGTATTGTATAGGACACTAAAGCAAAGTTTAAATGAATAATGCCCATTTTTACGCCTTTAAACCTTTTTCTTCTTCTTCTTCTTCTTCTTCTTCTTCTTCTTCTCTTCTTCTTCTTCTTCTTCTTCTTTCCTTTCTTTCTTTCTTTCTTTCTTTCTTGTTGTTTTTGCTGTTGTTCTCCTCCTCCCTTCCTTCTTCTTCTTCTTCTTCTTCTTCTTCTCTTCTTCTTCTTCTTCTTCTTCTTTCTTCTTTCTTCTTCTTTCTTCTTTCTTTCTTTCTTTCTTGTTGTTGTTGTTCTCCTCCTGCTCCCCCTCATTCTTCCCTCTCCTTCATTTCTTCTTCTTCTTCTTCTTCTTCTTCTTCTTCTTTCTTCTTCTTCTCTTCTTCTTCTTCTTCTTCTTCTTCTTCTTTCTTTCTTTCTTTCTTTCTTGTTGTTGTTGTTGTTGTTCTCCTACTACTACTTCTCCTCCTCCTTCTCCACCCCCTTCTTCTTCCTCCTTCTTTCTTCTTCTTCTTCTTCTTCTTCTTTCTTACAGTCTTCTTCTCTTCTTTCTTTCTTTCTTGTTGTTGTTGTTGTTTCTCCTCCTCCTCCTCCTCCTCTCCTCCTCTTCTTCTACTTCTTCTTCTTCTTCTTCTTCTTCACTTTCCTTTAACTGACTATATTTCGTTTCCCTAGCTTTCTATATTTTCACCTCCCCTTCCTTCACCTATTCTATCCCTCCCTATCCACCACCCTCCTTCATCTATCTCACTGCACCCCACTCCCCAACCCCGTTTTTTTCTCACTCTCTCATTCTCTGCCTTTGACCTACATTATATCTACAGGTGTGTTGCTGTGTTTACAGGTGTGTATTTATACAGAGCTGTCTGGTTAAGCGATCGACACCACGTGACTAAAAATGTGCATGTATGCACAGGTGCGTGCGACAGGTACTTATGTATAGGTCGAGGGATGTAGGTGTAAATATAAACGCATAGCCATATGTGCACACTCACGTACGTATATACATATGCATATATGTACACACATATACACGCAATTACTACTGTACACACAAACTCACACATACATATATATATACACACTCAATATCTACATACACATATATAGGCAATTAATTTTACATACGTGCAAACACATACATATGTATATGCATACTCATGTATGTATATACAGATGCATATATCTACATGCATATATATAGGTAACTACTTTTGCACACACACAACACACACACACACACACACACATATATATATATATATATATATATATATATGTGTGTATGTATGCACACTCATGTACATACATAGGCAATTCCTTTTGTACACGCACACACATATACGTACATGCATACTCATGTATGTATATTATACTTATGCATATATCTACATACACATATATCGCTTATTACTTTTGCACACGCACGCACACTCAACACACACACACACACACACAACACACACATATATATATATATATATATATGGGGAGTGAAGTATTGAATAAATACGACAAAATATGGTTGAAAATAGTGAAAAAAATATTACATCACACAAGTATAAACAGAACGTCTCTAAAGTTGTACTGTTTTGACAATATACACATCCCCCGATGATGACCCGTAATGGGACCGAAAGTACATGGGAACATATTAATCATGGCAACTTTATTAATCAATCTTGGCTTATACTGTAACAATCATTCAATGACTTGAAAGCATTGAAACCAGAATATTTAGACAAAATATAAACCAAATATGTCTGGATGAAGAAATGCTGCCCAAACACACACACACACACACACATATATATATGTGTGTGTGTGTGTGTGTGTGTGTGTGTGGTTGAAAATAGAGGGAGAAAGTGGATATAACAACACAGCAACTAAATTCAATCGATATTTTGCCTCATTGTTAGCTGAAGCTTTTTCAAAGTTTTATTTAGATAAATGCTTGTACATTCTGCTACTGAGGGTGTACCGCTAGGCCAGGAATATTTTTGTTTGAATATATTTTAGAGAATTCCTTAAAGATTTTGTCGGGATAAATGCATTTACATTCTGCTTTTATGTTTAAAAGGTAATTCGGTAAGGGAAAGACAGAGAAGTGAGCGAGGAGGGGTGGGGTTTTGTATGTGGGATGTGGATCAGGTGTTGCATTTGAAGAAATTTGATTGTCAGGGTGTAGGTCTGTGTAGGTCACTGTACGATTATGGTTTGTGAACCATTAGAAGTGGAATATCTGTTTGGATTTTTTTATCCGTTTTTGATTTTGATTTTGATTTTGTTCTCGTGAGCTACGATTTTTCCAATAACTATGTCAAGGCTGAAGAAACCTTGCCTTTGCTTTACCACTCTGCAGTATGCAATGAGTGCCAATTCTCATAAGACAGTGCAATATCTTATTATATATGTTTTGAGCAGCGACGCGTGGATGAGGTTGAATGTGTGATCGAAGTCTAGTGTGTGTGTGAATAGGACATTTTGTGTGTCATTTGTCTTTATTGATCTTATAGATACGTTTGTCAAGGCTTCGTTGGGTTTCTCCGATATAGCTTTTAAAGGGTTTTTTTTATAGTACTTATCCCACGGCGATGTTGTAATCATCTGTTGTTTTAAGAAGTTGAGGAACGCCTTATATTTGAAAAAACAATTTTCTTTTTCGGTTACTTCCGTGATGTTAAATCGGCTATTTCCGTGATGTTAATTCGGTCCGGCTGCTCCTGCGCTCGTGGAGATTTTGTTTTAGTCGTTGCATAGAATGGTGTAAATGCCAGCATTGGAGGTGTTAAAAGTATCTGTGCGTGTGAAGGATTTGGTGAGGTCCCTAATTGTTTGGTAGGTAGTTTGTATGACTTTTATTCCTGGACTGATTAATTTGTCATAGAGTGATTTGTTGTGTATGTTGGTTGGTAAGGTTAAAGATCTGTGGATGAAAGGGGAGGGTGTGGTAGTAGTGGTGGTATTTTTTGGTTTTCGTACTTGAGTATATCTTGAGGGCTTTCTTCTTGGCGTTTATAATGAAAGTCTAGGGTATTTTTGTGAGGGAGTTTTCAATGTATTGTATTTATATTACGCGTGGTGTAATGGTTAAAGTAATGGAAAATGGACTTGTCGCCCCGAGTTCAAATCCTGGGCGTGGTACAGCATTTCACTTAGCGCTAATACCCTTGGGAAAGGTATGAATCCTACTCTCCCTCCAGCTATGGATAAATAGTAGGGCAGACTGGGCTCTTTAACCTTGATTAGGCAACCGGTCTAGGAGAAGGAAAACTCTGAATTAAAACCTGTTGAACTCCACTTAAAAAATTGACCTTGTGTCACATCCTGCCCATGCGGAGGGGTTGGTAAATATATATACACAGGGCCCGTAGGTAGAAGACTATTATAAGGCCCGTTTTGATTGTGTTGTTGTGTTGGGAATATAAGTGTATGTAGTAGTTTTTGTTGGTGGGTTTATATGTTGAAAACAATGAATAAATAAAGGAAAGAAAGACACTTTTGAATGGATAAAAAATGTTTACTGAAGTGCTGACACGCGTTTTGGCCGAGAGGATGTTCTTGTACACAATGGATTCTATTCATTATTAGTTTAAATACAAAATGAAATAAAATAATAATAATAGAAAATATATTTTAAAAAATGTATAACTATACAGAAGAACGGCCGTCGTCAGAACAAGATGTTTGATATTTGAAATTAGAACGGTAAGAATACAGAGAAATTGGAAGTGTTCGAAAATAGATTTATTTTGAAAAATTTGAGAGACGCTGACGGTTTGGAATTTTGTGGGCAATATTAAGTGACATGTGACAATTGAAAAATGAATTTATTTTTTTTTAATATAATTAATAATAATTATAATAAACTTACATATACAGGGTGATCCACAAATACAGACTTTTTTGAAAGTCAGGCCTGTTTTTTTGGGGGAGAGGGGCACAATATATATATATATATATATATATATATATAATATATATATATATAATATTAAGAAAATTGAAAAAATACAGGTTTAAATAAGTTGAGTGGTAAGTTTATTAGCCGACGCTCCATTGTTTCAATCTATTAATTAGATCATTTTCAGGGCATTTGTTAGTATAAGGAAGGTGATAAAAAAATTTTTTATCACAGACCTTCGGATTGACTTCCATCTCTTCATATATATATATATATATATATATATATATATATATATATATATATGTACATACATCATATATATATATATATATATATATATATATATATATATGGTAACAACAAAAAACAGGCCTGACTTTCAAAAAGAAGTCTGTTTTTTTATCCCCATATATATATATAGAGAGAGAGAGAGAGACAGAGACAGAGACAGAGACAGAGACAGACAGACAGAAGAGAGAGACAGACAGACAGAGAGACAGCTTCTCAGCAAGTCGGAGACTACCTCAGGACAGATTAACCACATGTCGTTCAATTTAGCCATGGGCATTAAATGCAATCTCACTTTTTTCATCCAACGTATCACGTATCAGTCGTGACATCAACAGTCAAACAATAATAATAAAAAGCAAATTCAAACCGGTTGGCATTCAAGTACAAAATGGCCTCCACCCATCAGCATTAGACATTATTAGTTATTCACACTTAGAATGATTTTAATTTTTCTAAGAAATCAATGGGAGCGCCCGCTAAGGAAAAAGGTGATTTCGCAAGTCATCGCTAGTATAGTACGTTTGCTCCTCACCAGATGTACCAATGCTGAATAGTGTATTATATATATATATATATATATATATATATATATATATATATATATATATATAGTATATGGTTTTTGTTCTTCTTTTTGCCAAAACTACTAAGAGATATGTACAAAAGCCTAGACTCCGGACACCTCATAAGATATTTTTTGAAAGCCTTAAAAGGCACGTTGACTTATACTAAATCGTAATTTATATAATCCAACAGGGCTGGTAAAACCACACGTGTACAAGAACGAGCGGGTTTCACGTATACATGTGTATAACAAAGTGGACATCAGAACTACCCTGACCCCCCCCCCAAAAAAAAAAACTGACCTGAAGGTACTGTTACTTATCTGATACACAAATGCACAATATACCATATCCCCAACCTCAATTCTTTTTCAGGAACACCGATAGTGGTAAGATTGGGGTACTTACTACTCGCATAAATCCCCAAATGGTTCTGAATGGGCTCTTTAGCCTTGGTTGGCAACCCATCAACTCCAGAAGTCCGACACAGAACCTCTGTTGCATTCAAGGAAAGGCTAGGGAAGTAAACCCCGAAAATAACTCGGGAGCTGGAGTCCCTAAGGTGGTGTGATGCTGAAATCCTGTGCTACCCATCAACTCCTGCGACACTACCGTTGCCAAACTGCATTGGTACCTTACCTTTCCTTTGGATCACAGCGGCAGTGTGGAGAGGAGGGATTTGCTGCACGGGCAACAGCCCATCCTCCATATGAACCCGCCCAGCCTATGCAGTTCAAGTTAACAAAAAACCTTGATACTACTCCATCGTCTCTCGTAGACGGAAGGATGCCAACAATATATATATATATATATATATATATATATATATATATAAAGAAAATTTTGAAAAAACAAGTGTTCCGAAAATGGGATGAATTTAATTATCTATGTTTAAACATTTCGGTTACATTATATATATATATATATATATACTCTTAACCAATCCTTACAATATAGTATATACAAGCCAAACACCTGCGGTACCATTACCATTCTGACACACTCCCTATCTAGAGAGAAGAAAATGCACTACTCACCCCCAACCCAACCCTACTGACGACCTCTTGTTTCACCATTTTGAAAATGTCCATCATTGAAGCAAGAACTATATCCAAGTCCTGAAGAAAGTCTAACAGACCGAAACGTTGCAACGTCGACATGACCACCTACAATAAACATCCATTTTACATAACACCTCGTGTTTGTCTACCTTTCTCCACACACAGACACACACACACACACACACACACACACACACACATATATTATATATATATATATATATATATATGATTATAAGGACCTACAGGAGGGAGACACTATCTACCTATGTTTCAACCAAATGGTTCTTCAGGAAAATTCTGACCGAAGGAGGTTGTGATGACTTGCTTCAGTCAGAATTATCCTGAAGGACTATTCGGGTGAAACCTAGGTAGATAGTATCTGATTCATGTAAAAAGCCGTCGGGGCGGCCTAAAGTCGGTATCAGCCAGTCAGCAAGGGAGTCTATCCCCTTTTCAATAGCGCTAGACCAAAGAGATTGTTTTGGCATCTGAGGTGGAGCGCCACACCTACCATCAGCTCCTTACTTTACCGCACAGATCCCTGTGCTACTCATACGCTGAGTTGGTGAGGACCGGTATCGAACTAGGAACCTCGTGGTTTCTAGCCGAACGCTCTACCGACTGAGCTAACCCTGTCCCTCTGATTCATGTATGTCCATATATATATGTATATATATATAATCACTTCCAATAATATATATATATATATGTGTGTGTGTGTGTGTGTGTGTGTGTGTTTACGAATTTGCATACAATGTTACACAAAAGGGAATTTGAGAGAATATGCGCACTACTAAGTGAACCCATTGCTCTGAGAGATTATTTTCCTGCATGGGGCGCCAACAATCTAATAGGTTATTAGACGCGCCCTTGTCCATGCAATTGTATTAGGGCCATCACTGCAGGATCTTCTTTGACAATAATTACCACAACAAATCATATACTGCGCAGAAAATATGATAATATGCGGAAATAACATTATTATTATTATTATTATTATTATTATTATTATTATTCACTCCTTTTGAGTTTTCACACCAGTGTTAGCTGATGGTATTTCACAGGAGTCTGAGTGACAACAAGTCTCCTCAGGTCTCCTGGATTCTTCTGAGTATTCTGGCAGATTGCAGCAGTGCAGTGTTCTGAATGGTTTCAATCCTTCCTTTGATATCCAAACTTTCCAAACCCTTTTATTATTATTATTATTATTATTATTATTATTATTATCACTTCCTTTTAGTTTTTCATATAAGCTTTAGCTGATGGTATTTCACTGGAATCTGAGTGATAACAAATCTCCTCAGGTCTCCAGAACTCTTCTAAGTATTCTAGATGATTTCAGTAGTGCAGTAGTCTGGGTGGTCTCAAGTCTTCCTCTGATTTCCAGCACCTTCAGTCTTTTTTCCAAGCCTTTTGGGATCATTCCAAGTGCACCAACATCAATTGGAACCCTTTTGACCCTCATATGCCACAGCTTTTTCAATTCTCTGGCAAGGTCCAGGTATTTGTCCATCTTTTCGTTTTCCTTCAGCTTCAACCTGTGATCTGCTGGAAACGAAAACTCCACCAGTTGGCAAGTTTTCTTTTTCTTTTCTTTTTTTTCTCTTTTTTTTTTCTCTTTTTTTTTTTTTTTTTTTTTTTTGTTAATCAAACTAGGTGTGGTCTCCTGGCTGGGATCCGTCTTTATCTTTAGTCCCAGATAATTTTATGCGTTTCATTCTCAAGAACAGATTCTTGTTTATACTTATGCCATTTTGTTAAATGGTCAAAATTTAATTTTTTGCATAATTCCCAGTGGATCATCTTGCCAACCAAGTCGTGCCTAGCTTTGTATTCCCATTGTGCTAGTTTGCTACATTTGCTTAATGCATGGTTTACAGTCTCATCTCTGTCACCCGCACAGTCTACATTTACTTATTATTATTATTATTATTATTATTATTATTATTATTATTATTATTATTATTATTATTATACAATGATAGTTTCTGCATTAAATAATCCACAAAGGTTAGTCTGCCATTAAAACAAAATCCCCGTAGCATAGTCACTTAGTAAGCAAGTTCAAAAGGTATGGACCTACTCATCACCCAGCTATGGGTTAAATAGTAACATAACTGTTCTCCTACCCGATTTAGTTTGGGCCTTAAATAATCCATGAAGGTTGATATGCCATTACACACTGAGACCAAATATACACAGAACCATCCCTAAACCGAGGAAAAAGTTGAAAAACCGGTTTAGGCAGCCCGCCCCAAAATCTAATCTCAAACAAAACAAACATCGGGTTTAACAAAAAAAATAAGTGCATGTTTTTATGTGTACCTGTTGGAAGGTGTGGCATATTGAATGCTAATAGAGAGAATAAACTTGTGAAAAAAGGGTTTTAGTTCCAGTTCACACACAAATGATTGGTATCGAGTTCCGAGTCAATAGAGATTACACAATCTAGTTCAGCATTAAATCTAGAAGGGGCAAAGTTCCATATTGAATGGTAATACAGAGAATAAAATTATGAAAAAAGGGTTTTAGTTCCAGTTCACACACAAATTATTGGTATCAAGTTCCAAGTCAATAGAGATTACACAATCTAGTTCAGCATTAAATCTAGAAAGGGCAAAGTTCCATATTGAATGGTAATACAGAGAATAAAATTATGAAAAAAGGGGTTTAGTTCCAGTTCACACACAAATGATTGGTATCGAGTTCCGGGTCAATAGAGATTACACAATCTAGTTCAGCATTAAATCTAGAAAGAGCAAATTTCCAAATTGGCAAAGCTAAATTGTAAATCCGACATTAGCAAGATGTCCCTTTTTCTTCGAGGTCGCGTCAAATTAGATGACCCTCATGAGTCAGGGGTATTTTTTCATAGTAATTAGAAGACATTTTACCCAGAATGCAAAGTTGATGGGTATTTATTTCAGACAGGAAATATGGGGGTTTAGCAAAAAAGTGCATATTCTCATGTGTACCTGATGGAAGGTGTTGTATATTAAACGCCAAACCAGTGAAAATTGTTATGGTTCCAGTTAACTCACAAATGATTGGTATCAAATTCTGAGCCAATAAAGATTACACAGCCCAGTTCAGTAAACCCTGTCGGATGTGGCCGTAGAATACACCGATTGCACCCTGCAGAGAAGTAAGAATCTGCCTTCCAATGGACCGCATGTTGGCTGTGGATAGCAACCTGTGATGCTTAAGGTTGGAATCCTGATAGCTGAGGAGTTTATGACAGGCAACACTCCACGTTACCCTTACTTGGGTTTTAAGGGGGGTTGGTGAGGCCCTCACTGATCAATCGGCTGGTCATGTCAAGCCCTAGCACCAATATGATTGTCCCGCTCGTATTACTCTTATGGCAAACCCTCTTGTCTCCTATCCAACAAGCCATTCAGGTAAGAGGAACAAAATATGCAGGACATCGTTGAAGAAGCAAGAACGAGCTTATAAGTCACGTTTTCCTATGGCTCGGTTAGCAAAAACCTACATCGATTAGCTCTGCGCGGATACTGGATGCTGTGCAGAGGATTTTATAGAAGCGATGACCGATTGGGACAGGTTGCGAGGAAGATTCATGGAGATGCATGTTGTCGGCACAAGTTGGTGATTATAGGTGGATTCTAGGCAAATGTTATATTTCTTCTGATCAGCTTCACCAAATGTCTTTCGCCCAGTCGGCGAAGGCTGTAGAATACGCCGGCCGCATCACTCCAGAGGAATTCTTACTTAATTCATGGGCAGCTTATAAATTATTGTTGTGAGGTTTAAGGGGTCAAATAAGAACAAAACGACGGGTAACAAATGTAGAAAAATGTATTAACAGAAAGTAGACAAATACAATAGAGAGATTGTGGAAATTACGTCCGACGAACAGAGTTATTGGCACTGGCATTGGCTTACTGCTAAGCCACAATTATCCGTTATTTATAGTAACCTGTTGGCGCATTCCATTAATCTTATAGGGTGTATCACCTATAACAATTATGAACGTACCTGGAGTTAGAATTTTGATATAAAGTTCGTTAGTTTTAAAATCGGAGTGGGGAAATTTCCATACACGTTGGGATTATGAGTGACATGAACATGATCTCAACTGACCTTCCGGTAGAGGCGCGCGATTGGGCGCCGTGAGAATAAGTTTTAGTTTAGTAAGTCAGATGAGGGCCGGTACCCTATCAGTCTTTTAGGGTTCGCAACTCACCCGCTACAGCATCAATATGGGCAGGGTTGCGAATAAAAGCTTGATCAAGAAACAACCAAGTCTTGTTTTGTTAATTAAATGTTAAAACAAGCAATGTCCAGTCCAGCACAAAGAAGAATCAGCGAAGATAAAACCAACCCTTAACAGAAGCACAACCTGAGAACATGGCGTCCAGATGAGTAGACCAAGTAAACAGAATGTAAAGTAAGACAATCAAATATTATATCTCTCTCTCTCTCTCTCTCTCTCTCTCTCTCTTATATACCCAAGTATGTTAGAATGTATAACAGTTAGCTCTCTCTCTCTCTCTCTCTCTCTCTCTTCTCTCTCTCTCTCTCTCTTATATACCCAAGTATGTTAGAATGTATAACAGTTAGCCCCCCTCTCTCTCTCTCTCTCTCTCTCTCTCTCTCTCTCTTATATACCCAAGTATGTTAGAATGTATAACAGTTAGCCCTCCCTCTCTCTCTTCCCCTCCCTCTCTCTCTCTCTTATATACCCAAGTATGTTAGAATGTATAACAGTTACCCCCCCTCTCTCTCTCTCTCTCTCTCTTATATACCCAAGTTTTTGAGAATGTATAACAGTTAGCCCCTCTCTCTCTCTCTCTCTGTCTCTCTCTCTTATATACCCAAGTATGTTAGAATGTATAACAGAGTTAACCCCCTCCAGAGGAGTAAGCCCCTCCCCCAGTATGGTTACCTGTTGGACGTGGGTAGCGACCTACGATGCTTGACGGAATCATGTTATCTGAGCAGTCCATAGACGAGTAATTGGAGAGACCCTCTCCAATCAATCGGCTAGTCACGTCAAGCCCTAGCACCTATATGATCGCCCCAACCCTATTACTCTTATGACAAACCCCAACCCCTTTTATTATATATGTGCTAGAAGTCGGTGAGTGAGGGTCTTGGTGTTCTAGGTATGCCATGAACAAACCAAAAACAACGTCGGCATAAAAAGTTGGCGGAGTGGCCAATTGTCGGTATCAACCGAACAGCAAAGGAGTTTATCCCCTTTTTGCTAGCACTAGACCAGGGAAATTATTTTGCTAAAGTGGAGCGCCACACCTACTTTCAGCTCTCCACTTTACCGCATAGATGAGATTACCCAAGTAGAGCTACGCCTAGGCTGAGTTGGCGGGGATCGTTATCGAATTCGGAATTTTCTGATTCCTAGGGGGATGCTCTACCGAAACCGAAGGGTTGACATGCCGTAAAATCCATCCAACCAAAACAACTTAAACTTAACTTAGTATGGCTGTTTGTTTACGGCATATCAACCCTTTTCGGGTCATTTGGACCATATGATCTTTAGGCACCCCTTTTGCGATCTCGTTTCCTAAGGACATTTTTTTTCATTTACACCGTCAAAATCCGGTTGTTTGTTAACAGACGATTTTTAGAGGTTTTTTTAAATTATAAAACTAACCCTAACCATAACCCCTAATCCTAACCCCTAACAAACAACCGAATTTTGACGGTGTAAATGAAAAAAATGTCCTTATGAAACGAGATTGCAAAAGGGGTGCCAAAGGTCATATGGTCCGATCATTTAATGCCGAATCAACGTGACTTGTCCGTAACATAGTTAGGCTGGCAGTGTGTGATATTACGGCATATCAACCCTTTTCGGGTCATTTAATGCTGAATCAAATCATTTTGATATCAGATTGCTTATAGTATATGCTATTTCTTAGTCAACCATCTAAGTATTGAACCGGCTCATTGCTGCTTAACTTCGGTGATCTAGCGAGAACCGGTGCTTTCAACGTGTTTTAAGTGCAAGCAAACATAGTATGGCACAAGGCCAAAATTTAGAGAAATAACTTATAAGATGTGATGTACTATTATACTGTATACGTTATATTTTTCTTTCTTTATTTGTTCTAGATTCATTGTCAACACCTAAGCCATATTCGGACGGGTCAACGTCACGGGGAATAAATATACTGAATTATATATATATATATATATATATATATATATATATATATTAATAAAGATAATCTACTGAGTCAGACGAACCTACTATTAGTTTCGCAATAAAGCTCTTCAGGGCTAAAATCTAGAGTCAGATTTTAGCCCTGAAGAGCTTTATTGCGAAACTAATAGTAGGTTCGTCTGACTCATTAGATTATCTTTATTACTTGGCTCTACTTAGGTATCGAGCACTTTTTACAAATTAGCTTCTCCTAGCGGTTATATGAATATATATATATCTTATATACATATATATACATATAAATTGTTTTTTTCTTTTGGCCAAATACTATACCAATAGATTATTTTTTGTTGGTACGAATATCTTGGTCTTTTCTTTTTTCAAAAAATTTTTTCTTCCTGGTTGATGTTTGGTAGTATATTTTTACAATCAAACTCTCTGCCGGGTTTTTTCTCTACGCAAGGATCTACCAACACGCTTGGTATATTAAATTATAATATATATATATATATATATATATATATATATATATATATATATATATATGCATCAAGAAAATAAGGGTGAGAGCTGTCTCGTGACGCTGGGTCGTTTGCTATTCAAGAAAACCTGGACAATGCGTAAGGTGTAATTAGAGAACGTAGAACGCCCGGATGCCAGGAAACAGAACAATACAAGAAAGAGTCACAGGTGAAGGCGAAAGATATGGAGACTGGTACTTCACCGGCTATGGTGGCCAGGGATTTATTCAACACTCAACGGCATACTCTGTGAAATTACTCTCTCCCCCTCTCCTCTCTCTCTCTCCCCCTCTCTCTCTCCCCCTCTCTCTCTCTCTATCTCTCTCTCTCTCTCTCTCAGTCGGTAGAGTGTTCGGCTAGGAATCACAAGGTTCATAGTTCAATACCAGCCCTCGCCCACTCAGCGTATGAGTAGCACAGGAATCTATGCGGTAAAGTAAGGAGTTGATGGTAGGTGACACCCAAACAATCTACTTGGTCTAGCGCTAGTGAAAAGGGGATAGACTCCCTCGCTGTACGGCTGATACCGACATTACTTACTTTATATATATATATATATATATATATATATATATATATATGACCGGTTTAGCTCAGTCGGTAGAGTGTTCGGCTAGGAATCACAAGGTTCCTAGTTCGATACCCGCCCTCGCCAACTCAGCGTATGAGTAGCACAGGGATCTGTGCAGTAAAGTAATGAGCTGATGGTAGGTGTGGCGCTCCACATCAGACGCTAAAATCACGTGCTTGGTCTAGGGCTTGTGAAAAGGGGATAGACTCCCTCGCTGCATGACTGATACCGACATTAAGCCGCCTTGACGACTTTACTTATATATATATAGTATTATTATGTTAGAAAATTATATCAATATATATGTGTGTGTGTGTGTGTGTGTGTGTGGTGTTAGAAAATAAAAATGATGAATATTGTGTTCTGTATCTTGTTTATTTTCTAATATTTCAAGTGCCTCCATCTTTCTCAAAGGTTTATTTTTATACTAACACACATATATATAGTATTACAGTGTGAATAGAAATAACCTACTCGAGTTTCAACATAAGGATCATCAGGGTTAATTCCACTGAATTAATCAATATATTGATTATTTACAGTTAACTGCAGAAGTCAATATTGCAATTATGACCGTTGAAAACAGTTCCGCAGTTATTTTTGAAAAGTTGAATGGCAAACACGATGTTGTTGTATTGTAAATAGGAATGTTAACGAGGAATATTTAAATATATATATATATTATATTAAATCTAAATTTAAACATTTTCAAAAATCTTGTTTAAAACTTTTCTTTAGAAATTTTTCAAAAGTTCTTTTAAAATTCCAGTTGGAGTTGTCATAGTTGCCATTTGTGTCTGTTCATACATTTACCAAAAATTATTTGGTACAAAATTTCCGTGGTATTGGTATAGCACACTATTGCTAATTTTTCCTCGGAACATAAGTAACAGAATCTATCACCTAAATGGTAGCAGTGGGATCTTTTTATAATTTCCCATTTTATGATAGAATCTATACCGTATTTATTTTTGACGTCCCAGACATATTTGGAGAGAGAGGTGTTGTACATATATTTTATATTATTAAAGCTAAATTTGTGATTATAGAACCTTTTTTGAAATATCTTGTGTTGATCCAATGTATACCATTTTGCTGTTATTTCAACTGTTTACAATGGCTTTATAAACTAAACACTGATTTTAGCATTTACCGTTAATGGGACATGGCTCTACGTTTTTTATTGTAATTACATGTAAGCGTATTATTGAGATTATTTTTATTTTTATTTTATTTTTTTTATATAAGATTTGTTTATATATCGATCAACATTTGCCATGCAATTATAAGATAATTTTATCGTGTTTTTTTTTTAAATCTTATGTAATTTGTTTTTGGAAGGAAAATGTTTATCTAAAATTTTAAAGAAGATACTTCCTAAGTTAAGTTTCATATCCAAGTTGAACGGGGGTATGAACCAAATTATATCCCTCTTTCTGTTCTTTCTTTTTTACTCGCTATTTTCTTTTTATGCTAGGTTGGTTTTAAAACCACTGACTCTAAGGGCTTGTTCATGGGTGGTTAGAACCTGTGTTCACATAACAAGGTGTTTGGTTAGGTTTTTTTAAGGGGATATAGATCCATCATTTAGGTTTAAGATGTCCAAGTAGTCAGTGATTTTTAGGTTTGTTTGGATTTCGATTTTAAAACCAAATTCGTGAAATGGGCGATGTCATTTTTTGCGTATGATGTCTCTTTTTTACTGTTACTTAATATTTATCAAATGATAAAGACCTTGATTACTAGGGTTTACTATAGTGTTGATATTGTATGATAGTAAATAACCAATTGTTTCGCACATTTCCACGCCGTCGAAAGAACCCATGGAAACATAATAGTTATTATTAATTCCTTTTTTAATCCATATTTCATTGTTATGTATAGGATAGATTTACGGCGGTGTAGGATAATTTGTATCTTTTTTAACTGGTATATTCATATTTTCTTTAGCCAGGTCTAGTGCTTTGTTTACGGTGTTTTCTGTTATCGAGGGATAGAAGTCCTTAATATCATATTTGATAAATGTGCATTTTCATATGTATCAAAGTTCTTAAACCACTGGATACAATCGTTGGTACTCCGCCATTGGTTTATTATATATATATATATATATATATATATATATATATATATATATATATATAATAAGTCATCCATAGACACGTATTTCGGAGTTTCACGCCTCTTAGGTGTGGCTAGACACAACAACTGACGCAAAGGGGTGGTGTTTTAAACTATTAAATACATACGTTTGTTGATATATTTTACGATCACCACAGAGATCCAGTCTGTGAACAGACGATCATTGCTTTATATATGCTGGCAGTAAATATATTATATATATATATATAATATATATATATATATATATAAGATTTTGGGTTTTGTCCAACGAGTTAAATATATTTTATAAGAAAAAATGATGATATGGTTTGCAAAGTGGTTTAATTTTTTTTAAATTTATTTCATTAAAAGCGCAAATTTCTTTTCACAAATGAAAACTGGAATTGTTTTTTTAATCCTAAATATAAGTTTAACAATTGTTTACCAATTCTGATATTTTGAAGGTGTGACACGTGTTTCAGATTCTTAAATCATCTTCAAACTCTATCTATTTGTATTTGTCAATTTGTACTGCCAATTTGTGTCCATATGATGACGCAAACTCCGAACATTACTCAATAGGAGTTTGAGTAATGTTTGGAGGTTTTAGCATACATACATAGAGTTTGAAAATGATTTAAATCTCTGAAACACGTCTCACACATTCAAACTATCGGAATTGGTTAACAATTGTCAAACTTATAATATTTAAGATAAAAAAAAACTATTGGACACATAGTCTAGTGGATAAAGGAGTTAGGTTATGACAGTTCTAAGTGACAGTTATCTATAGACAGCAGGTTAAGTCCTGGCCAAGGGTAGCAGTAACATAGAATAACAATTAACACAGCTTAACACCTGTATCCCAGCTATGGTTAGGGGAGTGAGAACAGGATACACCCGTGGACTGAATAAAGGGTTAGGTTCAAAGTTTGGTGATGGCTCCCGATTACGACAAGAAGGTTCCCGATTACAAAAAGATTCCCGAGTACGAAAATAAGTTTCCCGAGTCCGACAAGAAATACCTGAAGAAGACCGGAGGGCACATCGACCGAAACGTTGTACAAATAACAATTAAGACGAGAACAATGCAAATAATACTAAAACAATTCCCCTTTTTATTTATGAAAAATGATTTGCGCATTTAATATAACAATTTTTTTAAATTAAAATCATTTTGCAGACTTTATCATCATTTGCATCAGAACAGAATAGGGCAGTTCGGCATTGGCCTACACCCATGTTTATACCCATACATAAATCATATGCTTTTAGCATAGGGTTTAGCATATGAAGATTGTAAATAGTAGGGCCGGCTGGACTCTTGGTATGGCAACCAGTCTAGGAGAAGGAAAACTGAATCCAAACCTGATTAAATCCGCTTAAAATTGCCCTTGTGTCACATGCATGTTCAAAAAATGAGTTTTTTAAAAATTGAGTAGCCATCTTGAATAAATAAAATAGTAGGGCAGGCTGGACTCTTGGTATGGTAACCAGTCTAGGAGAAGGAAAACTGAATCCAAACTGATTAACTCCGCTTAAAATTGCCCTTGTGTCACATACTGTCCGTTGCTAAATTCGTAAAAATAGATATACATGGGAGTTGCCCCATAACAAATGACTAACCTGACCCTACTATTTTCTAACTCTACTCGCCGTCGCTTAATCACTATGTTATCACATAGACACATATGAGCCAAAATCTTTGGTACATTATTCAAGTCAAATTCATATTGAAAGAAAAGAAGCGATACGATTATACAAGGTTAGTATTTAAAATAAATAAGGTCCCTAAAGAGCTGGGGACACAGGGAAACTGTTCTTGTGGCTATTGGCAATACTGTTATGGGTTAAATCCTACTTAACGGACATAAACTCCACCATCGTATGTCACCCCGCCGAAAGAAAAGAAAATACCAAAAATCAAGGAGTTAACCGAATTTAATGAAATTTTCAGTTTTGATATATATTATAATGGAGATTGTGTGTTTTTCTGTCTGTAACCGAAACTATATTCCTACTCAAGTCACAATTCTCTTCGTTATTGACATCACATTCTCCATGATTTTATTTTTATCTAAACCTCAATTATTAATAAAATTGTCTTACATTATTAATACTGTTAACTATGTCTACATATTAACAACATGCAATTATATTTATATATACAACAAAATAGCGCTTTACAATGTGAACGGGAAGGCTAATTTGCATATTAATATTAAAAAATCGAATTTAATAAATATGTGCTTAGTATTATTGATTTCTAACTGTTTGGTTTTATTTTAATGAATATAAGCAAAAATCTCTTCAATGAATCTTAAATGAAATCCATTAACAAGATAAAATAACTGTCATTTTATTCTTTACTTCCTCTTATAACTAAATACTTAAATTAGAAAAAATAGCAGTGAAAGACGAGAGTGATGGAAGAGTAAGTTTCAGTTGTTCCATTTTTTATTATATTCCCTCTGTTTCAAATCTTTTATTATACTCCCTCTGTTTCAAATCTTTTTATCTGTATTCTTATTTAGTTTCATTAGCCTTTCTAATTTAATACAATATTTTATTACATTAAAACTTAAATACTTGCACCCGGGGGGTGCATATATTTGCTAGTATTAATGAATAAACAATATAATGCACCAGTTATTTTACTTAAAATCTTTTACATTTTTTCAGGTCAGTTAACTTTGAACAGCGTATATTTGAGACGTAACACAGATTCACAAACATACGTGGTTCAAAGTCAATTGATCTGAAAAAATGTAAAAGTTTATAGATAAAATAACTAGTGCATTATATTGTTTATTTATTAATGCCATAAAATCCAACCAACCAACCAACCAGTCTACACACTTCTGGCCATACTCGCGGGTCTCTTAATCACTATGTGATTACATGTATACTTATGAGCCAAAAACTTTGTTGTATTATTCACACGTCAAATTCAGATTGAAAGAAAGGGAAGCGATACGATTATACTTAATTGTGCCGTGGGCGGAATAGCCCAGTATATATACCTCGAAAAGTGGAGAAAAAAAAGTTATTTTTAAAATAGTGCGATCTTACCGCCGTTTCACACGCGATCAGGGGTTGCGGGGGGGGGACCAGCTGCCGCCTGGTTTCCCCCAAGGTCAAAGCCACACAGAATCGATCAACAGTTGTTACGCACGAACGGATAATCGATCTCTTAAAGGCGTTTTACGTAAATGAACAAAAAAAAACGTTTGTTCATATCTATGGTTACCTTGACGGGACGATTTAGCTCAGTCGGTAGACGCACGCCTAGGAATCACAAGGTTCGTGGTTCGATACCGGTAGCAGCCAACTCAGCCCATGAGTAGCACAGCTTGTCTAATCTGATCTTTGCGATAAAGTGGGGGTGCTGACAGTAGGTGTGACACTACACCTCAGAAAAAAAACGTTCCTCACTTTTTCTCTGAATGTTTGAGATAAGGCTTGATGATTAGTATTATCTGCGTTATTCGGACTATTGTCCTCATCTTTATTGTTATTTGTGGCCGAAACGTTGTACAAACAACAATAAAAATGAGGACAATAGTCCGAATAACGCAGATAATACTGTTCCTCACTTGTTATCATTTTTTTCTATTTAAGCCATAGATGGTACCTTAACAGGTACTACCAATCCGTGTCAGAGTGGACCTCGGGCCAGTGATGATGAAGGGGAACTCCGCATTCCCCAGAGTTCCAGAATTAGAACTTCATCATCAGGCAGACTTTAACGTCATATCCAGGACCCTCAGCCACCGACATCCAGCACATATATGATAAAAAGAAGGCTGGGACTTACCATAAGGACAACAGAATAGGAACAATTATATAGATGCTAGAGTTTGACGTGACTAGACGATTGATCGGAAGGGGTCGCAACAACCGCCCGTGTAGCGTAAGTAAGGGCTAAAGTGGAGTGTTGCATATCATCGAAAACCAGGGTTCCATCCTAAAACATATGGATCACCACCCACGGCAACAGGTGGCCCCATTTGCGGGGTAACCCTTTGCAGAGGCGCAGTCGGATTATTTTACAGTCACAGCCGATAAGCGGAATGTATTAATATGTTTTTGTAACTAATTGCATAATCAGATCAAGAATAGCAATATTGTAAAAAAAATGATTGATTTGGATGATTTCAAAAATAACGGAGCCAAATTTAATTACGTGGGAATTTAAGGGAATGTAAGATTCAAAGTGATAATACTTGAGATATAACTAGGTTGATAGACAAAACATTTTATTCAAGAATTAACAGGGACATAGAGGTGATATATACAAGAGTAGAGATAATGACAATTCATGAATGGTAAAATATTTAGGTATCAAGAGATACATAAATGTACAAAAATATATACGGATACATGACTACAGGATAGTCGTATATCGTATATGAGACTTACTAGCAGTGAGTGGCCAGTGTTAAGGCCCCCAACGAGAAGGGGTAAACAGAGTCTAACCCATGTGTCTCGTAGTTCGAGCAACAGGAAAGAGAGAGAGACGTTCAAATCAGCCCCTTAAATATCAAAGGCCCTAGCGGGAACCAGCGAAACTAAACGGGCAGACAACTCCCCAGGCAAATATGAAAATAACGCCTACAGGAACTAGTAATAGCGTTGCTTAATTGTATAGGGTTTTTGTAAATACCCTAAAGCGAGAATTCAAAGGGGGCATTGTTTTCAGATCAGTGGATGGAAAACTACCGGAGAGGTATAGCCCCAACTGACCCAGAGGCGGACATCTCGCGAGTCACATGATAGAGTTAGTTAGGAAGGCAGTTTTCAACCAGACGTCAGGCAGAGAGGATTTCTGTCTCTCTGCTGAGGTTGTAACTCAAACCGCGCGGTGAATAAGGATGGGCAGTAATAAACATTCTTATACAAGAAATCAAAGTCTTGTAGTTAATTAATGAATGACAGAAGAACTAGCCCAAATTAAGCCCTTAGAAAATGAAGCAGTTAAATCTAGAAGACAAGACAACGACTGGCCAAAGAAATAAAGGATTTGTTTTGTTGTTTGTTTTGTTTTGTTTTACGGCATATCAACCTCGGTGCCGACAAAGTTGTGAAATAAATCAATTCTTAATGCATAATACAATTTTGTTTATCAACTCATGTTTTTCTATTAAACCCATAGGTGGGACCCTAACAGGTACTACAACTCCGGGTCAGAATGGACCTGGGATCAATGGTGATGAAGGGGTGCTCCACATTCCCCAAACCTCCAGAATTGGAACCTCAACATCAGATAGAATTTAACGTCATTCCCAGGACATGTTGACCCTCAGTCACTGCCTTCTAGCACCCATATGATAAAAAGGGGTGGGGTTGCCATTGGGCAATAGGGTTGGGAAAATCATATAGGTGCTAGGGCTTGACGTGACCAGCCGATTGATCGGAGGGGGCCTCTCCGACCACCCGTCTAGCCCAAGATAGGGCCAAAGTCATGAACTGCTCATCCATCTGGGCTCTATCTTTAAGCATCACGGGTCGCCACCCACGGCTAACAGGTGGCCCCATTGGGGAGTCTTACTCCTCTGCAGAGGTGCAGTCGGTGCATTCTAACGCTCCAACCGACAGGGCGGAGAAATAAAGGAAACAGCCACTAGACGATCATAGCCGAAAAGAAGATGTAACAAGGAAGTAAATCACAACACAGCTCTCTCTCTCTCTCTCTCTCTCTCTCTCTCTCTCTCTCTCTCTCTCTCTCTCTCTCTCTCTCTCTCTCATGCCCTATCTCATTGAGTCATCTCTCTCGTTTATATACCCGAGGTACTATGTCAATGGGTATATGACAATAGAATTCGATCTGTATGTAGATATTGTATTAATAGTGTACAGGTTCTATGCAGAGATTCATTTTTAAGGTTAATATAAGACAGATTTTTAAAAAGGGAAGATGCTTAAGGAGGCATAAAAATATCAAACAATAACAATAATAATTTGTTTTTGTTTTACGCTTGATGTGAGAAAATTTGTAAAAGACGAGAAACCCAAGGAGGCATAACATCAGCCCTTAAAAAAAATGATTATTATCGTGAGATGATAGAAAAAAACCCGGAGATGCCCAAGGGGACATAACAAAAAATGATAATAATCATTTTTAGGGGTTGATGTGAGATGATAGAAAAAAGGGGACATATCCAAGGAGGTATGACTAATAAGTTATAATAAACATTTTTTTCTTTTAAGGTTGATGTGAGAAGAAGAAGAAAAAAGGGAGATGACCAAGGAGGTGTAACAAAAAAATAAATGATAATTTTTTGAAGGTTGATGTGAAAAGTAGGAAAAGTGATGCCCAGAGCGATATATATATATATATATATATATATATATATATATATATAACAGATAATGATAATCATCTTTTATTTTTCTTCAACTTAATATGGTTCATTTTCTACTTAAAGGAATGCTTGATGTTCATTATTATTGAACAGAGCAATATATTTGGTTAAGAAAAAGGTTTAAAAATCGGTAATCCATAACCGCAAAATGGTCGATTTTAAAAACTTTTTCTTTACCATATATATATATATATATATATATATATATATATATATATATTAATATTTATATTTTTGGTTGAAGGCAATTACAATGCGCATATCGCATAAAATTCGATAATTATAGAAGATAATAATGACAAGTGAATTTCGCAAAGAATTACTCTGTGTGTAGAATATCATACAGACTGTTTCAACTTTATTAAGTTTCAGCGAGATATATATATATATATATATATATATATATATATATATTATATATATATATATATGGCTGAATTTGCACAATTCAAAATCAAGGTGACCCCAAAAAAGCAGAACCCAAATTATTTATTTATTTTCCCATTAAACTAAACTTAAACCCAAAACCCAACCCTAACCCTAACCCTAACCCCTAAGCCTAAACCTAATCCGTAACCCTAACCCTAAACCCCCCTAGATAAAATTAACAGTTTTATTACAAAATTTGTGGATTCTATTTTTTCTAGGTCACCGGTATACAGGGTGACCCAGAAAAAACAGAAACCAAATTATTTATTCATTTTCCCATTAAACTAACCCTAACCCTAACTATAACCATAACCCTAACACTAACGCTAAACACTAACCCTAGATCCCCATAGTTAATATTTAACAGTTTCATTACAAAATTTGTGGGTTTCTATTTTTTCTGGGTCACCCTAATTTTGACTCCGTTGTGCAAGTTCAGCCATATAATATATATTATATATATATATATTATTATATATATATATTATATCAGTCGGGTAGAGCGTTGCAAGAAACCACAAGTTTCCTAGTTCGATACCGGCCCTCGCCAACTCAGCGTGTGAGTAGCACAGGGATCTGTGCGGTAAAGTAAGGGCTGATGGTAGGTGTGGCGCTCCACCTCAGACGCAAAAAAACAATCTCCTTGGTCTAGCGCTAGTGAAAAGGGAATAGACTCCCTCGCTGATTTGTTGATACCGACTTTAGGCCATCCCGACGACTTTACTTTTACTTACTTTATATATATATATATATAGTTAGGGTAGCGTGGATATGGAATCAACGGTGCTTGGTTACTGATAGTTTATCGCCTATGTGATTATGTGTGATGGTATATTTCTTCAGTGTCGTCTTGATATGATCTTTGAACCGCTTTTGGGGGGCTCCTGTCCTCCGCGTGCTATCTGCGAGTTCACCATAAAGTATTTTACGGGGGGGGGGTCAGTCTACAAGAATGCGCATGGTGTAACCCAACCATCACAGTTGGCGTTGCGATAGAATGGTCTCAATTGGGTCAATGCGTGCTCTGCTTCAAATTTCTAAGAGGGGGATTTTGTGCCACCACTTTATGCCCTGCGTGCGTTGGAGGCAGTTGATGTGGGATGATTCCAGCTTCTTCAGGTGTCTGTGATACATCACCCACGACTCTCTTATTTTCAGCGTCAACATCACTGGTCAAATAAATTCAATAAATAATATAGAAATAGTGTTTATTGACAGAGAATTCCTAAAAAACTGACCAGATTCGTAAATGAATTTAAAAACTATAGTGAAATACGCAGTATAATTTTACCGTATGGGCTACCATTGATTTTTACTTATTTAAAGGCAAACAAAATCTAGTACATTTGTGTCCCTTATACAGTCTTCCTGGACGTTTTAAAAAACGTTATAAAATTTCTGTTCAGCTTAGGGAAATAATGAAAATTATAAACAAAATTAAGACACCTATGATAAACTAAAAATTAAATTTTGACCATACAACAAAATGGTATATGCATAAACCAGAATCTGTTCTTGAGAATGAAACGCATAAAATTCTCTGGGACATTGAGATAAAAACGGATTCCCTTATCCCAGCAAGAAGACCAGACCTAGTGTTGATAAACAAAAAAGAAAGAACTTGTCAACTGGTGGATTTTTCAGTTCCAGCAGATCACAGGGTGAAGATGAAGGAAAACGGAAAGATGGACAAATATCTAGACCTTGCCAGAAAACTGAAAAAACTATGGATTATGAAAATCAAAGTGATACCAATTGTAGTTGGTGCATTTGGAACGGTCCCAAAAAGATTGGAAAAAAGTTTGGAAAATCTGGAAATCAGAGGGAGAATTGAGACCATCCAGATTACTGCACTGCTGCAATCTGCCAGAATACTCAGAAGAATCCTGGAGACCTGAGGAGACTTGTTGTCACTCAGACTCCTGGGAAATACCATTAGCTAATGCTGGTGTGAAAAACTAAGAAATAATAATAATAATAATGCCCTTTGAAAAGTCATGGTTCCATTTGTTCTTACTAACTAGCTATAGGTTAATATAGAAGGACAGGCCTCGTTATTTAGGATTGGTGCGTAAAACTTTAAAAAAAATTTTTTTACTCCGCTTAAAATGGACCTTGTGTCATATCCTACCGTGTTGGTGATGTTAGGTAATTACATACTCCTAGGTTCTACAACGGAACACAAAAACTGAACGCATAAGAACATGTATCAAAAATTTCCCAAGATATCAGGAAGTAAATTATTTGATATTAAAGAAAATTGATTAGTTGTATCCTTCATCTTCCCAATTATAATTGTCTTCATCGAAAGTCATCACTTCCACAACGATGTATCCATTTCATACGACGATAACCATTACACTAGGCGTCCCCAATAATATATACAGTATAAATCTATGAATACCGTATTAATCTTGAATATGATTATGCTATAATCCAGTGGTTCTCAAACAGCGCGCCCGGGACGCACTGGTGCCCCTAGAGCTTTTTCAGTTTCTGATGAGACCCCCGATGAGCTCCCCCCCCCTGAGACGCTCCAATGACCTTATTTGAGCTAGAGACCGTTCAATGACACCATTTGACCTTCTGATGACCCCCCGCCGATGAGACCCCCCCCGCCCGATGAGAACTCCCCCCGCCCGATGAGCTCCCCGATGAGCCCCCCAATAGATTCTAATGATCTCATTTGACCTAGAAACCGCTCCAATGACCTCATTTGACCTATAGAACCGTTTCAATGACCCCATTTGGCCGTTTCTGATGAGCCCCCCGATGAGCCCCCCCCTGAGACGCTCCAATGACCACATTTAATCTCAGAGACTGCTCCAAATGACCCCATTTGACCGTTCTGATGACCCCGCCGATGAGAACATCCCCCCCCACGATGAGCCCCCTTAACCCCCCAAATGACCATATTTAATCTTAGAGACCCGTCCAATATCCCATTTGACCGTTCTGATGATCCCTGCCGATGAGATCACCCCCCCCCGGTGAGCGCCCCGATACCCCTCAAATGTCCACACTTAATCTAGAGACCGTTCTCATGACCCCTTTGACCTAGAGACATTTCCAATGAGCCTCCCTGATGAGTACCCCGTTTGACCCGTTTGACCCAGCCCCCAATAACCCCATTTGACCTTAGAGACCCTCCTATTTGACCTAGAGACCGATCGAATGACCTCATTTGACCTGGAGACCGTTTCAATGACTCCTATTTGACTGTTTTGTTGCCCCTCCCCGAATAGCCCCCGATACACCCAATGTCTAGAGACCGTTCCAATGACCCCCCAATGACACCATTTGACCTAGACACCGTTCAAAAGACCCCATTTGACCTAGACCGTTCCAATGACGCCATAAGTTATGACTAGAGGCTTTTTTTAATTCTATAAAAAATCAATTAATGGTCTGATTTTCACAAAAATTTCCGTAATTACTTACCTTTTGATGAAAATATGTCTGAAATAGTTGGGTTTTTTTCTTAAAATATATTAGAGGAAATATTATTTTAAAATCTTGTCCAAATTTATTCATACTTATTTCTTTAAGAATCAAAGAAATAAATACAAACATATATAGACTTTTTACACTAACTCTAACTCTTATTATATAACTATGTGTTTGTATTTTGTCATTTTGTCATTATACGAGGATCATTAAATATATATGGTGAATATTGCATAAGGATTTGGCAATCGGAACTGTTGGGCTTTTTCCAAGAAAATCAACAATGATGGATCCTTTCAAGTCCCAGAAGACTGGCCTTTTTTACTGACTGCTGTGCGCAGAGCTTTTTCTTAACGGAAGAGTCAGTTGTTCTACTCCCCTGACTGCCATAGAAAACCCCTGTTTAGGCCATTTGTAAACATTTTCGTTTCCTAAAGCATGCTTCGCCGTAAACATCATAGATTTCTCTGTAAATTTCAAATGGTTTGCACTTCTCAGTCACCTAAAAATTGATGACAAGCCTCTGTTTAAGCATTTTGAATAATTTTTGTCAGATTGAAATAATTTTTGCAATAAACCAATTTCAAACAATTCAGAGTTTACATTGATGGAAAAAATTAGGAATAAAATTATTTTGCTTAAAAAAAAAGAAAATATTGTTTATTGAATGACCAACGTACCATTAAAATATATGCGTTTGTGTGCATGAATGTGAGTGTAAATAAAGAGAGAAGGAAAATCTTTTTGTGTCCACAAAAAATTGACATCATCTAAAATTTCCATATCTATTAATAATGGAGATTCGCTTCCGATTTTTGTCTGTAACAAAAATTACGTCACTGCTTACGTCACATTACCCAAAATCGTCACAACATAGAATAAATACACTCAAAATTCGAACATGCATCATTAGACAGCCTTCATTGTTTTTTTAAAACAAGTTTTAATAAATACATGACTGGTATTATATATCTATATATAGTTTGTTTTATTTTAATACATATTTAAAGTTTACATTTCAATTGTTTTATTTTTTAATCCTTTAATGAATTTTGGATGTTTACTTACTTAGGTACAACTCGCTGACATTGAATTTTTTAAACTCCCCACCACTAATACGTTTTCAAAAATCTATTTTACATCGCTTAGAGTGCGTTTTTTTTTATTTTTGCAAGTGTATTGAAATGTAGATAGATACATGCAGATGCATCCACACATATCCACATATGTTTTGCATTTAGTATATGTTGGAAGAGACAATTATTAAGGTCGCCAATCTAATTTTGCGTTTATGTTCGTATATGCGTTTTCTTAGGTTTCTGTAAAATCGGAAGCAGGCGTGTACATCATACCATGTATTAACTGAGATATAAAAAAATATACTGGGGAACATTCTAGAAACCTAAAAAAATGCATATACGAACATAAACGCAGCATTAGATTAGGCGACCTTAATAATTGTCTTTCCAACATATACTAAAATATAAAACACAATTTCGATTTCGATAATTCTTATATATCCACATAATCTATTTCTATTAATAATGGAGATTGTCTGTATTTCTGTCTGTAACAAAAACTACGTCATAGCTCTACGTCACAGATTACGTCACAATATTCTTATGCTATATGCACCCAAATTGAGTAAGCAATTTTTAAAAATGTTTTTTACTCTCGTCCTTTTGTTTTACAGTAACAAGAAGTTAACTAAAAAGTTTACAAATAAATAAATAACTACGATTTTGTGTAAAATTGTTG
>CM042166.1:19072266-19097426 GCA_023376005.1 Doryteuthis pealeii | reverse complement strand
AAAAAAAAAAAAAAAAGAAAAAGAGGGAGATTGTTTAAAAGAAAGTTTAGGGTTTTTGGGGTTGGTTTTTCGGAAAAAAACGCCCTTAAGTTGGTTGTTTTTTTTTGTTTTTTTTTGTTTTTTGCAAGTAACACCGCTTCGTCTACGGACTTCAATCGTAGCTGTTTTGTTTTTTTCCCCAGCCATCGGCTAGCGTTTTTTGTGGGCAGAGGCGGGACGTTCTCCGCGAAGAGTACGTTTTTTTTTTTAGAATCTGTTCGAGTAGTAAATAAGTACCGAAAATCGAAAAATAAAATGAAAATGAAAAACTAAAAAATAATTTTTGAGTATTATTTGGGTGATATTTGCGGAGTTCTGTCTGGAATCCTGCCTCAAAAATCGTAGCCAGTGACTGCTGAAAAAAAAAAACACCAGCTACGATTAAAATCCGTAGCCGAAGCGGTGTAAAAAATAGAGTTATGGTTTAAGGCTAAGGTTTTGTTGGGGTTAGGGTTAGTTTAATGGAATAAATAAATAATTTGGGTGACCAGGGAAAAAAGAATCACAAATTTTGTAATAAAGCTTAATTTTTAACTAGAGGGGGTTGGGGCTGGGTTTTCGGGAAAAACGCCCTAAGTTTTGTTTTTTTTCTTTTTTTCAAGTGATACCGCTTCGGCTACGGACTTCAATCATAGCTGATGTTGTTTTTTCAACAGTCTGCGGCTAGCAGTTTTTGAGGCAGGAGGCCAGGACGGAACTCTGCAAAGATTACCATTATTTGTATTATTCAGTCTATTCTCCTCATCTTCATTGTTATCTGTACAGCGTTTCGGCCGATGTGCCGTCCGGCCTTCTTCAGGTATTTCTTGTCCGACACAGGAATCTTCTTGTAATAGGGGAGCCATCACAGAACTTTGAACCTAACTCTTTATTCAGCCCACAGGGGTATCATGTCCTCATTCCACTAACAATAACTGAGGTACAGGTGTTAAGCTGTGTTAATTATTATTCTATGTTACTGCTGCCCCTGACCATGATTGAACCTGCAGTCTAGAGATAACTGTCATTTAGAACTGTCTTAACCTAACTCCTTTATCTACTAGGTTGTGTCTAATTGGACAATCCAGTGTGAACTTTTTTCAAGCGCAAAGGTTAGAATTTATTTTGTAAAAACGAATTTTAAGTAGCGTCTTGGCAGATCAAGATGATCAAAATTGACCGAAAACATCGTTTTAAATGTATCAAAAATAAATTAAATGTGTAATATTATTTTGCTTTTTTGCTTATGCTCATTATGTTACTTTTTCGACTTAAAACTTGACCTTAAATCGTTTTAATGAATTTTAATTCATTTTTAAAATGAAAAGCAGATGATATTTTGGCAGATCCTACTCTTTTCCTAATCCCAATCATCTACGAGAGCTTAACGGGTGACCAACGGGTCACTTTTGTCTAGTGTATATATATATATATATATATATATATATATATATATATATATATATATATATATATATATATATATATATATCTTCCTGGACGTTTTAAAAAAACGTTATGAAAATTTTTTTCAGCTTAGGGAAATAATGAAAATTATAAACAAAATTAAGACACCTATAATAAACTAAAAATTAAATTTTGACTATACAAAAAAATGGTATATGCATAAACCAGAATCTGTTCTTGAGAATGAAACGCATAAAATTCTCTGGGACTTTGAGATAAAAACGGATCCCCTTATCCCAGCAAGAAGACCAGACCTAGTGTTGATTAACAAAAAAGAAAGAACTTGCCAACTGGTGAATTTTTCTGTTCCAGCAGATCACAGGGTGAAGATGAAGGAAAACAGAAAGATGGACAAATACGTGGACCTTGCCAGAAAACTAAAAAAACTATGGAATATTAAAATCAAAGTGATACCAATTGTAGTTGGTGCACTTGAAACGGGCCCAAAATATTGGAAAAAGTTTGGAAAATCTGGAAATCAGAGGGAGAATTGAGACCATCCAGAATACTGCACTGCTGCAATCTGCCAGAATACTCAGAAGAATCCAGGAGACCTGAGGAGACTTGTTGTCACTCAGACTCCAGGGAAATACCATCAGCTAATGCTGGTGTGAGAAACTAAGAATAATAATAATAATGCCCTTTGAAAAGGCATGGTTCCATTTGTTCTTCCTAACCAGCTTTAGGTTAATATAGAAGGACAGGCCTCGTTATTTAGGATTGAGCTTTTTCAGGTGCGCTCCGTCGTATTCCTGAAAAATCAATCCAGATATGAAAAGCAAATGTATACTAAGTTACTATATTATACCATTTCTTTTCGAACACTCTGCTTGTTTCGTTGCGACATTATTATGATATTTATAAGTTACTTTTCTTGCAGCTAAATAAAAACACAGGTTTTAAACAATTTTATTGAGAAAAATTTAAAATTATATATCTCATTAGCACAGGAATGAATAAACTTCATAGAGGTATGTTGAATTTTTGTACACCCCCCTGATGTTTACACTGTAGGGCCATTGATCCGGTGTTTCTATTGGCTGGCCAATCAGAGCCCTGGATTCAGGGATTTGGAACCCATAAAAGAGGTTCCAAATGGGTTCCAGGCAGATTGGAGAGCTGGTCCTTGACCAGATTGGAGAGCTGGTCCTTGACCAGATCGGACAGCTGGTTCTTGACCAGATTGGACAACTGCTTCCATAGCAGATTGATAGCTCCATCTCATAGCCCTTGTCACCGTCTTTGCTTTGTCATCTTGTTACTCAAAGTCCTGAATTTGAATCAGAACCCAACATATATCGCCAGTCAGTCCACAAAATTCCGACTCAACTTCAGCTTCGATACCCCTTTGTGGTTGTACATGATATTTTATCACTGTATAATTAATAAAGGTCTTTTATTGTTAAAAACGCGTTCGTATTAATTGTGGAACAACATTGGTGAATTTGGTCACTTTCAGGTACAGCCCGGAGCAAGCACGTCAACTTTCCTGTGGGTCAAATAACACCCATCGTGTTAGATTCAGCGCCGCGACAGCATAGTGTTACGTTTGGTCCCGTGACCAGATCATAGTATTACATTTGGCACCCCGACCAGCATAGTATTACATTTGTTGCCGCGACCACCATAGTATTACATTTGGTCCCGTGACCAGATTATAGTATTACATTTGGCACCCCGACCACCATATTATTACAGCGCTATCAAGTAACTGTAGTACTGTAAGTGCGGCCAGACTGTATAAAGTTTGAGAACCAATGCTATAATCAATTGAGATTTTGCTATATAGATCTGTGCGTATATCGAAGATCTGACGAACTCGGACAAATCTATTTACAAATTGGGAATCACTGTACTCAATTTAGTTTGATACAGTATCATTTATCTGAGTAAAAGACAAAAAGATTTTTTACAGTGTAATATTTACTATATGACAGATATTCAAAGTACCTGATACCGTCTACATGTAATTTATTATAGGTCATTGATATTTAATGCTAATGGAAAGAAGAAATTACCATAGAAAACAGTATTACATCTTTAAAAGATAAGAAGAATGAGACGGAGAAAATGGAAGAGGTGCTTTTAGTATAAAAAGGAAATGCTTCTTAAAGGGGGTGGGGGTGATTTCGCCTTAAGCTCCTAAGATTTTAATCTTATACTTCGTCTTGTAACATGAATGTATTGGCATTGTAGAGTAGGGAATGTCGATCAAAGAGAAATGAGATTTCGAACTGACGGGCTTTAAAACGTAACACTGTTGGGAGATCAACTTGAACGTTTGGCAAGCCCCCCGTTTGAGCCCCCTGATGAGCCCCCTCGATACCCCCTAATGACCACATTTGCTCTAGAGACCGATCCCATGACCTAGAGACATTTCCAATGACCCCCTGATCCTGATGAGCACCCGTTTGACCCCTCCTGATGACCTCATTTGACCTAGATACCGCCCAATGACCCTATTTGACCAAGAGACCGTTCAATGACAACCTAAACCGTTCTAATAACCACCCTAGAGACAATTCCAATGACCCAATTTAACCTATAGAACGCTCTAATGGCCACTAGTGACCTAGTGACCGTTTCTATGACCCCATTTTGACCTAGACCGTTTCAATGACCCCCCCCCCGGAGACCTCATTTGACCTAGAGACCGTTCCAATGACCACCTTTGACTGTTCTGATGACCAACCGATGAGCCCCTCAGCCCCCGATTACCCGTCCGATGACCCCATTTGACCTAGAGACTGTTCGAAAGAGCCCTGTATTTGACCTAGACCGCTCCAATGACCCTATTGGACCTACAGGATCGCTCCAATGACCTCATTTGACCCAGACCGTTCCAATGATCCTATTTGACCTAGAGACCGCTCCAATGACCTCATTTGACCTAGATACTGGCTTCAAGGACCCCATTTGACCTAAAAACCGTTCCAATGACCACCTTTGACCTAGAGACCGTACCAATGACATGTAAACATTGTTTTTTTATTTATAATTTTCATCATTTTCATTGGCTGATATCCTTTGGCCTAGAGACCATTCCAATGACCCCCGATGACCTCATTTGACCTAGACACCATTCCAATGACCCTATTTGAACTAGACCGCTCCAATGACCTCATTTGACCTAGACCGTTCCAATGACCCCTGCTGATGAGCACCTCATTTCCAGCCACCGATGAACCTGAACCTCGTGACCATTTGACCTAGAGACTGCTTCAATGACCTCATTTGACCTCAAGACCGTTCCAATGACCTCATTTGACATAGACCGTTCCAATGACCCCCTGAAAACCTCATTTGACCTATAGACCGTTCGAATGATCCCATTTGACTGTTCTGATGAACCCGCCGATGAATACCCCACCAATACGCTCCAATGACCTCATTTGACCTAGACCCTTCCAATGACCCCTGAAGACCTCATTTGACCTCGAGACTGTTCCAATGACCTCATTTGACAACCTTTGACATAGAGACCATTCCAATGACCCTATTTGACTTAGAGACCGCTCCAATGACCTCATTTGACCTAGCGACTGGCTTCAAGGACCCTATTTTGACCTAGAGATCGCTCCAATAACATGTAAACATTTTTTTTGTTTATAATTTTCATCATTTTCATTGGCTGAGATCCTTTGACCTAGAGACCGTTCCAATGACCCAGATGACCTCATTTGACCTAGAGACCATAACAATGATCCCCCTGATGAGCACCCCATTTCCAGCTCCCCGATGACCCTGAACCTAGAGACCATTTGACCTAGACTGCTTCTATGACATCATTTGACCTCGAGACCGTTCCAATGGCCTCATTTGATCACCTTTGACATAATAGAGACCATTCCAATGACCCTATTTGACCTAGACCGATCCAATGATCTCATTTGACCCAGACCGTTCCAATGACCCCCTGAAGACCTCATTTGACCTAGACCGTTCCAATGACCTAATTTGACCCAGAGACCGTTCCAATGATCCCATTTGACCGTTGTGATGACACATCCCAATAAGGACCCCCTCGATACGCTCCAATGACCTAATTTGACCTAGACCGTTCCAATGAACCCTGAATACATCATTTTGACCTAGAGACCGTTCCAATGACCACCTTTGAAATAGAGACCATATTTGAACGTTCTGATGACACCCCCCCCCGATACACTCCAATGACCTCATTTGACCTAGAGACCGTTCAAATGACCCAATTTCCAAAAACACAATTTGACCGTTCTGTTGACCCGCCGATGTCCCCCCCATGACCCCTCCGATGAACCCCGTTTACCCTCCAAATGACCACATTTAATCTTAGAGACCACTCCAATGACCCCATTTAACCGTTCTGATGCCCCCCCGATTAGCCCCCCCCCCCCCGATGAGCCCCTTTACCCCCCCCCCCCATGACCATATTTAATCTTAGAGACCGCTCCAATTACTCCATTTGACCGTTCTGATGACCCCCGCCGATTAGCCCCCCCCCCCCCGATGAGCCCCCATGAGCCCCCGATACCCCCAAATGACCACATTTTATCTAGAGAACATTCCCATGACCCTTTTGACCTAGAGACATTTCCAATGTACCTTCCTGATGAGTACTCCGTTTGACCCCACCCCCGATGACCCCATTTGACCAAGAACCCACTCTAATGACCGTATTTGACCTTAGAGACCCTCCTATTTGACCTAGAGACCGATCCAATGACCTCATTTGAACTGGAGACCGAGACACCCAATGTCTAGAGACCGTTCCAATGACCCCCTAATGACACCATTTGACCTAGACCGTTCCAATGACCCATAAGTTATGACTAGAGGCTTTTTTTTTAATTCTATGAAAAATCAATTAATGGTCTGATTTTCACAAAAATTTCCGTAATTACTTACTTTTTGATGAAAATATGTCTGAAATAGTTTTTTTTTTCTTTCTTAAAATATATTAGAGGAAATATTATTTTAAAATCTTGTCCAAATTTATTCATACTTATTTCTTTAAGAATCAAAGAAATAAATACAAACATATATAGACTTTTTACACCAACTCTAACTATTATTATATAACTATGTGTTTGTATTTTGTCATTATACGAGGATCATTAAATATATATGGTGAATATTGCATAAGGATTTGGCAATCGGAACTGTTGGGCTTTTTCCAAGAAAATCAACAGTGATGGATCCTTTCATGTCCCAGAAGACTGGCCTTTTCTTACTGACTGCTGTGCGCAGAACATTTTCTTAATGGAAGAGTCAGTGGTTCTACTCCCCTGGCTGCCATAGAAAACCCCTGTTTAGGCCATTTGTAAACATTTTCGTTTCCTAAAGCATGCTTCTCCGTAAACACCATAGATTTCTCTGTAAATTTCAAATGGTTTGCATTTCTCAGTCACCTAAAAATTGATGACAAGCCTCTGTTTAAGCATTTTGAATAATTTTTGTCCGATTGAAATAATTTTTGCAATAAACCAATTTCAAACAATTCAGAGTTTACATTGATGGAAAAAATTAGGAATAAAATTATTTTGCTTTAAAAAAACAAAAAAAACGTACATATATGTACCATTGAAATATATGCGTTTGTGTGGATGAGTGTGAGTGTAAATAAAGAGAGAAGGAAAACACACACACGCATATCTATTAATAATGGAGACTCGCTTCCGGTTTTTGTCTGTAACAAAAACTACGCCACTGCTTACGTCACATAACCCAAAATCGTCATAACATAGAATTAAATACACTCAAAATTTGAACATGCAACATTAGAGAGCCTTCATTGTTTTTTAAAACAAGTTTGAATAAATACATGACTGGTATTATATATCTATGTATAGTTTGTTTTATTTTAATACATATTTAAAGTTTACATTTCAAATTGTTTTATTTTTTAATCCTTTAATGAATTTGATGATTTTACTTACTTAGGGTACAAACTCGCTGACATTGAATTTTTAAACTCCCACCCCTCAGTCAATACGTTTCAAAAATCTATTTTTACATCGCCCAGAGTGCGTTTTTTTATTTTGCAAGTGTATGAAATGTAGATAGATACATGCAGATGCATTCACACATATCCACATATGTTTTGCATTTAGTATATGTTGGAAGAGGCAATTATTAAGGTCGCCTAATCTAATGTTGCGTTTATGTTCGTATATGCGTTTTCTTAGGTTTCTGTAAAATCGGAAGCAGGCGTGTACATCATACCATGTATTAACTGAGATATAAAAAAAATATATTGGGGAAACATCTAGAAACCTAAAAAAATGAATATACGAACATAAACGCAGCATTAGATTAGGCAACCTTAATAATTGTCTCTTCCAACATATACTAAATACAAAACACAATTTCGATTTCGATAATTCTTATATATCCACATATCTATTTCTATTAATAATGGAGATTGTCTGTATTTCTGTCTGTAACAAAAACTACGTCATAGCTCTACGTCACAGATTACGTCACAATATTCTTATGCTATATGCACCCAAAATTTGAGTAAGCAATTTTAAAAATTGTTTTTTACTCTCGTCCTTTTTTTTTACAGTAACAAGAAGTTAACTAAAAAGTTTACAAATAAATAAATACCTACGATTTTGTGGAAAATTGATGTTGAAAATATTCAAAATAATTGTTTGATTATTACATGCATACAACATTTTATTTGAGAGGGACGGGGCTCAGTTTTCATTTCAAATTGTTTTATCTTTTTTATTTTTTTTACTCCTTTAATAAATATGAGGATTTATCTTACTTATGATACAAACTCTCTGACATTGAATTTTTAACTCCCACCCTTTCAGGCTATGTCTTTCAAAAATTAATTTTTACGACGCCCGGGGGTGTTTTCTGTTGCTAGTATATTTATATGTAGAGATAAATTGTCATATATCCATTTCAATGAATATGTCTATTGCTATACAAACAGATATATAAATGAAGAGGTTATAAATTCATTCTTAATGGATACAGAACTTTTTTTTATAAATACATCTTTTTTTTTTATTTAATCCATAGATGGGATCCTAACAGGTACTACCATTCCGGGACAGAATGGACCAGGAAGCTATGGTGATGAAGGGGTGCTCCACATTCCCCAAACCTCCAAAAACTTTGGCATTATCTTGGGCAAGAATGTGGAGCACCCCTTCATCACCATTGCTCCCTGGTCCACTCTGACCCGGAGTGGTAGTACCTGTTAGGGTCCATCTATGGGTTAAATAGAAAAATGTATTTATAAAAAAAATTGTATTATCCATTAAGAATTGATTTATTTCAAAACTTTATCGGCATCAAATGACCCACTGAGGTTGATATGCCGTAAAACAAAACAAACAAACAACAAACAAACAAACAAACCTCCAAAACCGGAACCTCACCATCAGATAGAGTTTAACGTCATTCCCAGGACATGTAGACCCTTAGCCACCGCCTTCTAGCATCCATATGATAAAAAGGGTTGGAGCTTGCCATAAGGGCAATAGGGTTGGGGCAATCATATAGGTGCTAGGGCTTGAAGTGACCAGCCAATGGATAGGAGGGAGCCTCTCCGACCGCCCGTCTAGCCTAAGGGTCTAAGTGGAGTTTTGCAGATTATGGACTGCTCAATGCTTATCCTTAAGCATCACGAGTCGCTATCCACGGACAACAAGTGGTCCCATTGGGGGGTGTCTTACCCCTCTGCAGAAGTGCAGTCGGTGCATTCTAACGCCCCAGACGACAGGGTATGACTCTAAACAGCATCTAGAGGTGAGATTCCAATTTTGGGGCTCTGGGGAATGTTGAGTACCCCTTTATCTCTTTATCAAACAAAATATATAAAGATATACAAAAAACGATTAATGTATAAGGAAGGATAACAAATAGATGAGGCGTTAGAATAAACCGACTGCACCTCCGCAGAGGGGTAAGACTCCCCCAATGGAGCCACCTGTTGGCCGTGGGGGCGACCCGTGATGCTAAAGGATGGAGCCCAGGTGGATGAGCAGTTCATGACATGCAATACTCCACTTTGGCCCTATCTTGGGCTAGACGGACGGTCGGAGAGGCCCCCTCCGATCAATCGGCTGGTCACGTCAAGCCCTAGCTCCTATATGATTTTCCCAACCCTATTGCCCTTATGGCAAGCCCCAACCCCTTTTTATCATATGGGTACTAGAAGGCGGTGGCTGCGGGTCTACATGTCCAGGGAATGACGTTAAACTCTATCTGATGGTGAGGTTCCAGTTTTGGAGGTTTGGGGAATGTGGAGCACCCCTTCACTACCATTGCTCCCCGGTACACTCTGACCCGGAGTGATAGTACCTGTTAGGGTCCCATCTGTGGGTTAAATAGAAAAATGTATTTATAAAAAAAATTGTATTATCCATTAAGAATTGATTTATTTCAAAACTTTATCGGCATTAAAGGTTGATATGCTGTGAAACAAAACAAAACAAACCAAACCAAACCAACCCTTAAAAATGATTGTTACGTTTTTAAGGGCCATTCTTTGGCCTTAAGGCAGAAGCACTTATCCAGTTGAATTGGATAAAGAGTCCTTCGATAATGAATCCTTTGGTTACTCTGGTAATCGTATAAGTCCTTCCTGAGTATTGGTAAAGGTCCGGCAATCCTATGCCTGTCTTCAATGAATGCAGTTGTAATTATGACCAGTGGGGGTTTAAATAGTGTGTTTTCCACGCAGTATGTTTAGTGATTGGCTACATGAGTCAATCACGTGTCCATGGCTAGTCTATAAATCCAGGTGGGTAATTAGAGCACATCTTATATCACAATACTTAAGGCACCTCAGGTTGTGTAATAGTTAGCAAGGAAGACTGTAAAACCATGACTAGTGAGTTTTGATTCACTGTACATACTTCTGGCCTTGTATATCTAAGCTAAGCTTAGTAAATAACTATATCACAATACTTAAGGCCCCTCAGGTTGTGTAATAGTTAGCAAGGAAGACTGGAAAACCATGACTAGTGAGTTCGAGTCTCACTGGGCCCCATACTTCTGGCCTTGTTCCATATCTAAGCTAAGCTTAGTAAATAACTATATCACAATACTTAAGGCACCTCAGGTTGTGTAATAGTTAGCAAGGAAGACTGGAAAACATGACTAGTGAGTTTGATTCTCACTGGGTGCCCCATACCTCTGGCCTTGTTCCATATCTAAGCTAAGCTTAGTAAATAACTATATCACAATACTTCCAACAATGATTATTATCATTTTTTTGTTATGTTCCCTTAGGCATCTCCGTTCTTTTCTATCATCTCACAATAATAATTATTTTTTAAAGGTTGATGTTATGCCTCCTTGGCATCTCGTCTTTTATTATCTTCTTCCATCAACCGTAAAATAAAACAAATTATTATTATTATTTGATTTTTTTTATGCCTCCTTGGGCATTTCCCCGTTCTTATCTATCTTCTCACATCAACCTTAAAAAATGAATCCCTGCATAAAACCTGTACACTATTAGCATAGAAATAGCATAATCTTTACAGATCATTGCCGTCCCTCACAATTCTATAACTCCACCACCAGAACCTTTCCTTCCGTGAGCCCGCAAATGACTCATCAAACCCGCCGCAGATCCACAAAGTTTGATGCAAATATGACATAGGTAGGACGTCTATCCCGTTGAATCAGATGAATCAGATTAATACAATATCTACATACAGATCAAATTCTGTTACTAGTTCCCTTGAATTCCGGTACCATTATAGTATGTGGCCTACCTTTTGAATGTTGCCTAGGAAATCACGGCCTCTCTTATAGTATGTGGCCTACCATAAAAAAAACATATTATAAGGTTATAATAAAAACTGAATTGGAAGCGTGTGGTGTAATGATTAAAGTCATGGGAAATAGATTCGTCCCCCGAGTTCAAATCCTGGACGTGGTAATTGCAATTCACTTAGCGCTAATACCCTTGGGAAAGGTATGAACCCTACTCTCGCTCCAGCTATGGATAAATAGTAGAGGTCTTTAACCTTGGTTTGGCAACCGGTCTAGGAGAGGGAAAACTCTGAATTCAAACCTGTTGAACACCGCTTAAGAAATTGAACTTGTGTCACATCCTGCTAACCCTAACCCTAATTCATTTTCTTGAGCATCTCCTCTTTATTTTCTTATGTTGTCACATCATGTGAAATGTGACTAGATAAGAAAAAAAAAAAGAAAATGCTCAAGAAGGCATAAAGAAGCAAATCATATTATAATGGAGATTGTGTGTTTTTATGTCTCCAACTGAAACTATATAATAATAATAATAATAATAATAATAATAATAAATAATAATAATAATAATAATAGTAAAACCCTGGTACAAACTATTAGAATATATAGCCAAGATATAGGAATGGAATTTGGAATTGAAAAATGTGCTATGCTAGTAATGAAAAAGGGCGAAAGAAAATTAATGAATGGAATACAACTACCAAATCAGGACACCATAAAATCACTTGATGAAAATGAAAGTTACAAATACTTAGGAATTTTAGAAGGGGACAATATTAAGCAAACAGAAATGAAAGGAAAAGTTAAAAAAGAATATCTCAGGAGAACTAGAAAACTTCTTGAAACCAAACTTAACAGCAGAAATCTGATCAAAGGAATCAATACCTGGCCGTCCCCATTATAAGATACTCAGGACCATTCTTAAAATGGACAAAAGAAGAACTCAGACAGATTGACCAAAGAACGAGAAAGTTAATGACCATGCACAAGGCTCTTCACCCTAGAGACGACAGAGATAGATTATATGTGTCAAGAAAGGAAGGGGGAAGAGGTCTTGCCAACATAGAGGACTTCGTAGAAACCACTATCCAACAACTTGAGGATTACACAAGAAAGAGCAAAGACAAAGTACTTATGGCGGCCAACAATAGTAGAAGTGACAGATGGACAAACAGAAAAACAACAAAGACTAGAAAACAAAAGTGGGAAGAAAAACAATTATATGGACACTTCAAACGGCAAATCGAAGAGGTTGCACATGGAAAGACTTGGACATGCTTAAGAAAAGGAAACCTCAAAAGAGAAACAGAATAATAATTGCTGCACAAAATAATGCCATAAGGACAAACTATATAAAAGCGAAAATTGATATGACCCAACAAAATAGTAAATGTAGACTTTGCGGTAATAGAGATGAGACTGTAAACCATATACTCTGCGAATGTAGCAAACTAGCACAACGAGAATACAAAACTAGACACGACTGGGTTGGAAAGGTGATCCACTGGGAATTATGCAAAAAATTAAATTTTGGCCATACAACAAAATGGTATATGCATAAACCAGAATCTGTTCTTGAGAACGAAACGCATACAATTCTCTGGAATAAAAACGGATCACCTTATCCCAGCAAGAAGACCAGACCTAGTGTTGATAAACAAAAAAGAAAGAAATTGTCAACTGGTGGATTTTGCAGTGCCAGCAAATCACAGGGTGAAGCTGAAGGAAAACGGAAAGATGGACAAATATCTAGACCTTGCCAGAGAACTGAAAAAGTTATGGAATATGAAAGTGAAAGTGATACCAATTGTAGTTGGTGCACTTGGAACAGTCCCAAAAAGATTAGAAAAGGGTTTGGAAATTTTGGAAATCAGTGGAAGGATTGAAACCATTCAGAACACTGCACTGCTGCAATCTGCCAGAATACTCAGAAGAGTCCTGGAGACCTGAGGAGACTTGCTGTCACTCAGACTCCAGTGGAAGACCATCAGTTGATGCTGATGTGAAAACTCAAAAGGAGATAATAATAATAATAATAATAATAATAATAATAATAATAATAATAATAATAATAATAATAATAATAATAATAATATCTTTTCAGCTAGTATATTAGGTCTGAGACCTGTCAGCTGTTCCTTATAAATATTCATTTTAATTCCACAGAATATTCATAATCATTCCACAGATTATCCAACTTTGCCTTAAAGGAGTTTAATTACACTAGAAAATACTCGTTCAATATATTCGCCTTTTTTTCCTCAGATGTAGCTGGGTTTTTATCTGGCCCTAATGAATCGGGGATTTCAAGTCTAGTGTTCATTTTATCATTTGCATATCCACTCCTTTTCAAAAGCTTTTGAATTTTTTTTAGCTTCTTTTCAAAATCTATTTTTGCTTTCTTGCATTCCCATTTCAACTGATTCCTTAATTTTGCATAATTGTGATAGTCTTTTCCATCTCTTGTCCCAAGATAATTTTACTACACAAGTCACAATTCCTTTAGTTAGAAAAAAAGGGGGAGATGCCCAAGGAGGCATAACAAGCAAAAAAATGATAATAATCATTTTTTTAACGGTTGATGTGAGATGATAGAAAAAAAGGGAGATCCCCAAGGAGGCATGACAAACATTTCTAATGATACTCATTTTTAAGGGTTAATGTGAAAAGATAGAAAAAAGGGGGTCAATGAACAAGGAGGCATGACAAATAGGTGATAATAATCTTTTTTTCTTTTTCTTTTAAGGTTGATATGACCAGACAGCAAATAAAAAGAAGATGCTTAAGGAGATATAAAACAAGCAAATCTTATTATAATGGAGATTGTGTGTTTTTCTGTCTGTAACCGAAACTATATTACTACTCAAGTCACAATTCCCTTAATTATTTACGTCGAATTCTCCATGATTTCATTCTTTCAAACCTTCAGTTATTAATAAAAATTGTTTTACATTATTAATACTGTTGACCATATCTACGTACTAATAACATGCAATTGTATTTATATATACAACAAAATAGCGGTTTACAGTTTGAACGAGAAGGCTAATTTGCATATTGATATTTAAAATTGTATTTTAATAAATATGTGCTTGGTATTATTGATTTCTAATTGTTTGGTTTTATCTTAAGAAATATAAACAAAAATCTCGTGGATAAATCTTAAAAGAAATTTATTTACAAGAAGAAATAACTGTAATATTATCCTTTACTTCCTATTTTAACTACATAGTTAAATTAGGAAAATTTACCAATGAAAGAGGGGAGTAATGGAAAATGATGGAATAGTTAGTTTCAAAGTTGTTCTATTTTTCGATTATACCCCCTCTGTTGCAGATCTTTTTATCTGCATTCTTAGTCAGTTTCATTAGCCTTTCTAATTTAATATATTTTATTATATTAAAACTTAAATACTTGCACCCGGAGGGTGCATATATTTGCTAGTAATAATAATGATTAGTATTATTTGGATTATTCGGACTATTGTTCTCATCTTCGTTGTTATCTGTACAATATTTCGGCTCCCGATTACGACAAGAAGGTTCCCGATTATGATAAGAAGTTTCCCGAGTTCGAAAAGAAGGTTCCCGAATTCGAAAAGAAGGTTCCTTAGTTCGAAAAGAAGGTTCCCGAGTCCAACAAAAATGACCCGAAGAAGGCTGGAGAGCACATCGGCCGAAACGTTGTACAGATAAAAATGAAGATGAGGACAATAGTCCGAATAATCCAAATAATACTAATATCAAGCCTCATATAAAAAATTCCGAGAAACAATGATACTGATTTTTAAAGATAGAAAAAAAAGGAGATTATGTCCAAAAATAGGAATAATCATTTTAAGGGAGATCCCCAAGGAGGCATGATAAATGAATTATGATCATTTTTTTTTTTGTTTTGTTTTTAAGGTTGATGTGAGAAAAAAGGAAAAGGGGGCTATATTCAAAAATATTTATAATCATTTTTAAGGTGGATCCCCAAGGAGGCTTAAAAACAAATAATAGTGATTTTTTAAATTCTAAGTTTCATTGAGAAGATAGAAAAAAAGGTGATGCTCAAAAATAGTAATAATGATTTTAAGGTGGATCCCCAAGGAGGCTTATAAACAAATAATAATCTTTGTTTTTAATTTTAATTTTTATCAAGTAGATAGAAAAAAGGACTTGATGCCCAAAAATAGTCATAATCCTTTTAAGGTTGATCCCCAAGGAGGCATAAAAAAACAAATATTTTTTTTGTTTTAAGTTTAAAGTGAAAAGATAGAAAAAAAGGTGAGTGTCATGTCCAAAAATAGTAATTTCTTTTTAAAGTGGGTATAAGATATAAAAAAAAGGAGATCCCCAAGGAGGCATGACAAACAAATAATAAAATAGAGCAGATTTTGTGACACCATTAACCTCTTTCACCCATAAGTCAACAGTGTCCGAAAAAGCTTTGTAGATAACAGTACAAAATAAACACCTTTAAAAAAAGTCATAAATTTATCGGTAATGTACGCCCGCCTTAGATGTAAACTTCGAAGTGCACCTACTGACCCAGAGAGAGAAAGAGAGAGGAGTGAGGGGATGAGGAGAGAGAGAGAGAGAGAGAGGAGGGAGAGAGAGAGAGGGGGAAGAGTTTATGATTTACCTACCTTTCCCGTAAGACAAGGTGAAAGAAAGTATAAAACTAAAAATAGTTGATAATTAAAACAAAAAAAAAAAAAGAAAAAAAGAAAGAAAGAAAGAAAGAAATTATAATCAAGTTTTTCCACTTAGAGAAACTACAATCTCTTGATACAAATAACGAAGTAAGTAGGTAGTTTTTTACCGACCACGTTTGCCACGAGTAGGATGTGGCACAAGGTCACAGGTATGGGACATCAAGCGACGATCGAACTCACAATTCACTATTCAGTAGTAATGGATCTGCGAGACTAGCTTTACACCGTTACACCACGATGTGACACCTTCTGAGTAGTCCTATACGACTAGCAGTGGTTTACCTTCTTCACGCCGCTGGCGAGTATTGAATTATTTTAATGTTATAAAGATTCCATTTCATTTTCAATCTCAGTTTGGTTATTTCTCATTCAGTAACCTTTGTTAGGTTACAGCATTTTTGAATCTTATACCACGAGCAGTGGTTTACCTTCTTCGCGCCGCTGGCGAGTATTGTATTTTGTTAATGTTATAAAGATTCCATTTCATTTTCAACCTTCGTTTGGTTATTTCTCATTTCGTAACCATTGTTTGGTTACAATCATTATACAGGGGCATTATGCTGACTGAGTAGTCTTATACCACTAGCAGTGGTTTACCTTCTTCACGCCGCTGGCGAGTATTGTATTTTGTTAATGTCATAAATATTCTATTACATTTCCAACCTCCGTTTAGTTATTTCTCATTTTGTAACCTTTGTTTGGTCACATCAATTATACAGGAGCATTATGCTGACTGAGTAGTCTTATACCACTAGCAGTGGTTTACCTTCTTCACGCCGCTGCCGAGTATTGTATTTTGTTAATGTCATAAATATTCTATTACATTTCCAACCTCCGTTTAGTTATTTCTCATTTTGTAACCTTTGTTTGGTTACATCAATTATACAGGAGCATTATGCTGACTGAGTAGTCTTATACCACTAGCAGTGGCTTACCTTCTTCACGCCGCTGGCGAGTATTGTATTTTGTTAATGTCATAAATATTCTATTACATTTTCAACCTCCCTTTGGTTATTTCTCATTTCATAACCTTTGTTTGGTTACATCAATTATACAGGAGCATTATGCTGACTGAGTAGTCTTATACAACTCGCAGTGGTTTACCTTCTTCACGCCGCTGGCGAGTATTGTATTTTATTAATGTTTTAAAGATTCCATTTAATTTTCAACCTCCGTTTGCTTATTTCTCATTTAGTAACTTTCTTTAGGTAGCAACAATCTATGAAATTTTTAAAAGTAACAATGATAAGACATTAGTTAGATGGAGCTATCATTACCACTTGCCTAAGTTCATTTGCATCATACAGGAGGCGGTTTAAAATGTGGGAGGTATTTCTGTCACCCTCTATCTACCCCTGCCCCGCGTATTCATGTACAGAGCGATTGTGAGTAAGTATGACTTGCAAATTTTATTGGGAACCCCACCCTTGTACTTATGCCCCGAACTAAATCCATTTTGGTAAACATCTAACAATTTAAAAAGGTGATGAATTTTTAGACGCCATTCCCTGTTTAGAGATATTAACTCAATAGAAACCTCCAAAACAAAACAATCTATTGTACACTCATAACTACAAGAGTATTGTTGTTGTTGTTTTTATTGTTGTTGTTGGTGGTGGTGGTGGTGTTGGTATCTTTCCGTCCACTACGGACGATGGCGTAGTGTCCAAAAAAATTATATGCACAAGTGGCTGAGCAGGTCAACCCTTAATTGGTTTGGTTCGGTTCGGTTCGGTTTGGTTTGTTTTACGGCATATCAACCTCTGTGGGTCATTTAATGCCGACAAATTTTAGAATAAATTCATTCTTTATGAACACTCAATTCTTTTTATAAACTCGTGTTTTTCTATTTATCCTATAGATGGGACCTTAACAGGTACTACCACTCCGGGACAGAATGGTCCAGGGAGCATTGGTGATGAAGGGGTGCTCCACACACCCCTAAGCCGTTTGATCGTAGAGTGTCCAAATAAGGGCAAAAGTGAAGTGTCATGAACTGCTCAGCCACCTAGATGCCAACCTTAAGTAGCACGGGTCGCCACCCACGGCCAACATGTGGCCCCATTGGGGTAGTCTTACCCCTCTGCAGAGGTGCAGTCCGTGTATTCTAAAGCCCCATCGACAGGGCTATCAACCCTTGAGTAACAGCCTTTGGTGCACTGATTGCACTCAAAGAGTAATGCTTGCTGGGGACGCTATTTTCTCTCCTTTCTTCTGGCTCTCTTTGCTGTGGGGGTTACTCTCCTATCCGCCTCACTCCTCTTCGTACCTTGTTTAACATTGAGGCGCCAGGACGCTTGATTTTTTTGCATCTACCGCCCTCGTGTTTGTGTCAATGTGACATATCCTCATGTCTCTTCCCTAGACTTATTTAAAGCGTAGGTGTGGTCGACCTACCGATCGGGGGCCTTTTACTACTGCGCCATACAAAAGCTCTTTTATGGTCATTTTCCATCCTCCTGACATGATCAAGCCAGCGAATGCGCCTCTCAATTTAATCTACTAGAGGTAGATTAAATTATTTGGGTGTCTCGTATTTTTGTAATAGCGAACTAGGCTAGCAAACATTACAAGTGAGTTCGATTCTCACTGGGTGCCCTAAACTTAGCTAATCTTAGTGATTTATTTAAGTGCTTCATGTTTTTGTAATAGTTAGCGAACTAAGCTAGCAATACATTATTAGTGAGTTCGATTCTCACTGGGTGTTCAATATTTCTAATATTTTGCTTTATTATTTTTAGCTTTTGTGTAATAGTTAGCGAGCTAGACCAGCAATATGTTAATATGAGTTCGATTCTTAAGAAAGTCTAGAAAGGAATAAAGTCACTGTGTCCCGATTACGCATTGGTCACACACGACTAACGCACTCCTATATACTCAAACAAGAACAACAACCACAATGTGAAACATGTCAAACACCTTTGACTGTTAAACACTTATTCCTGGAATGCACTTTTTTTTGCTCACATGAGAAACCGTTATTTCAATGCCATCAATAGGAAAGATCTATTTGAAAATGTCAAAATGGAGGACATTCTGTCCTATTTGAAGGAAATGAAATTATACGATAGAATATAGACATGAACTTAATCAATACTATACATGATCCCCAATAATGCTAACACATTGTTAAAACCTATTACTAAAAAAATATAAATATAAATACACAACATATATTACTTCCTAACAGCTAGGCATGACATAACCCCAGACGGGTTGATATGCCGTTAAAATCAACCAACCAACCAACCAACATATTTCGATTTTTAGTTGTACTGTACTAGGTATTTACCAACCCCATTGGCCACCGTTTGGATGTGACAAGGACGCAAGTATGGGGCATTCAGCGAGGATCGAACTCGCTATTCACTAGTAATGGATCGGTGAGATTCGCTTGCTAATCATTACACCACAATATGACACCTTCCTTATTTATCTAAACAATTTGTCACGGTTAGCATATGACACAAGGCCACAAGTATTGAGAATCCAGCGAGGGTCGATATGGCTAGTGAGTAGTAATGGATCTGCGCGACTAGCTTGCTAACCATTATACCACGATGATACGGCCAGATTGTAGTACTACCACTTGTAGATATGAGTATACAATAGATTTCTATGTTTTGGATGGTTCCATTGAGCTAGGTGCCGGTTTAGCTCTGTCGGTAGAGCATCCGCCTTGGAATTGCAAGGTTTTGAGTTCGATACCGGTTCCCACCAACTCAGCACTTGAGTAGCACATTTTGGGTAATCTGATCTGTACGGTAAAGTAGGGAGTTGACGGTAGGTGTGGCGCTCCACCTCAGCAAAAAAATAAAAAATAAAAAAACAATCTAGTGCGTGGGGATTTAAATAAAATTAAATTAAATCAAAATTAAATAAATAAATAAAAGGTTCTGAGCGTCTGGACTCTGGCGTCCAGATTTAACGGTCTAATCAATAAAGTCTCCATCTATACTTCGAAACAGTTGTGTGTTTTTCATTTCTCTTCATCCCATCATTACATATTCCCTATAAATGCAAGCGAAAAGGGAATATATTCTTCCGCTGACCGGTTGATACCGACGTCTTAACACCGATCGCCTTTGTAAATTGTTTGATGTTTACTAAGATATATTTAGTTAACGCATAGAACAAGGGTGGACACGAGTTCGTAAGTATGGGGCATGGAGCACGAATCGAACTCGCAGTTCAATAGTAATAGATCTGCGTTTCTAGCTTGCTAACAATAATACCACGATGGTACGCCCGTAGAAGACCTAAAGTATGAGACACCTAAAAGTATAACTCCTTAGTAATGTATGTATTTACGCAACCCCTCCACCATGAGCAGGATGCGACACATGGTCAATTTCTTAAGCAGTTCAATCTTGACCAAGGCGATGATAGCATAACATACTTAACATTTAATACGATTACGACATGAAGGCCCCAAGAAGGTTCCATGGTCCAACAAGAGACACCTGAAGAAGGGCATATCGGCCGAAACGTTGTGTATATAACAATAAAGATGAGAATAGTCGAAAAAGTCGACGGGACGGCCTAAAGTCGGTATCAGCAAGCCAGCGAGGGATTCTACCCCCTTTTCAATGGCGCTAGACCAAGGAGATTGTTTTAGCATCTGAGGTGGAGCGCCACACCTACCATCAGCTCCTTACTTTACCGCACAGATACCTGTGCTACTCGTACGCTGAGTTGGCGAGGACCGGTATCGAACTAGGAACCTTGTGGTCTCTAGCCGAATGCTCTACCGACTGAGCTAACCCGGCCCTTCAAAGATGAGAATAATAGTCTGAATAATACAGATAATACCAATTATCACACCTCTTGTAAAAATGAATCAGATATAGATCAGAGATAATCGCCTAGTTTTCTTGCTTGTTGCTTCTTTCTATTTCTTCTCGCCATGTTGGATTCTATCTTGTTGTTGGTTCTTCATTCTTGGTCGGTCTTCCAACAAATGCATGCATCAACCAACAACGCCATGTTACTTTTTACAACTTTATTCTTAACTAAGTTTCTTTACTACTAACACAGCGCGCGCAGTTGAGAGTTCACAGCTAAGGTAAGAAACATCTCTCTCTCTCTCGCCAACAGCCGGCATGGAACTGACGATCTCTAACTGGCTCTCACGTGACTTCACGGTTTTCCCGCCTCTCGGGTCAAACGTTCCCCAACGGTCTGTAACTTTCCATTTTCGCTGCACAGTGTTGTCAATAATTTATGCTGCCATATATTATGCAATAGTTGAGGTGGACCCTTTACAACTGATAATGGGGTGTAACAAATTTAGAATTTGAACTTTTCCTTTTCTTACTATTATATCTTTGTAGAAAAAATATATAGGCAATGACCGGTATCGAACCCGGAACATTGTGGTTTTGAGGTGGATTCTTTACGACTGAACATGGGTGTAACAAGTTAGAATTTGAACTTTTCCTTTTCTTAATATAATTATACCTTGTAGATAAAATATATTGGCAATGACCGGTATCGAACCCGGAAAGTTGTGGTTTTGGGTCGGATTCTTTACGACTGAACACGATGTGTAACGCGTTCGAATCTAAAATATATTGCCAAATATATTTTGGCAAAGGCCGGTATCGAACCCGGAAATCTTGTGCATCCGAGGTTGATGCTTTATAGAGTGAATAAGACGTGTAACTTGCTTACATTCAGAGTTTTCCTTTTTCTAGTATTAACAAGAAATATATTGGCAAATACTGGTATCGATCCGGGAACATTTTGGTTCTAAGGCTCATGGGCTTTCCTTTTCCGGGTATCATTATTATATCTTTATAGAATATATATATATATATATATATATATATATATATATATATATATATATATACGTTTTAAAAACGAATGGCTTAAAATACTCCGACTGCAGTTTCACGCAATAGCGAATCTTCAGGGAATTGCTTTGTCCAATTATCGACCTGTATTTTTATCTGGGTTGTACCCATTCCTAAATAAGTGGGTGTGCCACCTACCCTCTATTTCCCCTTACGTAATGCCTGAGACTACTCGCAAGTTCAATATCATATATATATATATAATATATATATATATATATATATATATATATATATATATCTTTATAAAAAATATATATCATATACAATCCCAAAAAATCCGGAGAAGAAATCTTCCTAACGACATTGAAGTTTTTTTTAAAGTGTCGTAGTTTGCAGAGCTCAATTTGTGCTCTTATTGTCATAGTCAGAGAGCAAAATTATATGAGTAAAAAATATAAGAGAATATTTAGATTTTTAACGTTATAGCCTATTTCAGGAAGCCTAGAGCAAATGTCTAGTCTTTCCAATAATCAAATGCTGAATATACAAAATGGCAGCAACACTGGAATAACTGTATCCACAACAAACTCTTCCTAATCAAACCAACTTTGGGAGGCTGCAGACCAATTTTAAGGAAGTCTAGAAAGGAACAAGTCATTATGTCCCGATTATGCATTGGTCATACAAAACTAACACACTCTTATATACTCAAACAAGAACAACAACCACAATGTGAAACATGTCAAACACCCCTGACAGTCAAACACTTAATGATGGAATGCAGATTTTTTGATCACATCAGAAAACATTATTTTAAAGCAAACAATATGAAGGACCTATTTGAAAATGTTAACATAGAGGATATTTTCTCCTTTTTGAGGGAAATAAAATTATACCATAGAATATAGACATGAAACAAATCAATGTCATAGAGTATGATTCCCAATAATGCTAACACATTGTTAAAACCAATTACTAAATGTATATATATGAATACACAATATGTATAACAACCCAACCGCTAGGCATGATATAACCCTGGACGGGTTGATATGCCGTTAAATTAATAAACCAAACCATCTATTGCTTTTAAGGCAGTTGAAAACAGTTTTTTTTTATTGTCCCGTGTTCCTTTGTGTATATCCCCTCTGAAAGGTGATTAACCGTCGGTCATAAATTAGCATCTTGCCCAATTTGTATTTTGCAGTCGGGTCATTTATTAGGGGTCAATCTATTCCAGTTAAATCAATCTATTCCAGATTCCAGCTGAAGACCACCCCATTTCCCTTTGATTTCATTAATTGATTCGCCTTATCTTCCTATTCCATTCTTTAATTTGATTTTACTTATTCGATTTTTTCTTTTCTTCCAACCACCCATACATACATTTTTCATAATTACATATATATGTATGAAAAACTGTTTTATCTACCTAATTATTTAAATAGTTATCTCTCTCTATCTCTATCTCTCTCTCTCTCTCTCTCTCTCTCTCTATATATATATATATATATATATATATATATATATATATATATATATGCATTAAAAATAAAAAAACTAACATTAATAAAATAGCCTTTAAAGTCGGAGACAACGTATTAAATATCTTCAATAACTAACACTCACCTAACCCCCCTCTTAAAAATAATAGACTCTCTGAATTAGATAAAAGCATAGATAATAAAACTAAAATCAACTAAAAACCAAATTACATAACCCCATGAATACGACTGGAGCAACAGTCGAAAGCGCTCGGGAAATAAGTATGAAAAAATATGATGAATCAACTCGATCCAGATTCAAAAAGGATAGCCAGAAGACTGGAAAAAAATATCCATACAAAAAATGAAAAAAGAATACTCCGTGGTATTCAATAACACATGTCTTAAGAATATATATATATATATGTGTGTGTTGTGTGTGTGTGTGTGTGTGTGTGTGTGTGTGTGTGTGTGTGTAGAATTAAACAAATGGCACGTCTCCTGTTTAACAATTTTATTGATGATCCTTTAAAGCTTTTTGGACAACTTTTTTATATTTGGATGGACTCCGTCCACCGAAGTTCGTATCCCGAGTACTTTCGGCACTTCGAAGTGCCATCATCAGGGGTTATGTGTTCCAGTTTTTTATTTGTTTTTTGCTTTTTTTTTCAAGTTAGTATATTAATGGATGTGGAAGGAGGAGAATTGATAGGAAAAGTGTTATATATATGTGTGTATGTTATGTTATAGGCATATATATGTGTGTATGTGTGTGTGTGTGTGTATGTGTGTGTGCGCGCGCACGTACACACATACACATACATACCCCGACTTACATACACACAAACATACATATGTTTGAGACTTGGTATATCCAATCATATACCTCCATGCCCAAACACACCTGAACCCACATCTGAAAATCGGCTATAATTCTAAATATCTAAATCTTCTGTTATATTTTTTACTTATATATACTAGCAAATATATGCACCCTCCGGGTGCAAGTATTTAAGTTTTAATGTAATAAAATATTGTATTAAATTAGAAAGGCTAATGAAACTAAATAAGAATGCAGATAAAAAGATTTGAAACAGAGGGAGTATAATAAAAGATTTGAAACAGAGGGAGTATAATAAAAAATGGAACAACTGAAACTTACTCTTCCATCACTCTCGTCTTCATTGTTATTTTTTCTAATTTAAGTATTTAGTTATAAGAGGAAGTAAAGAATAAAATGACAGTTATTTTATCTTGTTAATGGATTTCATTTAAGATTCATTGAAGAGATTTTTGCTTATATTCATTAAAATAAAACCAAACAATTAGAAATCAATAATACTAAGCACATATTTATTAAATTCGATTTTTTTAATATTAATATTCAAATTAGCCTTCCCGTTCGCATTGTAAAGCGCTATTTTGTTGTATATATGAATATAATTACATGTTGTCAGTATGTAGACATAGTTAACAGTATTAATAATGTAAGACGTTTTTATTAATAATTGAGGTTTAGATAAAAAATAAAATCATGGAGAATGTGATGTCAATAACTAAGAGAATTGTGACTTGAGTAGGAATATAGTTTCGGTTACAGACAGAAAAATACACAATCTCCATTATAATAAGATATATATATATGTATATATATATATATGTGTGTGTGTGTCTATCTCACTCTCTCTCTCTCTCTCTCTCTATATATATATATATATACCTCCTAACCAATATATATATATATATATATATATATATATATGAAAGATTTACTGAAAAAAAATGGTGATAATCTTGTGACCAGACTGACGTTTTCTTTTTCTTGTTATTATCGCAATCTGATACGGAAGAAACAAGAGAACGACGTCTGTACCGGATGAGCAACATGTGTTTACGCACTGCGCGTAAATATGTCAAAATATCTATTGGTACATAGAGTACATTATGAGTCATTAAGTAACA
>CM042166.1:19027266-19067266 GCA_023376005.1 Doryteuthis pealeii | reverse complement strand
CTTTATCGGCATTAAATGACCCACTGAGGTTGATATACCGTAAAACAAAACAAACCAATTAAAGTGAAAAATCGACCTACCCTATTGCAGAGTAGTTCTTCTTTTCGAATTCTCGCACTTGTATTGATTGATATCAATAAAATAGACGAATTACTTTGTATTCTCTTTCTAAATTAAACAGCTGCTCTGCAAATTCTTTTGTGATTTAATTAATATATGCAAATATATGCAAATATATGAATCGCCCATTCTTTGTTGGTTTTTTTTTTTAGTTTTTCACAGAAAAGCACAATAAATGTACATGGTGCTATTTTTATAATTTCACACCTTGCCAGTTTTTCACACCAGCGTTGGCTGATGGTCTTTCACTGGATTCTGAGTGAAAACAAGTCTCCTCGGGTATCCAGGACTTTTCTGGGCATTCTTGTCCATGTCCATTGCAATTGTATTCGGACCAACACTGTAGGATCCTCTCTGACAATAATTACTATTAAAAAAAAATCATAAACTGAGTAGAAAAGATAATAATATGCGGAAATAACGTCATTATTATTATTATTATTATTATTATTATTATTATTATTATTATTAGAGTTTTTCCCACCAGCGTTAGCTGATGGTATTTCACTGGAATATGAGTGACAACAAGTCTCCTCAGGTCTCCCGGACACTTCTGGTATTCTAGTCGATTGCAGTAATACATTATTATTATTATTACTATTATTATTATTATTATTATTATTATTATAGTAGTAGTAGTAGTAGTAGTTTTTTCTCACCAGCGTTAGCTGATGGTATTTCCCTGGAGTCCGAGTTACAACATGTCTCCTCAGGTCTCCAAGACTCTTCTGAGTATTCTGGCAGATTGCAGCAATGCAGTAGTCTGGATGGTCTCAATTCTTCCTCTGATTTCCTGATTTTCCAGTCTTTTTTCCAAACCTTTTGGGACCGTTCCACGTGCACTAGCTACGATTGCTGTATTATTTTATTATTATTATTATTATTATTATTATTATTATTATTATTATTATTCCTTTTGAGTTTTTCACATCAGCGTTAGCTGATGGTATTTCACTGGAATGTGAGTGACAACAAGTCTCCTCAGGTCTCCAGGACAATTCTGAGTATTCTAGTCGATTGCAGGAATACAATTTTATCATTATTATTATTATTATTAGTTTTCCACACCAGCATTAGCTGATGGTATTTCCCTGGAGTCTGAGTGACAAGTCTCCTCGGGTCTCCAGGACTCTTTTGAGTATTCTGGCAGATTGCAGCAGTGCAGTATTCTGGATGGTCTCAATTCTTCCTCTGATTTCCAGATTTTCGAATCCTTTTCCCAATCTTTTTGGGACCGTTCCAAGAGCACCAACTACAATTGGTATCACGTTGACTTTCATATTCCATAGCTTTTTCAGTTCTCTGACAAGGTCCAGGTATTTGTCACTGACAATAGGCCCGATGAGCTTTCATTACGGTTTACCCTTATCACTACGGTTAAACCACACATGTAAAGATCATAACTACCAGGATATATATATATATATATATATATATATATATATATATATATATATATATATATGAAAAGTAAAATGGATATGAATCCGACGGTATGTGTAGAAAGTTTGTAGAAAAAACAAGATGTTCATAGTTTTGCTGACAGAAATCTGTTTCGACCATATAAAGCAGTCTTTATCAAAGCAACTATGTATAATAGGAAAGACGAAATAAATAGATCGTTAATCACGAGGCACAAAACGCTCTCGATCAGGGCCGGAATTTTCAAAAAAATTTAAAAATACGTATTCTATGTTACAAATAGAATAAATTTTATTTTTTAAAATTAGAAGCATTTTTATCATTAAAAAGGCTCAAAAGAGTTTGAAGTGAAAAGTGTATACAAATATCAAAATGTTCAAGAATATGTTCCAGCTATAAAAGCATCTTCATCAATTGTACTGTTGGACTTATCATATTTTTAAAACTTGCTTTAAAAACTTGCAAGAATATGTTCCAGCTATAAAAGAAAGTTTTAAAACTTTTATAGCTGGAACATATTCTTGAATATTTTGATATTTGTATACACTTTTTACTTCAAACTCTTTTGAGCTTTTTTAATGATAAAAATGCTTCTAATTTTTAAAAATAAAATGTATTTTATATATCTTATTATAATGGAGATTGTGTGTTTTTCTGTCTGTAACCGAAACTATATTACTAACCGAGTCACAATTAACATAGTTATTTTCATCACATTCTTCATGATTTTATCTATACTTAAACCTCAATTATTAATAAAATTGCTTCACCTTTTTATCAGTGTTGTCCATATCTACATGATATGATATTTACCGCGTACCCCACTTGTACGGGTCAGGCACAAGGCCCTATTAACGTGGGACCACCCACAAACCGAAGCTCATGGAGTGGCAGGTGAAAAATTGCGTCGATCCCGTCGGCATTCCCCCTCAAGGGGGCGCCTCAGGCACTGGGCAATAAACCCAGCCCTGCCCCTTTTAAATCGAGGGGGCAGGTGTTGCCTGGGGGGATGGCCCCCTGGGATCGACGCTATTAACTTGTAAAGATCCAGGGCCGAAGCCACTGGACCCCCGGTGTTGACCAGGTCTACATGGTATTTACCGCATACCCCACTTGTACGGGTCAGGCACAAAGTCCCTATTAACGTGGGACCACCCACAAACCGAAGCTCATGGAGTGGCAGGTGAAAAATTGCGTCGATCCCGTCGGCATTCCCCCTCAAGGGGGGCGCCTCAGGCACTGGGCAATAAACCCAGTCCTGCCCCTTTAAATCAAGGGGGCAGGTGTTGCCTGGGGGGATGGCCCCCTGGGATCGACGCCGTTGGGCGGGGCTACATACTAATAACATGCTATTGTATTTATATATACAAAAAATAGCGGTTTGCAGTGTGAACGGGAAGGCTAATTTGCATATTGATATTAAAAATGTGATTTTATTAAATATGTGCTTAGTATTATTGATTTCTAATTGTTTGGTTTTATTTTAATGAATATAAGCAAAAATCTCTCCAATGAATCTTAAATGAAATCCATTAACAAGAAAAAATAAGTGTAGTTTTATTCTTTATTTCCTAATTTAACTAAATAGTTAAATAAGTAAAATTCAGCAATGAAAGACGGCAGTGAAGGAAGAGTAAGTTTAATTTCTATTTTTCTATTATAACCCCACTCTGTTTCAAATCTTTTTATCTGTATTCTTATTAGACTTTCTAATTTAATACGATATTTCATTACATTAAAACTTAAATACTTGCACCCGGAGGGTGTATATATTTGCTAGTATATATAATCACTACAACCAAGCAGAAAAATAGATTCAGAAAATTTGGCAAATTTCTTTTCTTTTCTTATTTAAACCTTTCAATATGTAAGTAATTTTGTTTCCAGTAAAAACCGGATATAAAACCCTGGCTGAAGGGTAGTTAAGACTGAGTCATGAGACGCCAAGGGACAATAGCCGGAAAGAAATCCCTTCAACTGAAAGAAATAAAAGGCCAAAGGAACAGTTTTCTTTCTCATATTCCAATCTAATAACCTTTGACACTTCCTATTAGTTGTTGCTTCTTTCTTTTTTCTTCTTCTTTCTTCTTTCTTCTGTCTTCTCTTTTGTCGCCCACGGGAGCATGAAAGGTCTGTATTAATCTTTGCTTCAAGGGACACAGGACAGAACAATGAGGGAACTGACTTTGGAAACAAAGGAGGCTAACCCTTTGGAGGCAAGGGAGAGTAGAACATTTCCCAAGGTAATTTTCGGTATCCCTAAATCTCTTCGTTGTATTCTTTTTGTATACTGGAATTATTTTGGGATTGTAGGCTCAACAATAAAAGATGTTTAATGAATTTAGGTTCAGAGTTGCGCTTATCGTATATGGCTTTCATTAAACCTGTGATTAATTTGTACTTATCTTTACATAGCTGTAAACATACATTCATCAACCCTAACGAGGGTAATCTCAAAAGTAATGTCCCCAAGTTGCTGGGGTCTATACAATATCTTAGGGGGTCTGTAAGTATTCGGGTGTCTACAGCGGTCTGTGAAAACTACTAAGTCTTCTTAATAATTAGAAATTAATTCCACAAGAATCCTGGAGAACATGCTAATGTTGATATATTTTTATAAGTTTAAACCCAATATTCATGAACTTATTAAAAGTCATCATTTTTCCCCATGAAATTAGGAAATGTGCTTCTTTGGTAAGTTATTATATATTTGCAGCTTTTTTTTTACATGTTATGTTTACTTTTCTGTTTATTTTATGGTTATTTTACAATTAACAGTTTTACATAAACGTTTGTACAGAATTCATTAATTACATAATTATTTGCAAGGTGGAAACAAAGGAAGCTAACTCTTTAGAGGCAAAGGAGAATAGAAAATATTCTAAGGTAAATTTTAGTATCCGTAAATAACATCTTCGGATTCCTTTTGTATACTGAAATCATTTCAGGATTGTATGCTCAACTGAAACAAATGTTTAATGAATGTAGGTTCAGAGTTGCGCCGGATGGATGATGGACAAATCCCGAAAGACATCCCCTATGCACAGCTTTCGTCTGGTAAGAGATTTTGGTCGCCCCAAATTGCGTTTCAAGGATGTCTGCAAGAATGGCATTGCCCCTTCCAGCTGGGAACATTTGGCTCAGGACCGCCCTCAGTGGTGGCAGACTCTCCGTAGCGGACTGTTCATGTCTGAAGCTACTCTGGCGCAACACCATGAAGCCAAAAGGTCCAGAAGATAGCATCGTCAACAAAGTACCGGCACATCAACAGCTTCAGGGACAGCCTTCACATGCGTCATCTGTGGTCGAGAATGTTTTTCTAACATTGGACTTCATAGTCACATGAGGCGCTGTAAGTTCAGGGACACAAGAACTACATTATAATCTTCCGAGACTGAAATGCCAACGATGAATGAATCTTTACATAGTTGTAAACCCGCATTCATAAACTACGAGGGTAATCTATAAAAAATAAGGTCTCCAAGGTGCTGAGGAAACAGTCTAGAGGAGACGAATTTGATTCGGGGGGGGGGGTGTATAGCCATTAGCAAAAATTTCCCTTCTTTCAAACAATTACCTGAAAAAGCAAATACTTAGACTTGGCTTGAGGACCAAACAAACTGAATATCTACGCGAGTAATCCCCCCCCCAAAAAAAAATCCCTGAAACTGTTCATGCGGTTGTTAGCAACGCAGTTATATTTGTTAGTCATTCAGACTCTAGTGATAGATCATCAGCTAATACAAGTGTGAAAAACTCGCACCTGATGAAAGAAAATGATGAGCTAGACAAATACCTAAAAATTGCTAGAGAATAGAAAAAAGTGTATATTCCACAGGTGAAAGTGAAATTGGAAAACAGAGGAAGAATTGAGACCATCCAGACACAAGCATTGTTAAGATCAGCTAGAATACTTAGAAGAGTCACGGAGACCTGGGGAGAATTGCTGTCCCTAAGACTCCAGAGAAATACCCTCAACTTCTGCTGGTGTGAAAAACTCACAAGAAGTGAAATAATAATAATAATAATAATAATAATAATAATAATAATAATAACTAGCACAACGGAAATAGCACAACGAGAATAAAAAACTAGGCATGACTGAATTGGGAAGGTGATCCATTGGGAATTATGTAAAAAAATAAATTTTGACCATCTTCCAGCTTCTTCAGGTGTCTGTGATACATCACCCACGACTCTCTTATTTTCAGCGTCAACATCACTGGTCAAATAAATTCAATAAATAATATAGAAATAGTATTTATTGACAGAGAATTCCTAAAAAACTGACCAGATTCGTAAATGAATTTAAAAACTATAGTGAAATACGCAGTATAATTTTACCGTATGGGCTACCATTGATTTTTACTTATTTAAAGGCAAACAAAATCTAGTACATTTGTGTCCCTTATACAGTCTTCCTGGACGTTTTAAAAAACGTTATAAAATTTCTGTTCAGCTTAGGGAAATAATGAAAACTATAAACAAAATTAAGACACCTATGATAAACTAAAAATTAAATTTTGACCATACAACAAAATGGTATATGCATAAACCAGAATCTGATCTTGAGAATGAAACGCATAAAATTCTATGGGACTTTGAGATAAAAACGGATCACCTTATCCCAGCAAGAAGACCAGACCTAGTGTTGATTAACAAAAAAGAAAGAACTTGTCAACTGGTAGATTTTGCAATTCCAGCAGATCACAAGGTGAAGATAAAGGAAAACGAAAAGATGGACAAATACATTCAATAAATGAAGGAAAAAAAATTAAATTTGCTTCATTACAATGATTTATTTCAACAACATTTTGCTTTGTCCGTCCATTTACTGGCACTTATTAATATATGCGCCCATAAATTTGGTATGAGCTCTCTAATTGGTAATTTAAATTAACTCTCACAAGTAAGCATATAAGCAATGATCGTTTCTCCGGAAATTTGATCTCTCTGTGACCGTAAAATACATAAACAAACTTATGTACTTAATAGTTTTAAAATACCAGTCCCCGCTACAGCTGTCAGTGGACGAAGGGATAAGATATCGGGCTACCATACGGTCAGTCTGAGTTCGACCCTAGCCAAATATAATTGTGTCTAGACACACTGAAGAGGCGTGAAACGCCGAAACACGTGTCTGTAGATGACTTATTAATATATATATATATATATATATATATATATATATATATAAAGATAAATCTAACGAGTCAGACGAACCTACTAAAAGTTTCGCTTAATGCTCTTCAGGGCTAAGATCTGACTAAGATCTAAGGGTCAGATCTTAGCCCTGAAGAGCATTAAGAGAAACTTTTAGCAGGTTCGTCTGACTCATTAGATTTATCTTTATTATTTGCTCTACTTAGGTATTGAGCACTTTTTACTTATTAGCTTTAGTCTCCTGGCGGTTTTGTATGAATATATATATATCTTATATATATATATATATATATATATATATATATATATATATATATGCATATAAATTGTTTTTTCTTTTGGCCCAAATATTGTACTAATAGATTATTTTTTGTTGGTACGATTATCTTGGTCTTTTCTTTTTTATAAATTTTTTTTCTTCGCGGTTGAGGTTTGGTAGTATATTTTTACAATCAAACTATTTGCTGTTTTTTTTCTCACCGAGGATTTACCAGCAAGTTTGGTATATTATATATATATATATATATATATATATTATATATATATATATATAGACAACTTGAACAAGAGAAAAGGAACTTTGGGCGCCATGGCTTAGATACAAGGACAAACTGAAAAACAACCTTTCAGCAGTAAATATACAGCACAGCGACTTGCTTTATATATATATATATATATAATATATATATATATATATATATTCCTACTAACCGAGATCAATGGAGATCATCATGTGAAAAAGGCGTACGAAATTTTTCGTCCCGCAATATTGATCTTCTGAAAATGGCAAGACAAAGAAAGGACACTTCTAATACCCAGTGCACTCAGCCTCACGACGCTCATCTCTGCGGGATTGTTTGCAAGTCATTGGCTGGATTGATGTATCACAAGAGGCACAAACAAAAGTGAAAAAATAAAATAAAATAAAGATAAAACATAAAAACATTTAGAAATAAACTAATTAAAAATTTTGAATTAAAAAAATAGAAAAAAAAGGAAATAAAAGAAATAAAATGAAATAAAAAATAAAGGATATGAAATAAAAAAATTTGGCAATGTAAGTTGATGGATCCTCATACCTCGAAATCGATGGGAGAGTTCATCATATATATATATATATATATATATTATATATATATATATATATATATATTAATAATTAATAAGTCAAAGAAGAAGAAGGACACTTTTAATACCCTGTGCACTCAGCCTCACGATATATATATATATATATATATATATATATTATATATAATATATATATATATTATAATCAATAGTAATGATATTATGGATGATTTGGACTCATAATTTAAAGTTTCATGGTTATGCCCTCAGATGAGTCAAAATGAGGGCATAACCATGAAACTTTAAGTTATGAGTCCAAATCATCCATAATACCATTACTATTGATTATAAATCTGCTCTGCTTTATTAACATTGAGCACCTTTTCATGTCAATATTTTTCTCATTTATTCTGTATTTATTCTATATATATATATATATATATATATATATATATATATATATATATATATATATATATATATAATATATATATATATATTATAATGAGAGTCCAATAGTTCAGTTAAAGATGCGAACAGTTGAACTGAATTTCTGTCTACTTAAGTTTTTATTGTATTTTTGTTTTTCTTTTATTTCCCCTCTCCTTTAGATTGTCTGACTTAGAAAAAACCGTGGGAATAACTGACCGCTTTTTACCATTCATCTCTAGCGCAAATACAAAAGGGGACGAACATGAAAAGACAAAAAAAAAGAATTGTATCCACTTTTTCTTCGCCTTTTTTTAAATTTTGATTTTGATTTTTCTGTTTCTCTTTCAAGATATATAAAAGCATCAGCACGAAAAGAGAAACAAAAAAAAAAAAGACCTAACCTTATAACCTTTCTGCTTTGTGATTTTGCATGAAATTTTATTGGCTGCTCGTACAAGTACGTCCAATTGTTTCCGAGGTGACTTTACCGAGACGTCACAATTGTTAGGTACGGTAAATTAAATACAGGTACCACAATTCAAGCGTTAAAGTCAAATTTTACAATAAGGGTTGGGGCTTGCCGTAAGTGCAATTGGGTTGGGATAATCTTATAGGTTCTAGGGCTTGATGTAGCCGGCTGATTGAACTAAGGGGACCATAAGAATTATATAAATATGTAGAGGGGAAATACACCACCAGTCTATTAACGATATCTCTATGAAAATCTGAGATAGATTTGCCTCAAAACAGCCCATGTTATTAGTGCGTTTAAAACCCTGCAATGTGTCTTGTATATCGCTAAAAAATAAACATTTACATAATACATGGTGTTGTTAAATTGCATACTGGTTTTAACAAAACCGTGTTTAATAAATACTTACTTGGTGTTATTGATCTCTAATATTATTATTTTATTCTCCAAAATATTAAAATCAATTCTATGAATGATTTTATATAGAAACCAATTAATATATAATTAAAATAAGCGTATATATGATAAAAAGGGTTGAGGCATGCCAAAAGAGTAAATGGTTTGGGACTATCTTATAGGTTCTAGGGCTTGATGTGGCCAGCCGATTGAACTAAGGGGGCCTTAAGAAGGATATAAATATGTAGAGGGGATATACACCACCAATCTATTAACGATGTCTCTATGAAAATATGAGTTAGATTTGCCTCAAAACACCCCACGTTATTAGTGCGTTTAAAACCCTGCAATGTGTCTTATATATCATTAAAAAATAAAGGTTTACATAATATATGGTGTTGTTAAATTGCATAATGGTTTTAACAAAACCGTGTTTAATAAATACTTACTTGGTGTTATTGATCTCTAATATTATTATTTTATTCTCCAAAATATTAAAATCAATTCTATGAATGATTTTATATAGAAACCAATTAATATATAATTAAAATAAGCGTATATATGATAAAAAGGGTTGAGGCATGCCAAAAAAGTAAATGGTTTGGGACTATCTTATAGGTTCTAGGGCTTGATGTGGCCAGCCGATTGACCCGAGGGTCCTTCTCAGAGCGCGCGTCTAACATGAGTAAGGACTAAAGTGGAGTGTTGCATTTCACAGACAATAAACTGATGTCGAGGGAAGTCCTGTCGATTTATAGTTTAATCCAAAGTCGAGGCGGATATGTGAGATTTTGTCCTGTTATTTTTGCGTTCGGTTTTCTTTCTTCTCTTGGATTTTGGTTGCTTAAGAAGGATCCAAATAATGAGAGCGGAAATACACCTCATGAAATTCGAGAAGCCTTGAAAGTGAATCTTTATTTACAAGAATTTATCTGAATTCTTTAGAAATCGTAATGCCCAGAAGATTAGCACCAAGATTATTGTCAGCCGATCTTTTATATACAGGAAGCACCAATATATTGACATAATATATGTAGTTGTTAAATTGCATACTGTTTTTCACAAAACCGGGTTTAACAAATAATTACTTGGGATTATTGATTTCTAATATTATTATTTTATTCTCCAAAATATTAAAACCAATTCTATGAATGATTTTATATAGAAACCAATTAAAATATAATTAAAATAAGTGTAACACATATACGATAAAAAGGGTTGGAGCTAACCATAAGAATAATTGGGTTGGGGCAATCTTATAGGTTCTAGGGCTGTGGCCAGCCGATTGATCTGAGGGGGCCTTAAGAAGGATATAAATATGTAGAGGGGAAATACACCACCAATCTATTAACGATGTCTCTATGAAAATATGAGTTAGATTTGCCTCAAAACACCCCACGTTATTAGTGCGTTTAAAACCCTGCAATGTGTCTTGTATATCACTAAAAAAATAAAGGTTTACATAATATATGGTGGGGTTATTTTGCATACTGATTTTAACAAAACTGGGTTTAATAAATAATTACTTGGTGTTATTGATCTCTAATATTATTGTTTTATTCTCCAAAATATTAAAATCAATCCTATGAATTATTTTATATAGAAACCAATTAAAATATAATTAAAATAAGCGTAGCATATATATGATAAAAAGGGTTGAGGCTTGCCATGAGAGTAAATGGGTTGGGACAATCTCATAGGTTCTAGGGCTTGATGTGACCAGCCGATTGATCCGAGGGTCCTTCTCCGAGCGTGCGCCTAACATAAGTAAGGACTAATGTGGAGGGTTGCACGTCACAGACAATAAATTGGTGTTAAAGGAAGTCCTGTCGATAAATAGTCTATATCAGAGATTCCCAACGTGGAGCCTTCGCCCCACTGGGGGGGGGGATTCAATGATAGGGGACAATATGAAAAATATAGTAATGGCTAACTTCTGATTTAGGTCGGAAAATTAAAACGGAAAGTTTTTTGGTGGTCCCCAATGACAATTTAACAGTCTATACAGTCTATGAATTAACATTTTGCGAATTGGGTTACGGTTTTAGGGGATTAAGGTTGTTTTTAATTACGTATTGCTTAAAACAAAATAAACAAGAAAAAACACAAATTACTATACATTTAATGTTGAAAAATATTTTTTAAACTAAGTTTAATTGAAATCATACATTGCAATACTAACACAAACAACTGTCTCAATAATGGATTCAAAAATTAATTTCAATGGTTAATTAAATTTATAGTAATTTGGGTTTTTTGTTGTTGTTTTTTTTTAGCAATACGTAATTAAAAGCAACCTTAATCCCCTAAAACCGTAACACAATTCGCAAAATGTTAACTCATAGACTGTAGTTAAACTATCATTGGGTACCACCAAAAAATTTCCGTGTTAATTTTCCGACCTAAATCAGAAGTCATCCGACTAAACGCGATGACTTGAGATTGAAATTAACAAAATTTCTGCCTCGGATAAAATCTCTTTGCAGTAGACAAGGTTCAAGGGTCTCATTAATTGATTGTAATTGAATGTATTTAATCTGATGGTAGATATGTTATGCACATTATAACGTGGATCTTATTTGATTAAATTTGAAATTAAACCCTTTAGTTTTATGCGAAAGATACAATTTTTTTTTTATGTTATACTTCTTCAAAACTGATATTGTTATATCATACTAAACAATTAACGGGTGAGGAAAAACTCTTTTAAGGGGTGCGGGAATAGAAAAAAAGGTTGGGAACCACTGATATAGACAGAGACACAAAGATTACGAAATACGAGACAGACAGACAGACGCTGGTCGTTCACGTGATCAATTGGAAGTCGATGTTAACAGGTGGTGCCTGGATCCATGTCAGTGTCAGGGATGCCCTCCAAAACAATATCCATTTTTTTTAAAACTGAAACAGATGCACCGGGCCGAAAAGCTGTTTCGCATATGACCTTGTAACGGAAACAGCGCCACGTGGTGTAATGGTTATGGTCGTAGGAAATGGAACCAGCGACACGTGTTCAAATCCTGAACAGAGGCTAGTTGCATTTCACATAACTCTAATACCTTTGGAAAAGGTATGGATCCAACTATTCTCACTCCAGCTATGGGTTAATTGTGCTCTTAACCCTAGAAAAAAAATTAAAAGAACTCTGAATATAAACCTGTTAAGCTCCGCTTGAAAATTGATCTTGTGTCACATCCTACTCATGCAGAGGTTTTAGTATATATATATATATATATATATATATATATATATATATATATATATATGTGTGTGTGTGTGTATGTGTGTGTTATAACTCCCAACCCCATTCAATAAAGTTTTCATAAGTCTAGTATTCCCTCCTAATACTAATAATTTAAATAATTATATAATATCAAGTATTCCTATCAAATACTAATAAATGACACAGTTATATGATATCAAGTATTCCCATCCCAAAAAGTTATAATGTTTCATGAAGCAAGACTTTTTTGTGGGACAGTGAAAACTTTTCTTTTTTTTTCAGTTGGCGATCTCATCCTATAGTTTTTGTTATTATTTGTGGTTCAAAAAGATCGTTAATTTTAGGAGTGTCTAATATTAACGGATTTCATTTTTGTTTGGTAACCAGTCTAAGGGGAAAGGAAAACTCTGAATTCAAACCTGTTAAACTCCGCTGAAGAAATTAAGTTTGTGTCACATCCTGCTCGTGCGGAGGGGTTGGTCAATATGCAAATATGTCTTTTTTGTATCAATATTGTGCGGCCTTCTGTAGCAAAAACATACATATGGGCTGGGTAGAAATTAATATTGCTTTCTTTAAAATCTGAATCTTAAAATTATTAGAAAAGATTTAAGGTGAAGTAAAACTTAGTATTATTTGCATTATTTGGACTATTGTCCTCATCTTCATTGATGATAGTCTGAATAATGCAAATAATACTAATCATCAAGTCTCATCTAAAAAATTCAAAGAAATAGAAACAAAACTTTTATTTATTTAAAAGATTTTAAAGATTTAAATTTGCTTCATTTTAAATCTTTAAAATGAAGCAAAACTTTTATTTATTTAAAAGATTTAATTTAATATGTAAAACTAATTTAAAAACTAATTTTAAAAACTTTTATTCATTTATTAATTTATTTATTTAATTATTTTATTAATTTGATTTATCTAATTATTTATTAATTTATTTAATAATTTAAAAAAAACTTTTATTTATTTATTAATTTATTTATCAATTTATTTATTAATTTATTATTTTAATTATCTAATTATCTAATTTATTTAATTATTTATTAATTCATTTATTAATTTATTTATCAATTAAAAAAATATTTATTTAAAAGATTTTTAAGATTTAAATTTTATTTATTTTAAAGATTTAAAATGAAGCAAAACTTTTATTTATTTATTCTTTTCTCCCGGTTAATGGAAACTTTTCTTTTGTTTTCAGTTGGTGATTTCATCCAATTTTTTGTTGTTAATGTAAGTCGTCGGGGTGGCCTAAAGTCGGTATCAGCCAATCGGCAAGGGAGTCTATCCCCTTTTCACCAACGCTAGACCAAGGAGATTGTTTTTGCATCTGAAGTGGAGCGCCACACCTCCCATCAGATCCTTACTTTACCGCACAGATCCCTGTGCTACTCATATGCTGAGTTGGCGAGATCCGGTATCGAACTAGGAACCTCGTGGTTTCGAGCCGAACAGCTCTACCGACTGAGCTAACCCGACCCAATGTTAGTGGTTCAAAAAGATCGTTATTTTTAGGAGTGTTTAATATTAACGGACTTCATTTTCAAATAGTTTTGTATTGTATTGTAACAGCTGTTTTTCTCCGCGGGTATTTTTAGCGGCATATTCGCAAAGTTACGTCCCGGCTTCCTGCCTCAAAAACCGCTAGCCGGTGGCTGCTGAAAAAAACACCAGTTACGATTGAAGTCCGTACCCAAAGCTGTGTCACCTGAAAAAAACATATAGTGTTCAGGGTTCATGGTTCAGGGTTAGGGTTTTGAACGAATCAAAAATGGTTTGAGTTGGAGACCGTGGTGTAAAAGTTAGAGTCATAGGAAATGGACTTGTCAACCCGGGTTCAAATCCTTGACGAAGCTACAGTTCCCATAGCGCTGATACCCTTGGGAAAGGTATGAATCCAACTATTCTCCCTCCAGCTATGGGTAAATAGTAGGGCAGACTGGGCTTTTAAACCTTGGCTAGGCAACCCGTATAGAAGAAGTAAATCTCTGAATTCAAACCTCTTAAATCTCCGCTTGGGGTGGTCACTACTAGAATAGGCTCACTCCTAATTTGTGATCTATTTCACTAATTTGAATAAAAATTAATTTAAAAAAACTAATTTAATTTATCCAGTGGGAGACCCCGTAGCTAACATACATGACAACGTAGGAAGCAGGATTAAAAATGACACCGTCCAAATTGTCCAAGATGAAATATGAATACAGATCATCTGTTGTCGCTTAATCGCAGATTTCTTATTTGTTCCATTTTATTTCACCCAATTCGAAAAATGAAACATTCCAAATGATCTAGCGTCGCTTAAATGCCCAAAGAAGAAAGAAAATTATTTTTTTTAAAGTTACGTGTTTGTTTTATTTGTAATATTAAAATTGTGAATTACGGAAGATATTTTGGTAATTTTTTGGTACGATTTCTATGTAATGAAATTTCAAATCGTCATTTCTGGCTTAAATAGCTTCTCTTTGATTTTTTGTTTCGTTTCGTGGAAATTCCACGAGCACCACCAGAAGAAATAATTATTAGAATCCATATAACAGTGCAAACAAATGATATCTATCAAATAGAAATAACTGAATCCATATAACTGTGCAAAAAAAACTCATTAGAAATTACTACACAAAAAATAAATATAATCGTGTGTTGACATGCAATTCAAATCAATCAATCATGAGAATGTTAATAACATATAGTATGTGTTAGATTATTTTGGTATATAAGGTGTGCTGCAATACACCACTTAAATGTATAGACTAAACGAAGTCACGTCGTTTAAAACATCAATCAAAAAACAGCCCGAATACGTGGTTGGTTAACTACTTAATCACTGATACAGACGGACGTCCATTTGCAATCATTGACAAAGGACCTGCAAGACTGAGGAGCACCAAGGAACAACCATAGGATTCTTCACTAAGGATCGCGCTCAGTATGTTTATAAATAGAATATATATTGATACTCTTGTTCCTTAATCTTCCGACCGTTATCATCTTACATCACCCTCTGGTTAAAAATGAGACCATCCAAATCGTCCAAGATTAAATGCAAAAATGGAAATCATGGTTATCCGTTGTTGCTTATCCGCCGAAGTTTTATTTCATATGAGTGTCGCCACATCAGCTAAATAATGCACCATTCCGTTTTTGTGAGAAAGAAAGAAAGGACATGCGTTACAGAAAAAATATAACAAGAAAGAAAGAAAGAAAGAAAGAAAGAAAGAAAGAGAGAAAAATAGAGAGAAGTTGTGAGCGCGTGGAAGCGATAACGATTATCTGTTTCAATCGAACATAATGAAAAGATGAAAAGAAAGAAAAAAAGAAAGAAAGAAAGAGAAAAATAGAGAGAAGTTGTGAGCGCGCGGAATCGATAACGATTATCTGTTTCAATCGAACATAATGAAAAGATGAAAAGAAAGAAAGAAAGAAAGAAAGAGAATAAGAGAAAGATAGAGAGAAGATGTGAGCGCATGGAAGCGATAACGATAATCTGTTTCAATCGAACATAATGAAAAGAAAGAAAGAAAGAAAGAAAGAAGGAAAGAAAGAGAATAGAGAAAGATAGAGAGAAGATGTGAGCGCATGGAAGCGATAACAATAATCTGTTTCAATCGAACATAATGAAAGATGAAAAGAAAGAAAGAAAGAAAGAAAGAAGGAAAGAAAGAGATAAGAGAAAGATAGAGAGAAGATGTGAGCGCATGGAAGCGATAACATAATCTGTTTCAATCGAACATAATGAAAAGATGAAAAGAAAGAAAGAAAGAAAGAAGGAAAGAGAGAATAAGAGAAAGATAGAGAGAAGATGTGAGCGCATGGAAGCGATAACAATAATCTGTTTCAATCGAACATAATGAAAAGATGAAAAGAAAGAAAGAAAGAAAGAAGGAAAGAAAGAGAATAAGAGAAAGATAGAGAGAAGATGTGAGCGCATGGAAGCGATAACAATAATCTGTTTCAATCGAACATAATGAAAAGATGAAAAGAAAGAAAGAAAGAAAGAAAAGAAGAGAATAAGAAAATAGAGAGAAGATGTGAGCGCATGGAAGCGATAACAATAATCTGTTTCAATCGAACATAATGAAAAGATGAAAAGAAAGAAGAAAGAAAGAAGGAAAGAAAGAGAATAAGAGAAAGATAGAGAGAAGATGTGAGCGCACGGAAGCGATAACATAATCTGTTTCAATCGAACATAATGAAAGATGAAAAGAAAGAAGAAAGAAAGAAGGAAAGAAAGAGAATAAGAGAAAGATAGAGAGAAGATGTGAGCGCATGGAAGCGATAACAATAATCTGTTTCAATCGAACATAATGAAAAGATGAAAAGAAAGAAAGAAAGAAGGAAAGAAAGAGAATAAGAGAAAGATAGAGAGAAGATGTGAGCGCATGGAAGCGATAACAATAATCTGTTTCAATCGAACATAATGAAAAGATGAAAAGAAAGAAGAAAGAAGAAGGAAAGAAAGAGAATAAGAGAAAGATAGAGAGAAGATGTGAGCGCATGGAAGCGATAACAATAATCTGTTTCAATCGAACATAATGAAAAGATGAAAAGAAAGAAAGAAAGAAAGAAAGAGAATAAGAGAAAGATAGAGAGAAGATGTGAGCGCATGGAAGCGATAACATAATCTGTTTCAATCGAACATAATGAAAAGATGAAAAGAAAGAAAGAAAGAAAGAAGGAAAGAAAGAGATAAGAGAAAGATAGAGAGAGATGTGAGCGCACGGAAGCGATAACGATAATCTGTTTAAATCGAACATAATGAAAAGATGAAAAGAAAGAAAGAAAGAAAAAGAGAATAAGAGAAAGATAGAGAGAAGATGTGAGCGCACGGAAGCGATAACGATAATCTGTTTAAATCTAACATAATGAAAATAGGAAAAGTAAGAAATCAAGAAATCAAGAAAGAAATCAAGATTATTATACATTTTACATATTGAACTATTTAGTAATAGCTCTTAAGTAAATATATCAAACCTTGTAATAATTAAATTATCATACTGTGGTATGATAATCCACAGTACCGGCTAGTAATATAATATTTCTGATTTATATCTTTTTACAAATATACCGAACATTTTTGTCAGGACTTTCCTGAAAACAATTAAAACTCGCACCACCCCACCCCCGGTGAATGTTTATACACTTAATATAATGCCTCCTCCCCTTCTTTTCGATTCGTCTTGGAAGATCCACACTCGCCATTGGTCATATACCCGGGTGCGTATGTAAACAGAAAAACATTTTCCCAGACCTTTACAAACAGGTGAGTTCTTCTCGTGTTACAAGAATGTCATATAGGTGTATAAGCTAACCCCAATTTCTCGACCAGGTAAAGCAAATGGGTAATGTGTTATTTATTGTTGGTAAGTAAGAGGGGGGGGGACAGCATGCGTGATTTACACAATCCACGTAGCCGTCCAGGAATTTTTTTTGTTTTTTTGTTTTTGTTTTTTGTTTTTTAGCCCATCGTCCAAATGTTGTCGAAAAAGTAGACCTTTCCCACGTTAGGTTAGCGGTCGTATAGAAGAGAAGAGAAGAGAATGAAAGGGTTGGGTAAAGGATGGTGAACAGTGAGAAGGATGGGGAAGAGAGAGAAGGAAGAAAGGAAGCGAGAGAGTTTACAGAGAGAGGGAGAGAGAGAGAAGTGCGCGGAGAAGTGTACGAGGATGAGGGATAAGGATATGTTTTAAGAAAAAGAAGGGGAAAGGATTATAAAGAAGAAGAAGAAGAAGAAGAAGAAGAAGAAGAGAGAAGAAGAAGGGGTTATAAAGAAGGATTTTTAAAGGGAGAAAAAGAGAAACAATGAGAGAGAGAGAGAGAGAGAGAAATGTGCGGAGAAGTGAACGTGGAAGAGGGATAAGGATATGTTTTAAGAAAAAGAAAAAGAAGGGAAAGGATTATAAAGAAGAAGAAGAAGAAGAAGAAGAAGAAGAAGAAGAAGGGTTATAAAGAAGAAGGGTTTTTAAAAGGGAGAAAAAGAGAAAAAATGAGAGAGAGAGAGAGAAATGTGCGGAGAAGTGAACGAGGAGAGGGATGAGGATATATATTTTAAGAAGAAGAAGAAGAAGAAGAAGAAGAAGAAGGGCTATAAGAAGAAGGTTTTTAAAAGGGAGAAAAAGAGAAAAATGAGAGAGAGAGAGAGAGAGAGAGAGAGGAAATGTGCGGAGAAATGAACAAGGAGACGAGGATATATATTTTAAGAAGAAAGAAGGGAACGTGTTATAAAGAAGAAGAAGAAGAAGAAGAAGAAGAAGAAGAAGAAGAAGAAGAAGAAGAAGAAGGGTATAAAGAAAAGGATTTTTAAAAGGGTGAAAAGGAGAAAAAATGAGAGAGAGAAACAGACAAAAACAGAGAGAGAGAGAGAGATGCAAGAAAGAGAGAGAATCTAAATGGAAGAGGTAGATGTGTATGGAAAAGCAAATGAGGAAGAAAGATGAGGGTATTTTAATGAGGTTTGATGAGGTAAGAGGTGAGAAACGAAGAAGGGTGACGAAGAAAAAACAGAGAGAGAAAGAGAGATGCAAGAAAGAGAGAGAATCTAAATGGGAGAGGTAGATGTGTATGGAAAAGCAAATGAGGAAGAAAGATGAGGGTATTTTGATGAGGTTTGATAAGGTCAGAGGTGAGAAACGAAGAAGGGTGACGAAGGAAAAAATTGCGGAAAAACGAAAGAGAAAAGAAAAAAAGAAAGAAAGATGCAAATTGAATTAAATTAGAAAGAGAAGAAGTTTTGTTCATTCTTGATGAATATTCAATATTTTTTAAACTCAATTTTTCTTTCTTTTTTATTCTTGTCAATTCTTTCTTTCTTTCTTTCTTTCTTTTTTCTTTGCCTTGTTATTTTTTTATTTATTTATTTCTTTCTTTATTCTTGTCAATTCTTTCTTTCTTTCTTTCTTTCTTTCTTTTCTTTCTTTTCTTTGCCTTTTATTTCTTCTTTCTTTCTTTCTTTATTCTTGTCATTCTTTCTTTCTTTCTTTCTTTCTTTCTTTCTTTTTTCTTTGCCTTGTTATTTCTTTTTTCTTTCTTTTTCTTTTTTTATTCTTGTCAATTCTTTCTTTCTTTCTTTCTTTCTTTCTTTCTTTTTTCTTTGCCTTGTTATTTCTTTCTTTCTTTCTTTCTTTATTCTTGTCAATTCTTTCTTTCTTTTTTTCTTTCTTTTCTTTCTTTCTTTCTTTCCTTTTATTTCTTTCTTTCTTTCTTTCTTTATTCTGTCAATTCTTTCTTCTTTCTTTCTTCTTCTTCTTTCTTTCTTTTTTCTTTTGCCCTTGTTATTTCTTTCTTTCTTTCTTTCTTTTTTTATTCTTGTCAATTCTTTCTTTTTCTTTCTTTCTTCTTCTCTTTTTGTTATTTCTTTCTTTCTTTCTTGTCAATTCTTGCCCTTGTTATTCTTCTTTCTTTGTCTTTCTTTCTTTCTTCTTTCTTTTCTTTCTTTCTTTCTTTCTTTCTTTCTTTCTTTCTTTCTTTCTTTGCTTTCTTTCTTCTTTCTCTTCTTTCTTTCTTCTCTTTCTTTCTTTTATTTCTTTTCTTTCTTTCTTATTCTTTTTCTTTTTCTTTCTTTTATTTCTTTCTTTCTTTCTTTCTTTCTTTCTTTCTTTCTTTCTTTCTTATATTTCTTTCTTTCTTTCATTCTTTCTTTCTTTCTTTCTTTCTTTCTTCTTTTCTTTCTTTCTTTCTTCTTTCTTTCTTTCTTCTTGTTCTTTCTTTCTTTCTTCTCTTTTTCTTTCTTTCTTTCTTTCTTTCTTTCTTTCTTTGTCTTCTTTCTTTCTTTCTTTCTTTTTCTTCTCTCTTCTTTTTTTTTTCTTTCTTTCTTTCTTTCTTTATTTTAAATTCAAATTCTTTTCTTCTTTCTTTCTTTCTTCTTTCCTATTTCTCTTTCTTTCTTTCTTTCTTTTTTCTTTCTTTCTTTCTTTCTTTCTTTCTTTCTTTGCCCTTGTTATTTTCTTCTCTTTTTTTCTTCTTTCTTTTTTTTTCTTTTCTTTTTCTTCTTTGCCTTTGTTATTTCTTTCTTTCTTCTTTCTTTCTTTTTCTTTCTTCTTTTTCTTTCTTTCTTTCTTTCTTTCTTTTCTTGCCCTTCTTTGTTATTTCTTTCTTTTCTTTCTTCTTTTTATTCTTGTCAATTCTTTCTTTCTTTCTTTTCTTTTCTTTCTTTTTTCTTTGCCCTTGTTATTTCTTTTTCTTTCTTTCTTCCTTTCTATTTCTTCTTTCTTCTTTATTCTTGTCATTCTCTTTTTTCCTTTCTTTCTTTCTTTTTTCTTTCTTCTCTTTCCTTTCTCTTTCTTTTCTTTTTTTCTTTATTCTTTCTTTTTCTTTCTTTCTTTCTTTCTTCCTTCCTTTGTATTCATTATTTCATCTGTTTCTTTCTTTCTTTCTTTCGTTTTTTTCTTTATTCATTCTCGTTAATTCTTTCTTTATTTCTTTTTCCTTGTTAATTTTTCTCTCTCTTGTTAATTTTTCATCCATTCTTTCATCCATCCTTTCTTCTTTCTTTCCTTCTTTCTTTCTTTCTTTCTTTCTTTTAGGTATAATATTATGATGTCTATTAGTGTAGTAAGTTTTACAATTACAAAACAATTCGTCTTGACCAAAGTCTGTTTTATTCTCATTTAATCGCTTTATTGTCAGTTTTTTCATTTTTGCTCGCTTATTACACTATGAATATTTTCCTCACGCTTGGTACCCGTAATTGAATTTTTCAAACACATACTTAAACTGAATTATTTTTTCCATTAAACCCATAGATGGAAGCCTATCAAGCACAAGTAAGGACCAAAGTGGAGTTTTACAAGTCATGGACTGCTCAGCCACCCTTAAGCATCACGGGTCACCACCTACAACCAACAGGTGGCCACATTTGGGGAATTCTACCTCTCTGTAGAGGTGCAGTCGATGTATTCTTCAGCCCCGGCGGGAAGAAGATGGGGACAAAGGTCATAAAGGGGAATTGGCAAATGGGAATTTAACCCAGGTACTACCATTCTGGGTCAGAGTGGACCTGGAAATAATGTTGATGAAGGGGTACTACACATTCTCCAGAGCTCCGGAATTGGAACCTCACCATTAGGTGCAATTTAACATCATACCCACGACACTAAGACCCTCAGCCTTCTAGCGCATATAGGATATAAAAAAAGGTTGGAGGTTGCCATAAGGGAAAAGGAGTTGGGATTGATATCTGTTTTAGTTTGGTCTGGTTTCTTTGTTCAATGGCATATTAAACTACGTGGGTTATTTAATGCCAAGGACATCTTAGTATGAGTTTACCAACCCCTCTGCACGATCAGGATGTGACAGAAAGTCTTTCTTTAAGGAGAGTTTAACTGGGTTGAATTCAGAGTTTTCCCTCTCATAGACTGGTTGCCATACCAAGGTTAAAGAGCCTATTCAGTTCTACTATTTGTCCATATCTGGAGGGAGAATATTTGGGTGCACACATTCACCAATAGAATAGATGCATAACTTCCTGCTATGTGGAAGGTTACTAGCCTCATTCAGGATTAGAACTCGTGTCACCTTGTCCATTTCCTACAACGATAACTTCTACACAAGGGTGCCTCCTTGAAGAAGAACAGTAATAATACTATTTAACCCACAGCTAGGGAGAGGGGATTCATACCTTTTCCAAGTGAACGTAATAGAGCGACTGGAGTTCGAACACGTTTACTGCGATGTCGCTGTCCAGCACGTTAACCACCATACCCTCACCAATAATAAATCAGATAGATTTTCTTCCCAGGAGTTTAAACACGCTTGTTACGATGTTGCTGTCCAGCCATTACGCCTCACCTATTTTTCTTAGTTAAGCGATGTACATATTTAGAAAAAGGGCAGGAATAAAATAAATAAAACAGGGGAAGAAATTATAAATATATACCTTGGACTTCATTTCATATTCCACTAATATCTATCCGGTAGGCTATGGTAAAAAAAAAATATGTCCCTGTATTTACAGTCTACCGGAATCAGATAGAGATTTTCCTGGAGTTTGAAAATGCTTACTACGATGTTGCGATCGACCATGTTAGCCACTGCCTCTCTCATTGTTCTAATAAAGTAGGTACTGGCAAAATGAGCCTAAAATGCGTTTTTGACAAAATGACTTTACAGAAAATAATTTACCAAAAATCAGGGAATTATCGGATTTTAATGAAACTTTCAGTGTTTATTTATCAATGAATGATCTTTATAATGCATTAGTTATTTTATTTCAAAACTTTCTAATTTTTTTAGGTCACTTAATTTTGACCCCTCCACTTTATTTTGGGGGCGTAACATTTTTTCGAGCTGGTTTTATACTGTACTAATTAGAATATAAATAATGAGATAGAAGACCGAAGTTATGAATAGAAACCAAAAAAAATTGGCTTTCCTATGAGAAAATAAGTTTGACCTTAAATAATAGATTTAAGTAATTTTAATTCGTTTTTAAAACCTCGCAGCCGACAAAATTGGCTATACCTAATATACATTGGACTTCATTTCATATTCCACTAACATCTATCCGGTAGGCTATGGTAAAAAAAAATACGCCCCTGTATTTACAGTCTACCGGAATAAGATAGACATTTTCCTGGAGTTCGAACATGCTAACTACGATGTCGCAGTCGACCATGTTAACCACTACGTCTCTCTCATTGTTCTTAATAAAGAGATGAAAATATTTATTAAAGATGCGAGAATAAAAACAAAATTAACAGTCCATTTTTGCTGTTCTGAGGTCAAAAAGGGGTAATAACTTAAAAATATATACATTGAACTTCATTTCATATTCCACTAATATCTATCCAGTAGGTTGTGTTAAAAAAAAATACGCCCCTGAATTTACAGTCTACCGGAATCAGATATGTATTTCCCTGGAGTTCGAACACGCTAATTACGATGTTGCAGTCCGCACGATAGCTACGAGACGAAAGAGAAAACAGTCAGGTTTTCGATTACGACCAGAAGGTTCCCGAGTTCGAAAAGGCTTCCGAGTCCGAGAAGAAATACCTGAAGAAGGCCGGAGGACACATCGGCTGAAACGTTGTGCAGATCACAATAAAGATGAGACAATAGTCCGAATAACCCAAATAATACTATTTCGGTAATTATGAACTTTTGTTTAGTAAATTAGGGTGCCCACAAAAAAAACAGAACCCACAAATTTTGTAATAAAACTGTTAATTTAAATAGGGGGTTAGGGTTAGGTTTAGGGTTAGGGTTCGGATTCAGTTTTTTCTGGGTCACCCTGTACAGGTGACCCAGAAAAAACAGAACCCAAATTATTTATTCATTTTCCCATTAAACTAACCCTAACCCCTAAGCCCCAACGCTAACCCTAAACCCCAACCCTAACCCTAACCCTAAACCCCCTAGTTAAAATTAACAGTTTTATTACAAAATCTGTGGGTTCTGTTTTTTCTGGGTCATCCTAATTTACTAAACAAAAGTTCATAACTACCACTATTTCCCTGGAGTTCGAACTCACGTACTACGAAGTTGCAGGCCAGCATGCTAGCCACTACTCCCCTCCCCTAGAAAAAGTGCGCGACGAAAGAGAAAACAGGTGAAATAAAAAAAAAAAAAATAGGAAAACGAAGCACACAATACCGAACCAGGTAGACATTTCCCTGGCCTGGGAATATTTTAAAGAGACCCTATGACATTTTAAAAGGCTGACTTGGTGAGTCCCTCAAAAGGTTTTTTTGTTTAAGGGGACGCTGGCTATTAGAGTCACGCAAACGGGTGGTTTGGAGATTGACTGGGTAGACATCTTTAAGGGGTAAAGATGTTGGGAATTGATGTAGGGGAAGGAGGCGGGTTCGAGCGACGCAGGTGGTGGCATTAAGATGTAATACGAGTGCACTTGTGGATATGATAGATAAAGAATGAAAAGAAAAAAGAAAAAAAGAAAAAAGAAAGAAAGAAAGAAAGAAAGAAAGAAAGAAAGAAAGAAAGAAGAATAATAATAAAATAAAAATTAAGGATAAAAAAAATAAATAAACAGTGAAGAATAAATGTAAAGTGCCGTGTTTGGGTCAAATGCTCACGACCCTGGCTATTATTTCACCGTAACTCGTTACCATTCCGTGGGAACTTCAAAATATTCCAATACAAACATCGATATATAAAAGAAAGATTCTCTATGTCTATATGTCTGTATGTTTGTTTGTACAATGACTTAACGCGCCTCCTTTTATAAAGAAAAATTGGTGGAGAAATAATAACATACTAGCAGGACCTGTAGATATACCACAGTATGATCATTTAGTTATTATAAACGTTTGATATGTTTACTTAAGAGCTATTGCCAAATAGTTCAATATGTAAAAAGGTATAATAATATTGATTTAACTCTCTCTCTCTCTCTCTCTCTCTCTCTCTCTCTCTCTCTCTCTCTCTCATATAAATGCACAAATATCTACATTAGATATCAAACCAAAATGGTGATGGCTAATTTCAAAACACATCCCGTTCATGCTTACAAATATCTTCGATTTAGCTTCAAATATTCCTGTATAATATTGATACATGGTTTTATCATATGATATACTTGCAGGACCTGTGGGCATACCACAGTATGATGATTTAATTATTACAACATTGATATATTTACTTAAGTGCTATTGCCAAATAGCTCAATATGTAAAAGTATTATAATCTTGATTTAACTCTTCGTCTCTCTCATTTTTTTCTTTACTTTTTTTTCACCTTTTCATTATGTTCGATTGAAATACATAAATAAAATAAAATGAAGAATAAATGTAAAGTGCCGTGTTTGGGTCAAATGCTCACGACCCTGGCTATTATTTCACCGTAACTCGTTACCATTCCGTGGGAACTTCAAAATATTCTAATACAACATTCGATATATAAAATAACGATTCAGTATTTCAATCTGTCTGATAAAATAGAATACTAGCAGGACCTGTGGATATACATCAGTATGATCATTGAATTATTTCAACGTTTGATATGTTTACTTAAGAGCTATTGCCAAAATAGTTCAATATGTAAAAAAACTCTCTCTCTCTCCCCCCCCCCCTCTCTCTCTCTCTCTCTCTCTCTCTCTCTCTCTCTCTCTCTCTCTCTCTCTCTCTCACACACACACACACACCACACACACACCTTTTTTCTTTCTTCCTTCTATTCGCCTTTTCATTATGTTCGATTGAAAACAGTTTAGCGTTATCGCTTCCGTGCGCCCACCCCCTATCTCTCTATCGTTCCCCTACTCTCTTTATTATTATTATATCTTTTCTGTGTAGCATGTGGAAAGAATTTAAATGTTGAATTATAAGGAACAGCTTTTATTTATTTTATTAATAATAATTATTGTTTTCATTTTATGTATTGACGATTTTGGTAATTGTGGCGTACGTAGTGACGTAGTTTTGGTAACAGACAAATAGAGACCGAATCTCCATTATTAATATATGTGGGGATGATAATACTATTTACTTATGAGATGGGGAAAATGATGTGATGATTTTTGTTCCTCGAGTTTCATGTACAAAATAAATTGTTTAATACACACACACACACACACACAACACACTCATATATATATATATATATATATATATATATATATATATATATATATATATATATTTAAATAAGTGTATTTTGGCAGCATTTTTATTTTATACAAGTTTTGTTGAACTGTACAGACAATTCTTGTCGGACAAATTTTTGGTTGACTCTTTCTAATTTTCGGGCCATCTTTTTGGTGTCGGGTGAACAGTCCACCAAAGGTTTCAAAACGAGCGCTTTCGGCAATTACAGTTTGCCATCATCAGGTAGGAAACGATGATGGTATATATATATATATATATATATATATATATATATATATATATATATAAATGTGTGTGTATGTATGTATGTATGCATTATATATGTAATATATATATAAGGCAGTTTATGTGTATGTATGTCCGGATGGAACTATGAAAATAGAACAATTAACGTCAAAGTAAATATATATACACATTCACTATCACCAGATCTTGCTTTTTGAGCAAAAATAATGAAGTTTGATTTATATTCGTAAAGATAATTCATAAAATTAAATCTGGATGATAACAGCCTTTTTTTTTTTCGTTTAATATTTTAAATAGTAGACATTAACATTGGCTGGAGAACGCAACGTCTTTTTTACATGGGGATTTTAATGGGGCATACTACCAGGATCCAACTCGCGATTCAATAATAATGGATCTGCGGAACTAACCTTTTTTGCATATCCCCTCTACCCAGGCAACGCTGGATAGCCGCTTCTAGTTACTAATAAGTAAAAAGTAAAGTCTGCAGAGAGGACTGTTGTCAGTATCAGCTGAACAGCGAGGGAGTCTATACCCTTTTTGCTTGCGTTAGACCAGAAAGTAATGCAACATAAGAAGTTGATGATCGATTACTATAACAGCCCTATTGTCCTCATCTTCATTGTTATCTGTATAACGTTTCGGCCGATGTGCCCTCCGGTCTTCTTCAGGTATTTCTTGTCGGACTCGGGAACCTTCTCCGACTAGGGAAACCATCTCGGAGTCGGTAACATTCTTTTCGAACTGGGGGAAACTTCTTGTCGTTATCGGGAGCAATCATGGAACTTTGAACCTAATCCTTTATTCAGTCCACGGGGATTCTGTTCTCATACCGCTAACCATAGCTTGGGGGAAAGGTGTTAAGCTGTGTACCCCAATAAGCGGAATGAGAACAGGATACCCCCGTGGACTGAATAAAGGGGTAGGTTCAACATTCCGTGATTGCTCCCGGTTACGACAAGAAGGTTCCCAATTACGACAATCTCTAGACTGCAGGTTCAATCCTGGTTAGGCCAGCAGTAACATAGAATAATAATCAACACAGCTTAACGCCTCTACCCCAGCTATGGTTAGCGGAATGAAAACAGGATACCCCCGTGGACTGAATAAAGGGTTAGGTTCAAAGTTCCGTGATGGCTCCCGATTACAAGAAGGTTCCCGAGTTCGAAAAAAAGGTTCCCGAGTCCGAGAAGGTTCCCGAGTCCGTCAAAAATACTTAAAGAAGGCCGGAGTGCACATCGACCGAAACGTTGTACAGATAACAATGAAGATGAGGACAATAGTCCGAATAATACAAATAATACTCATTATCAAGCCTCATCTCAAAAATTCAGAGAAATTTAAAAACCCTTTTTAGTTTTTCCTAATTATTTTCTTTACTTCAGTTTGGACGCAATAAATAGGTACAATGCCGACAAAAATAAATCTAATAAAGAATTCTGATCAAAGAAAATCACTTTGTAATAGTCGGCGCGGCAGGTGGAGTTTTCCCTAAAAGTGAAAAAAAAAGGGAAGTCTATAAATTAAGCATTGCAAGTTGCAAATGGTTTTGGACACGCAAACAGGAGTTGATAATGGGTATTCCATTAAATAATGCGGAGTCTATTTCTTTCAATCATTCACAGTCTATTTCACTCTTTCTTTCTTTCTTTCTTTCGTCCTTTCTATCTTTCTTTCTTAATATCTCCCCACTTTCTTTCTTTCTTTCTTTCTTTCTTTTTTCATATCTCCCCACTTTCTTTCTTTCGTCCTTTCTATCTTTCTTTCTTATTATTTCCCCACTTTCTTTCTTTCTTTCTATCTATCTATCACAGTCTATCCTTTCATTCCTATCTATCTATCTTTCAAAGGCTGTTCTTATCTATCTGTCCGCCTCTTTGTCTATCTATCTATCTATCTATCTATCTATCTATTCACAGTCTGTCCTTTCCTTCCTATCTATCTATCTATCTATCTATCTATCTATCTATCTTTTCAAAGGCTGTTCTTATCTATCTGCCTGTTTTATCTATCTATCTATCTATCTATCTATCTATCATAGTCTGTCCTTTCCTTCCTATCTATCTATCTATCTTCTATCTATCTTTCAAAGGCTGTTCTTATCTATCTGCCTGTTTATCTATCTATCTATCTATCTATCTATCTATCTATCTATCTATCATAGTCTGTCCTTTCCTTCCTATCTATCTATCTATCTATCTATCTATCTATCTTTCAAAGGCTGTCTTATCCATCTGCCTCTTTGTCTATCTATCTTTCTATCTATCTATCTATCTATCTATCATAGTCTGTCCTTTCCTTCCTATCTATCTATCTTTCAAAGGCTGTTCTTATCCATCTGCCTCTTTGTCTATCTATCTATCAATCTATCTATCTATCTATCTATCACAGTCTGTCCCTTCCTTTCTATCTTTCTATCTATCTATCTATCTATCACAGTCTGTCCTTTCCTTCCTATATCGATCTTTCAAAGACTGTTCTTATCTATCTGCCCGCCTGTTTATCTATCTATCTATCTATCTATCTATCTATCTGCGTATATGTGTGAAATGAACGCATAATATAAAATTGTTTTTTCTTAAATTAGAAAAGTGTTCAAATACTAACCGTTTCTTTAAACTATTGCATCTGTCATTGATACACAGAGAGATTTTCGTCTTCATTCTTCTTTTTTCTTTCGTTCTTTCTTTCCCAATATCTCCTTATTCTTCTTTCTTTCTTTCTTTTTAATATCTCCTCACTTTCTTTCTTTCGTCGTTTCTATCTTTCTTTCTTTTCTTAATATTTCCCCGCTTTCTTTCTTTCTTTCTTTCTTTCTTTCTTTCTTTCTTTCTCAATATTCCCTCACTTTCTTTCTTTCTTTGTTTTTTAATATCTCCATACTTTATTTATTTCTTTCTTTCTTTTAATATCTCCTCACTTCTTTCTTTCGTCGTTCTATCTTTCTTTCTTTCTTAATATTTCCCCGCTTTCTTTCTTTCTTTCTTTCTTTCTTTCTTTCTTTCTCAATATTCCCTCACTTTCTTTCTTTCTTTGTTTTTAATATATCCATACTTTATTTCTTTATTTCTTTCTTTCTCAATATCCCCTCACTTTCTTTCTTTCTTTCTTCTTTCTTTGTTTTTAATATCTCCATACTTTTTTCTTTCTTTTCTTTCTTTCTCAATATCTCATACTTCTCCTTTTTTTCTTTCTCAATATCCCCTCACTTTTTTCTTTCTTTCTTTCTTTCTTTCTTCTTTGTTTTAATATCTCCATACTTTTTTCTTTTTTCTTCTTTTTCTTTCTTTTTTTCTTTCTTTCTTTCTCAATATCTCCATACATTCTCCTTTCTCTTCTTTCTCAATATCCCCTCACTTTCTTTCTTTCTTTCTTTCTTTCTTTCTTTCTTTCTTTCTTTTTTCTTTGTTTTTAATATCTCCATACTTTTTTCTTTTTTCTTTCTTTTTTCTTCTTTTTTTCTTTCTTCTTTTTCTCAATATCTCCATACATTCTCCTTTTCTTTCTTTCTCAATATCCCCTCACTTTCTTTCTTTCTTCTTTCTTTCTTTCTCAATATCTCCATACATTATTTTTTCTTTTTTTTCTTCTTTCTTTCTTTCTTTTCTTTCTTCTTTCTCAATATCTCCATACTTTATTTTTTTCTTTTTTTCTTCTTTTTTTTCTCTTTTTTCTTTCTTTCTTTCTCAATATCTCCATACTTATTTTTTTCTTTTTTTCTTTCTTTTTCTTTCTTTCTTTCTCAATATCTCCATACATTCTCCTTTTCTTTCTTTCTCAATATCCCCTCACTTTCTTCTTTCTTTCTTTCTTCTTTCTTTCTTTCTCAATATCTCCATACATTATTTTCTTTTTTTCTTCTTTCTTTCTTTCTTTCTTTTTTCTTTCTTTCTTTCTCAATATCTCCATACTTTATTTTTTCTTTTTTTCTTTCTTTCTTTTTTTTTCTTTCTTTTTTCTTTCTTTCTTTCTCAATATCTCCATACTTTCTCTCTTTCGTTCTTTCTCAATATCTCCATACTTTCTCCTTTTCTTTCTTTCTTTCTCAATATATCCATACTTTCTTTCTTTCTTTCTCTGTTCTTAATGCTATTCTGGGTAGAATTTTAGCGCACAACAATATAGATTTTCTATCGGGAACAGTAACATTCCGACATAACATGAAATGTTCACGAAAAGGTCTCCGCGTACCAATTACGTATACACCAGTCTTTAAAAATAAAAATTAAAAAAAACTGATCAACAGCAAACACACGTAATGCATCAGTCCAACTTATATCTGGAAAAATACTGACAACAACGAGCTGGAACTATCATTACCAATTGCTTAAGTTCACTTGCACCAAACAGATAAGTTTCAAATGGGGAAGGGGTTTCTGCCGCACCCTACACATACCAAGAAAGAAAAATTTCGATAAATGAAAACTGTTAAAATAATTTACAGCACACACACACACCACACAACACACACACATATATATAATATATTTTAAAAGTTAAGAGTTAAGGAAATGAATCGACAGTATAAGTATAGATAAAATGTTCAATATTAGCTATGAATATGATATAAAAATATTTTCATTTTAACAGTATTGTGTGTTTTCATATATATAATATATATTAATATATATATATATATATTATATATATATATTATATATATTAATTTATGAATAGAGAATGAATGAGAAAATGAGAAAAGTATTAGCATGAAAAGGTGCTCAATGCTAATTAAAGCAGAGCAGATTATAATCAATTGTAATATTATGGGATTGGACTCATAAAACTTAAAGTTTCATCGTTATGCAATCCTCAGATTAGGTCAAATGGTTGAGATCTTAAAAACCAGTAGTCAAATGGTTAATTTTAAAAATCTTCAACCATTTTGATTACTGGTTTTTAAATCTCAACGATTTGACTCATCTGATGATTGCATAACCATGAAACTTTAAGTTAAATGAGTCCAAAAATCATCCATAATATTACAATTGATTATATATATATAATATATATATATTATTATATAATATATATATATATATAATTTTCTTTTAACTAAAACATGCCAGGCTTTATTATTTCCAGAGGAACATTATACAATCAAAATAGATATTATTAAGCATTATTTTTTGAAAACAGATAGATAGATAGGTTATTTCCAATCTAAAAAGGGGAACCACTATGAATTAATTTTATCTGGTAATTAATTTACCCATTATGTTCCCATTAAACTAACTCTAAACCCTAACCCCTAACCCAAACCCGTCTTCTTTTTTTCCTTTCTTTAATGGGAAAATAATGGGTAGATTAATTAATAGATAAAATTCATTCAGAGTGGTTCCCCTTTTTAGGTTGGAGTTATAGGAAATAACCGATAGATAGATAGATAGATAAGGTAGACCGACCGATAGATAGAAATTGATTGTGAATGATAGAACTGATAGATTCGAATAGAAAGAAAAAAGCAAAAAAGAAAGAAAGAGACAGAGAATGATGAATAGATGGATGAGAGTGATAAAAATTGACTTACAATGATAGATAATTATGAACATCGATAGATAGATAGATAAATAGATAGATAGTAGAAACAGGTTGAGATAGGTAGATAGATAGTATGATAGATAATGATAAAAACTTCATTGAAAATGTGACATAGATATATAGCGTTTATTTGTTGTGTGTGTGGTGTGTGTGTGTGTGTGTGTATTGTTTGTGTGTGTGTTGTTCTTTAATGTATGTTTTATGTGTGTGTTGTGTTTGCGTGTTTTTGCGTGTTTGTTTTGTGTGTGTTGTGCGTGTGTGTGGATGGAGTGTGTATGTGTACGCGCGTCGTTGTGTCGTGTGAGTGTCTGTGCTACGCTTGAGTGTGTAAACTGAAATTCAGCCACGGGCCGACGGTTCTTATTTCACTTGAAGCGATTGCAATTGTCATCCCGAATCGTGACGGTGTCGTAACCGAGTGCCAGTTTCTGTTTAAAAAGAAAAGAAACAAATATTTCAAAATAAGCAGGGTTTTCTATTTCGCAATTGTTAAATGGAATAAACTTCGTCTTTAAAAAAAATTCCCTAAAAAAATTTTTTTTTTTTACCAGCAAGTCATCGATTTTCTCGGTTCAAAAAGTCTAACATTTTCCAAGGGGGGAGGTGTTGAGGGAGGTGTGGAGGGGAAGGTGTGTGTGTGGGGGGGTGTACACGAGGATATGTCACTTTATGGTTGACGTCATTTTGTAACAGCTGTTGAAGGAACCGACTGAAGTTGAAATTGAAGTAGTGTGGTTTCTCGGTGATAGGGAGGGATGGTGATCACTTTTCGGAGGAGTGTAATAATATAATAATAATAATAATAATAGTAATAATAATAATAATCTGGGACTTCGAGGTACAGACGGATCCTTTAATATCGGCCAGGAGACCATACCTAATATTAATCGACAAGAAGAAGAAGAGAACCTGTCATCTTGTGGATTTTGCTGTCCCGGCCGATCACCGAATGAAATTGACAGAAAGCGAAAAGATAGACAAATACTTGGACCTTGCCAGAGACCAATTGTAGTTGGTGCACTTGGAACAGTCCCAAAAGGATTGGAAAAGGGTTTGGAAAATTTGGAAATCAGAGGAAGGGTTGAAGCCATTCAGAACACTGCACTGCTGCAATCTGCCAGAATACTCAGAAGAGTCCTGGAGACCTGAGGAGACTTGCTGTCACCCAGACTCCAGTGAAAGACCATCAGCGAATGCTTATGTAAAAACTCAAAAAGAAGAAATAATAATAAATAATAATAATAATAATAATAATAATAATAATCCCAGCAAGGAGACCAGACCTGGTATTGATCAATAAGAAGAAAACTTTTCACCTCTTGGATTTTGCCGTCCCGGCCGATCACCGAGTGAAAGTGACAGAAAGCGAAAAGATAAACAAATACTTGGACCTTGCAAGAGAACTAAGAAAACTGTGGAACATGAAGGTGAAGATCGTTCCAATTGTAATTGGGGCCCGGGAACGACCCCCAGGGATCTAGGAAAAAATGTCCAGATGAACTGGAAATCAGAGGAAGAATCGAGACCCTCCAGACTACAGCCTTATTAAATCTGCCCGATTGCCAATTGAAAATCCAAGATGGCCGTAATTTTTCAAGATGGGCGCCAAAATAACCACCGAAGTAGATGTTTTGCTTAGACTTGTAGTTGTCTGATTTTTATGATCTAAGTGTGGATTCCTATATTTTGAAGCCTGTTGAACTATATTTTCCTGTTTAAAAAGACATATTTCTTAAGATGACCACCAAGATGTTTGTCTTTCTTTACATAAGTTTTGTCCCGGCTATACATTTTCAAAGTTCTGCATACCGTGCTGCTGTTTCTCGATCTGCTACTGTTCACATATGCAGCTGCAGAGTGATGTGCAGGGAAGCTCTGTCTGGCAGCACTTGCATCTTCCTTTGAAAACCTTATAACAGGAACACTTTGTCAATTGTAGACAGCTTGCTGCAATCGACGGTAGTGTTGTCCAATGTATCTTCCATGTCTCTCCTTTCTGTGTCCACCTTATTCAGCTGGAATGCTCATGTGTGGATTACAGTGGGTTGCCTGGCCCCCAGATGATCCCAGCCTAATAGGTTGCACGCTTTGCATGTTCTCTGTGGGCTGCCTGTGTTGGTGGAATTGAGTTGTACAGCCTCTGCTTGTGGGCAAACAGATCTAGTCTTGCTTCGTCCACAACAATGGCTGCGCTTGATCTGTCGTACATGAGGACAACAAATCTGTCCAGCCCCTGCATGTCAAGATCACGAATCAATCTGAGATTGATGAATGTTTCAGAAATATCATAAAATAATCTTGGTGGTCATCTTGAGAAATGTAGAAGTTCTCCAGATATAGAAACAATATGATACTCACCGTCGCAGTGGGGCTCTAACTATCGTCGAGTTAGCAGACGAGAACAACAGGCAAGCTGTAATTTAAATACAGTCCTTGCATGCTGCTGGCATAAAGCAAAGTGATGGCTGAAGAGTGGGTACTTATCCATGTTCTTACTCACCCTGAAATCCAACAGCCAATCAGAACTCAAGAAATGAACTTGCCTGGGTTCATAAGGGAACAATCCAAAGCTCCATATAAGCCACCTACCAAACTCTAGTTTTAGTTTTGCATTCATCTTGTAACAAATTTGAATACTTTACACAAAATCCAACAAGAAATATGTCTCAGAGTGCTTTTTAAACAGGAGAATATAGTTCAACAAGCTTCAAAACATAGAAATTTACACTTAGATCATACAAATCAGACAATTACAAATATTTCTAAGCAAAACATCTACTTCGGGAGGTTATTTTGGCGGCCATCTTGAAAAATTACCCCCCATCTTGGATTTTCAATTGGCCAATCGGGCTGATTTGATTAGTATACCTTGGAGGGCACTTGTGCTAAATTTGATGTTTGTATCATTTGAACGATTTTTCTTTTATCCGCGAAGTAGATGTTTTGCTTAGAAATATTTGTAGTTGTCTGATTTGTATGATCTAAGTGTGGATTCCTATATTTTGAAGCCTGTTGAACTATATTTTCCTGTTTAAAAAGCACTCTGAGACATATTTCTCAAGATGACCACCAAGATGTTTGTCTTTCAACAGGATTCAAAACATAGGAATCCACACTTAGATCATACAAATCAGACAACTACAAATATTCTAAGCAAAACATCTACTCCGGGTGGTTATTTTGGCGGCCATCTTGAAAAATTACATCCATCTTGGATTTTCAATTGGCCAATCGGGCAGATTTGATTAGTATAGTTTTTCTGTTATCCGCCCCACTATTCAGGTCCGATATATAAAATAGAAAGAATTCTAGAATGTCTTCGTAATAAAGTAACATTCACAAGGGTTGACACGCTATAAAATCCAACCAACCAACCAACCAACCTGCTTCACTTTATCGTTTTATTAGTTAGGTTTTGTTTTTGTTTTGTTTTTTCTTTTTACAAAAGACATCAAGCAAGATGACGAAGTGTGATAGCAGGTTTATCGGCAAAACGGAAAGTTACACTTTAGCAGAATGGATATAATGATCTAAGTGTGGATTCCTATGTTTTGAAGGCGGTTGAACTATATTTTCCTGTTTAAAAAGCAGATCATACAAATCAGACACCTACAAATATTTCTAAGCAAAACATCTACTTCGGGTGGTTATTTTGGCGGCCATTTTGACAAATGACCGCCATCTTGGATTTTCAATTGGCCAATCGGGCAGATTTGATTAGTATACCTTGGAGGACACTTGTGCCAAATACGATGCTTGTATCATCATTTGTACGATTTTTCTGTTATCCGTTCCATTATTATTTTGGCAGCCATCTTGAAAAGTGACCACCATCTTGGATTTTCAATTGATCAATCAGGCAGATTTGATTAGTATACCTTGGAGAACACTTGTGCCAAATTTGATGTTTGTATCATCATATGCACAATTCTTCTAAAAGATTTCTCTTATCTGCCCCACTAAATGGCTATTTTACTATCTTTTTGCCTACGATGTTTTATAGAAACTTAATTTCATTTTTGTAAATTTCAACATTGCCATCTTGGTCTCCAAAGAGAAGAATTGTCGAGAAAATATGAGGCGCTTATCCCGACGCAGCGGGGAGGGGCCAGTAGCGAGCTTTAGTGGGGTAGCCACCAGACCAGGTTTAGTGGGCTTTGCAGCTAACCACTTCAAAAACGCGACCCACTGTTACTCGTACTGGGTCAAAGAGTTTAGGGGAAAGAAGTAATGTGGAATTGCACGTATAACTAACTCGCTTTCAGCTTGTTCTCTTGGCTTCTTCCAATCACCCGCCTCGCAGCCGGACTTTTAAGGCCTTGGTATAAACCACAACGAGGGGGGGTGTCAGCTTCAAGAAAGGGAAATGGGACAACCCAGTCGGTGACCACCTCACCAACGTGCTACCAGGTTATAGAAAGAGGGGGAGGAGAAAAATAATCCTCACAGAATAGCTACTGAGTGCAAGTCCTCACTATTTACTGAAACAAACCCGACATACGTGTCACTCTCTTCTATCGAACCAATACTTGACCGTTTGATGAATAAGAAGCAGTCTTACTGTTCCCATTGACTGTCCACTGGGGGTTTAGTTTTGGTTTGGTTTGTTTTGTTTTACGGCATATCAACCTCGGTGGGTCATTTAATGCCGACAAAGTTGTGAAATAAATCAATTCTTAATGGATAATACAATTTTGTTTATCAACTCATGTTTTTTCTATTTAACCCATAGATGGGACCCTAACAGGTACTACCACTCCGGGTCAGAGTGGACCAGGGAGCATTGGTGATGAAGGGGTGCTCCACATTCCCTAGCCATCCAGAACTGGAACCTCACCATCAGATAGAGTTTAACGTCATTCCCAGGACATGTAGACCCTCAGTCACTGCCTTCTAGCACCCATAAGATAAAAAGAGGTTGGGGCTTGCCATGAGGGCAATAAGGTTGGGGCAATCATATAGGTGCTAGGGATTGACGTGACCAGCTGATTGATCGGAGGGGGCCTCTCCGACCGCCTGTCTAGCCCAAGATAGTGCCAAAGTAGAGTAGTCATGAACTGCTCAACCACCTGGGTTCTATCCTTAAGCATCACGGGTCGCCACCCACGGCCAACAGGTGGCTCCACTGGGGGAGTCTTATCCCTTTACAGACGTGCAGTCGGTGCATTCTAACGCCCCAGACGACAGGGCGGACTGGGGGTTTAGTTTATGTTGATAATAGATTTCTGTATTAAATAAAGCTAATCTTAACAAGCCTGCATACATACTTTTTATTCGATGTTTTGTGGGGATTAAAATAAAATTGAATTTTAAACAATAATAATAAAATAATAAACTCCCATGAGCCTTAACACCGGAAGAACACTCTGAGCATGTGCAGGAAAAAGACCTACTTCCGACCCCAAGATAATCTCTCAGCCATTCGAACTTAGGGCTTAACTGGTACGAGACACTATTCCTGACAAGGAAGGAATTTTCTTTACCACGTGGTGGCTATTACCCATGAATAAAGCCTAAAACCTAAAACTACCTTTTGTCTTTGTCTCTTCCTTTTCTTTCCTTGAATTCTTTTTTCAGCGCAACCACCAAATATGATGGCGTTATAAGCAAACACGCACCAAGAATAACCAGCTTCATTTTAAACCTAAAACATTAAACCTCTTGCCATTCCACAGTTTAACAAATTCTTTAATTTTATACACCGGTACGTGCATCAATCTGTCATAGTGGATAACGTGCATTAAGAAAGTCTAGAATGGATCAAGTAATTGTGTCCCGATTACGCATTGGTCACACAAGACTAACGCACTCCTATATACTCAAATAGGAACAACAACCACAATGTGAAAATGTCAAATACTTGGACTGTATTATCTGCGTTATTCGGACTAGTCCTCATCTTTATTGTTATCTGTACAACGTTTCGCCGATATGCCCTCCGCCTTCTTCAGTATTCTTGTCGGACTCGGGAAACCTCCTCGGACTCGGGAACCTTCTTTTCTTCCAATTGGACACATGCTTAGAGGATAAGGTATGTTAGCGGAATGAGAACAGGAAAGATACCCCGTGGACTGAATAAAAGGGTTATGTTCAAAGTTCCGTGATTGGCTCCCGATTACGACAAGAAGGTCCCCGACTACGACAAGAAATGTTCCAGAGTTCGAAAAGAAGGTTCCCGAGTCCGAAAAAAAGGTTCCCGAGTTCGAAAAGGCTTCCGAGTCCGACAAGAAATACCTTAAGAAGGCCGGAGGGCATATCGGCCGAAACGTTGTACAGATAACAATAAAGATGAGTACAATAGTCCGAATAATGCAGATAATACTAATCATCAAGCCTTATCTGAAACATTCAGAAAAACCTTGGACTGTTAAACACTTATTCATGGAATACAGGTTTTTTGCTCACATCAGAAACTGTTATTTTAATGCAAAGATCTATTTGAAAACGTCAACATGGAGGACATTCTGTCTTTTTTTTAGAGAAATAAACTTATACCATAGAATATAGACATGAACTTAATCAATACCATGCAAGATGATCCCCAATGATGCTAACGCATTGTTAAAACCAATTACTGAATATGTAGGTACACAACATATATTACTTCCTAACCGTTGGGTATGACATGGCCCCGGACGGGTTGATATGCCGTTAAGATCAATAAACCAAACCATCAATCGATCTGGCATAGTGGATAATGTACAGTAAGCTAGGGGGGGGGAGTAATTTTGACTAACGAGAGAATTTTGACTTCTCCTAGACTAGTTTCCATGCCAAGGTTAAAGAGCCCAGTCTGCCCTACTATTTACCCTTAGCTGGAGGGAGAATAATCGGATTTGTACCTTTCCCATGGATATTAGCGGCTACAGTTATTTATTAAGCTTAGCTTAGATGTGGCACAAGGCCAGAAATATGGGCGCCCAATGTGGATTAAACTCACTACAATGGTCTGCAAATCAACCTTGCAAACCAATTACACCCACTTGATGGGTGTCAAAATATAAGTATTTTACTTAGCTTAGATGTGACACAAGACTTGAAGTATGAGTTGCCCAGTGAGAATCGAACTCACTAACAATGGACTGCGAAGCTACCTTGCTAACCATTACAACCACTTGAGGTGCCCAATATATATGTTATTTACTAAGTTTAGCTTAGATGTGACACAAGGCCAGTAAGTATGAGAGCCGCAGTGAGAATCGAACTCTGTAACAATGGTCTGTGAAATCTAGCTTGGCTAACCATTACACTACGTGAAATGCAAATTAGGTTCCTTTCAGGATTTGAACTCGTTTCGCCATGTCCATTTCCAACGACGTTTAACCCTATTACGCATTCAACTGCGATGAAAACAATAGTAATTATAGTAAAAATTAAAACAGATAATGATGATGGTGATAATGAATTAATACTAAATGATTACGATGATGGTGATGATTAGTATGACTACAGGATGCTGATGATACTATCGCAACTTGAAAGGAGGTAACTCGTACAAGTATAGCAATTCACGTCATGTGCTGGTCTGGGTACGAAGGAGAATTTGTAGCTATACTACTTGTAACTAGCAGCAGGGAAAGTAATCGTCGTAATACTTGTTATTCTGCTGTTAGTAGAAGTCTTTCCTGGAATGGCTTTATTTACAAGACTCTCTCAGTTAGTAGTAATAGTAGTAATAGTAGTGTAATTAGTGCATAGTCAGTCGGTTGGCCGAGAAGGCTTCTTTAGCGACACCAGTTCCAATCACAATGTGCAAGTAGCACACGGCGAAACAAGAGACACACATAGCTTATAACAATAGAGGCAGCAGGAAGCAGCAGCAGTCACGTGATATTTCATTTCCGTTTCTATTGTTCTGCGCCTCAGGACGTACGACTGGGGCTTTTTTCTGGGGATCCGTTTATTTCAAACAGCACCTTCTCATTGCACTAGGATAAATAAGTTCTCTGCGTTGAATGTCCAAGGCTCGGTCTGTTTGGTTTTTTTTTTCTTTTGGGGGGGGGGTTCAAATGGGTTCCTGCGCTATTTTCTCTGAATTTTTTTTAGATGAGGCTTGAAATTTGTGTTTATTATCTGATCTACTGTCCTCATCCTTTATTGTTATCTGCACAGCGCGTTTCGGCCGATGTGTGACTGACCTCCGACCCTCTTTAGGTTATATCTCTCTCGGACTCGGGAAGCTTCTGGAACTCGGAAACCCTCTTTCGAACTCGGAACCTTCCTGTTCGTAATCGGGAGCCATACAGAACTTTGAACCTAACCCTTTATTCAGACCACGGGGTATCCTGTTCTCATTCTGCTAATCCATAGCTGGGTGCACACACGCTCTCTCTCTCTCTCTCTCTC
>CM042166.1:18965525-19027166 GCA_023376005.1 Doryteuthis pealeii | reverse complement strand
GACGAGAGAGAGAGAGAGAGAGAGCATGTGTTAAGCTGTGTACCCAGCTATGATTAGCAGAATGAGAACAGGATACCCCCGTGGTCTGAATAAAGTGTTAGGTTCAAAGTTCCGTGATGGCTCCCGATTACGACAGGAAGGTTCGACGAAAAAGAGGGTTTCCGAGTTCCAGAAGGCTCCCGTGTTCCCGAGAAGATATACCTAAAGAGGGCGGAAGGTCAGTCCACATCGGCCGAAACGTTGTGCAGATAACAATAAAGATGAGGACAGTAGTCCGAATAATACAAATTATCAAGCTCATCTAAAAAAAATCAGAAAAAATAGCGCAGGACCATTTGACCCCCCCCCCAAAAAAAACCCAGACCAAGCCCTTGGACATTCAACCGCAGAGAACTTATCTATCCTTTTGTGCAATGAGGAGGTGCTGTCTGGATGAACGGATCCCCAGAAACAAGCCCCAGTCGTATCGTCCTGAGGCGCAGAACAATAGAAACGGATGAATATCACGTGACTGCTGCTGCTGCGCCTGCTGCTCTATTGTTATAGCTATGTGTGTCTCTTGTTTCGGCCGTGTGCTACTTGCACATTGTGATTGGAAACTGGTGTCGCTAAGAAGCCTTCCTCGGCCCAACCACGACTGACTATGCAGTCTCTAATTAAATACTACTACTATTACTACTATTACTACTACTGAGAAGAGTCTTGTAAATAAAGCATTCGAAAGGAAAGACTTCTACTAACAGCAGAATAACAAGTATTACGACGATTACTTTCCTGCTGCTAGTTACAAGTAGTATAGCTAACAATTCTCTTCGGTAACCAGACCAAGCACTGACGTGAATTGCTAATACTTGTACGAGTTACTCCTTTCAAAGTTGCGAATAGTATCATCAGCATCGCTGTAAGTCATACTATCATCACCATCATCGTAATCTTTAGTATTTAAATCATTAATCACCATCATCATTATCACCATCATCATTATCACCATCATCATTATCGGTTTTAATTTTACTATAAATTACTATTGTTTTCATCGCAGTTGAATGCGTATAGGGGTTAACGTCGTTGGAAATGGACATGGCGAAACGAGTTCAAATCCTGAAGGAACCTATTTGCATTTCACGTTATGTAATGGTTAGCAAGCTAGATTCACAGACTATTGTTAGAGAGTTCGATTCTCTCATACTTCTGGCCTTGTGCCACATCTAAGCTAAACTTAGTAAATAACAATATATATTGGGCACCTCAAGTGGTGTAATGGTTAGCAAGGTAGATTCGCAGTCCATTGTTAGTGAGTTCGATTCTCACTGGGCACTCATACTTCAAGTCTTGTGCCACATCTAAGCTAAGTAAATAACTATATATTTGACACCTCAAGTGGTGTAATGGTTTGCAAGGTAGATTTGCAGACCATTGTTAGTGAGTTTAATCCTCATTTGGCGCCCCATATTTCTGGCCTTGTGCCATATCTAAGCTAAGCTTAGTAAATAACTGTAGCGCTAATATCCTTGGGAAAGGTACAAATCTGATTATTCTCCCTCCAGCTATGGGTAAATAGTAGGGCAGACTGGGCTCTTTAACCTTGGTATGGAAACTAGTCTAGGAGAAGGAAAACTGAATTCAAACCATAGGAACTCTCTTCTCGTTAGTCAAAATTACTCCCCCCCTAGCTTACTGTACGTTATCCACTATGCCAGATCGATGAATTGTTTGGTTTATTGATTTTAACGGCATATCAACCCGTCCGGGGCCATGTCATACCCAACGGTTAGGAAGTAATATATGTTGTGTACCCACATTTATATTTTTGTAGGAATTGGTTTTAACAATGTGTTAGCATCATTGGGGATCATATTGTATGGTATTAATTAATTTCATGTCTATATTCTATGATATAAGTTTATTTCTCTAAAAAAAAAGACAGAATGTCCTCCATGTTGACGTTTTCAAATAGATCTTTGCATTAAAATAACAGTTTCTGATGTGAGCAAAAAACCTGTATTCCATGAATAAGTGTTTAACAGTCCAATGATTCTCTGAATGTTTGAGATAAGGCTTGATGATTAGTATTATCTGCGTTATTCGGACTATTGTACTCATCTTTATTGTTATCTGTACAACGTTTCGGCCGATATGCCCTCCGGTCTTTTTAAGGTAGTTCTTGTCGGACTCGGAAGCCTTTTCGAACTCGGGAACCTTTTTTTCGGACTCGGGAACCTTCTTTTCGAACTCTGGAACTTTCTTGTCGTAGTCGGGGACCTTATTGTCGTAATCGGGAGCCATCACGGAACTTTGAACATAACCCTTTATTCAGTCCACGGGGTATCCTGTTCTCATTCCGCTAACCATACCTTATCCTCTAAGCCATGTGTCCAATTGGAAGAAAAGAAGGTTCCCGAGTCCGAGGAGGTTCCCGAGTCCGACAAGAAATACCCGAAGAAGGCCGGAGGGCATATCGACCGAAACGTTGTACAGATAACAATAAAGATGAGGATAATAGTCCGAATAACGCAGATAATACAGTCCAAGGTGTTTCACATTGTGGTTGTTGTTCCTGTTTGAGTATATAGGAGAGCGTTAGTCTTGTGTGACCAATGCGTAATCGGGACACAATGACTTGTTCCTTTCTAGACTTTCTTAATGCATGTTATCCACAATGACAGATCGATGCACGTACCGGTGTATAAAATTAAAGAATTTGTTAAACTGTGGAATGACAAGTAGTTTAATGCTTTAGGTGTAAAATGTAGCTGGTTATTCTTGGTGCGTGTTTGCTTATAACGCCATCGTATTTGGTGGTTGCACTGAAAAAAGAAATTCAAGGAAAGAAAAGGAAGAGACAAAGACAAAAGGTAGCTTAGGATTTAGACTTTATTCATAGGTCGTAGCCACCACGTGGTAAGAAAAATACCTTCCTTGCCAAAAGTAGTGTCTCGTCCCAGTTAAGGCCTAAGTTCGAATGGCCGAGAGATTATCTTGGGGTCGGAAGAGGGTCTTTTTCCTGCACATGCTCAGAGTGTTCTTCCGGCTCATGGGAGTTTATTATTTTATTATTATTGTTTAAAATTCAATTTTATTTTAATCCCCACAAAACATCGAATAAAAAGTATTTATGCACGCTTGTTAAGATTAGCTTTATTTAATACAGAAATCTCTCATCAACATAAACTAAACCCCCAGTCCGCCCTGTCGTCTGGGGCGTTAGAATGCACCGACTGTACCTCTGTAGAGGGATAAGACTCCCCCAGTGGGGCCACCTGTTGGCCGTGAGTGGCGGCCCGTGATGCTTAAGGATAGAACCCAGGTGGTTGAGCAGTTCATGACTTGCAATACTCTACTTTGGCCCTATCTTGCGCTAGACAGGCGGTCGGAGAGGCCCCCTCCGATCAATCAGCTGGCCACGTCAAGCCCTTGCACCTATATGATTTTCCCAACCCTATTGCCCTTATGGCAAGCCCCAACCTCTTTTTATCATATGGGTGCTAGAAGGCAGTGACTGAGGGTCTACATGTCCTGGGAATGACGTTAAACTCTATCTGATGGTGAGGTTCCAGTTCTGGAGGTTTAGGGAATGTGGAGCACCCCTTCATCACCATTGCTCCCTGGTCCACTCTGGCCCGGAGTGGTAGTACCTGTTAGGGTCCACTCTATGGGTTAAATAGAAAAAACATGAGTTGATAAACAAAATTGTATTATCCATTATGAATTGATTTATTTCACAACTTTGTCGGCATTAAATGACCCACCGAGGTTGATATGCCGTAAAACAAACCAAACCAAACCAAACCTAGACCCCCAGTGTACAGTCAATGGGAACAGTAAGACTGCTTCTTATTCATCAAACGGTCAATATTGGTTTGATAGAAGAGTGACACGTATGTCGGGTTTGTTTCAGTAAATAGTGAGGACTTGCACTCAGTAGCTATTCTGTGAGAATTATTTTTCTCCTCCCCCCTCTTTCTATAACCTGGTAGCGCGTTGGTGAGGTGGTCACATTTCCCTTTCTTGAAGCTGACACCCCCTTCGTTGTGGTTTATACCAAGGCCTTAAAAGTCCGGCTGCGAGGCGGGTGATTGGAAGAAGCCAAAAGAACAAGCTGAAAGCGAGTTGGTTATACGTGCAATTCCACATTACTTCTTTCCCCTCAACTCTTTGACCCAGTACGAGTAACGGTGGGTCGCGTTTTTGAAGTGGTTAGCTGCAAAGCCCACTAAATTTCGCAAGATGTCGGGAAAATATGAGGCGCTTATCCCAACGCAGCGGGGAGGGGTCAGTAGCGAGCTTTAGTGGGGTAGCCACCAGACCAGGTAAATAAAGTGGTTAACTGCAAAGCCCACTAAATTTCGCAACCACTTTATTTACCTGGTCTGGTGGCTACCCCACTAAAGCTCGCTACTGACCCCTCCCCGCTGCGTCGGGATAAGCGCCTCATATTTTTCCCCGACAATTCTTCTCTTTGGAGACCAAGATGGCAATGTTGAAATTTACAAAAAAGGAAATTAAGTTTCTATAAAACATCGTAGGCAAAAAGATGATAAAATAGCCATTTAGTGGGGCAGATAAGATAATTTTTTTAGAAGAATCATGCAAATGATGATACAAGCATCAAATTTGGCTCAAGTGTTCTCCAAGGTATACTAATAAAATCTGCCCGATTGACCAAATGGCTATTTTATCATCCTTTTTGCCTACGATGTTTTTATAGAAACTTAATTTCTTTTTTGTAATTTCAACATTGCGCATCTTGGTCTCCAAGAGAAGAATTGTCGGGGAAAAAAATATGAGGCGCTTATTCCGCGACGCAAGCGGGGAGGGGTCAGTAGCGAGCTTTAATGGGGTAGCCACCAGACAGGTAAATAAAGTGGTTGCGAAATTTAGTGGGCTTTGCAGTTAACCACTTTATTTACCTGGTCTGGTGGCTACCCCACTAAAGCTCGCTACTGACGCCCTGCCCGCTGCGTTGGGATAAGCGCCTCATATTTTCCCGACATCTTGCGAAATTTAGTGGGCTTTGCAGCTAACCACTTCAAAAAGCGCGAAACCCACCGTTACTCGTACTGGGTCAAAGAGTTGAGGGGAAAGAAGTAATGTGGAAATTGCACGTATAACCAACTCGCTTTCAGCTTGTTCTTTTGGCTTCTTCCAATCACCCGCCTCGCAGCCGGACTTTTAAGGCCTTGGTATAAACCACAACGAAGGGGTGTCAGCTTCAAGAAAGGGAATGTGACCACCTCACCAACGCGCTACCAAGGTTATAGAAAGAGGGGGAGGGAAAATAATTCTCACAGAATAGCTACTGAGTGCAAGTCCTCACTATTTACTGAAACAAACCCGACATACGTGTCAACTCTTCTATCAAACTCATATTGACCGTTTGATGAATAAGAAGCAGTCTTACTGTTCCATTGACTGTACACTGGGGGTCTAGGTTTGGTTTGGTTTTGGTTTGTTTTACGGCATATCACCTCGGTGGGTCATTTTAATGCCGACAAAAGTTGTGAAAATAAATCAATTCATAATGGATAATACAATTTTGTTTATCAACTCCATGTTTTTTCTATTTAACCCATAGAGTGGACCTAACAGGTACTACCACTCCGGGCCAGAGTGGACCAGGGAGCAATGGTGATGAAGGGGTGCTCCACATTCCCTAAACCTCCAGACTGGAACCTCACCATCAGATAGAGTTTAACGTCATTCCCAGGACATGTAGACCCTCAGTCACTGCTTCTAGCACCCATATGATAAAAAGAGGTTGGGGCTTGCCATAAGGCAATAGGGTTGGGAAAATCATATAGGTGCAAGGGCTTGACGTGGCCAGCTGATTGATCGGAGGGGGCCTCTCCGACCGCCTGTCTAGCGCAAGATAGGGCCAAAGTAGAGTATTGCAAGTCATGAACTGCTCAACCACCTGGGTTCTATCCTTAAGCATCACGGGCCGCCACTCACGGCCAACAGGTGGCCGCCACTGGGGGAGTCTTATCCCTCTACAGAGGTACAGTCGGTGCATTCTAACGCCCCAGACGAACAGGGCGGACTGGGGGTTTAGTTTATGTTGATGAGAGATTTCTGTATTAAAATAAAGCTAATCTTAACAAGCGTGCATAAATATTTTTTATTCGATGTTTTGTGGGGATTAAAATAAAAATTGAATTTTAAAACAATAATAAAATAATAAACTCCCATGAGCCGGAAGAACACTCTGAGCATGTGCAGGAAAAGACCCTCTTCCGACCCAAGATAATCTCTCGGCCATTCGAACTTAGGCCCTTAACTGGGACGAGACACTACTTTTGGCAAGGAAGGTAATTTTTCTTACCACGTGGTGGCTACGACCTATGATAAAGTCTAAATCCTAAGCTACCTTTTGTCTTTGTCTCTTCCTTTTCTTTCCTTGAATTTCTTTTTTCAGTGCAACACCAAATACGATGGCGTTATAAGCAAACACGCACCAAGAATAACCAGCTACATTTTTACACCTAAGCATTAAACTACTTGTCATTCCACAGTTTAACAAATTCTTTAATTTTAATACACCGGTACGTGCATCGATCTGTCATTGTGGATAACATGCATTAAGAAAGTCTAGAAAGGAACAAGTCATTGTGTCCCGATTACGCATTGGTCACACAAGACTAACGCTCTCCTATATACTCAAACAGGAACAACAACCACAATGTGAAACACCTTGGACTGTATTATCTGCGTTATTCGACTATTATCCTCATCTTTTATTGTTATCTGTACAACGTTTCGGTCGATATGCCTCCGGCCTTCTTCGGGTATTTCTTGTCGGACTCGGGAACCTCCTCGACTCGGGAACCTTCTTTTCTTTCCAATTGGACACATGGCTTAGAGGATAAGGTATGGTTAGCGGAATGAGAACAGGATACCCCGTGGACTGAATAAAAGGGTTATGTTCAAAGTTCCGTGATGGCTCCCGATTACGACAATAAGGTCCCGACTACGACAAGAAAGTTCCAGAGTTCGAAAAGAAGTTCCCGAGTCCGAAAAAAAGGTTCCCGAGTTCGAAAAGGCTTCCGAGTCCGACAAGAACTACCATTAAAAAGACCGGAGGGCATATCGGCCGAAACGTTGTACAGATAACAATAAAGATGAGTACAATAGTCCGAATAACGCAGATAATACTAATCATCAAGCCTTATCTCAAACATTCAGAGAATCATTGGACTGTTAAAACACTTATTCATGGAATACAGGTTTTTTGCTCACATCAGAAACTGTTATTTTAATGCAAAGATCTATTTGAAAACGTCAACATGGAGGACATTCTGTCTTTTTTTTTAGAGAAATAAAACTTATATCATAGAATAATAGACATGAAATTAATTAATACCATTACAATATGATCCCCAATGATGCTAACACATTGTTAAAAAACAATTCCCTAAAATAAAATGTGGGTACACAACATATATTACTTCCTAACCGTTGGGTATGACATGGCCCCGGACGGGTTGATATGCCGTTAAAATCAATAACCAAACAATTCAATCGATCTGGCATAGTGGATAACGTACAGTAAGCTAGGGGGGAGTAATTTTGACTAACGAGAAGAGAGTTCCTATGGTTTGAATTCAGTTTTTCTTCTCCTAGACTAGTTTCCATACCAAGGTTAAAGAGCCCAGTCTGCCCTACTATTTACCCATAGCTGGAGGGAGAATAATCAGATTTGTACCTTTCCCAAGGATATTAGCGCTACAGTTATTTACTAAGCTTAGCTTAGATATGGCACAAGGCCAGAAAATATGGGGCGCAAATGAGGATTAAAACTCACTAACAATGGTCTGCAAATCTACCTTGCAAACCATTACACCACTTGAGGTGTCAAAATATATAGTTATTTACTTAGCTTAGATGTGGCACAAGACTTGAAGTATGAGTGCCCAGTGAGAATCGAACTCACTAACAATGGACTGCGAATCTACCTTGCTAACCATTACACCACTTGAGGTGCCCAATATATATTGTTATTTACTAAGTTTAGCTTAGATGTGGCACAAGGCCAGAAGTATGAGAGAATCGAACTCTCTAACAATAGTCTGTGAATCTAGCTTGCTAACCATTACATAACGTGAAATGCAAATAGGTTCCTTCAGGATTTGAACTCGTTTCGCCATGTCCATTTCCAACGACGTTAACCCCTATACGCATTCAACTGCGATGAAAACAATAGTAATTATAGTAAAATTAAAACCGATAATGATGATGGTGATAATGATGATGGTGATAATGATATGGTGATAATGATTTAAATACTAAAGATTACGATGATGGTGATGATTAGTATGACTACAGCGATGCTGATGATACTATCGCAACTTGAAAGGGAGGTAACTCGTACAAGTATAGCAATTCACGTCAGTGCTGGTCTGGTACCGAAGAGAATTGTTAGCTATACTACTTGTAACTAGCAGCAGGGAAAGTAATCGTCGTAATACTTGTTATTCTGCTGTTAGTAGAAGTCTTTCCTGGAATGGCTTTATTTACAAGACTCTCTCAGTAGTAGTAATAGTAGTAATAGTAGTAGTAATTAGTGCATAGTCAGTCGGTTGGCCGAGAAGGCTTCTTAGCGACACCAGTTCCAATCACAATGTGCAAGTAGCACACGGCGAAACAAGAGACACACATAGCTATAACAATAGAGGCAGCAGGAGCAGCAGCAGTCACGTGATATTCATCCGTTTCTATTGTTCTGCGCCTCAGGACGATACGACTGGGGCTTGTTTCTGGGGATCCGTTCATCAGACAGCACCTCCTCATTGCACAAGGGATAGATAAGTTCTCTGCGTTGAATGTCAAGGGGCTTGGTCTGGTTTTTTTTTTGGGGGGGGGGGTCAAATGGTCCTGCGCTATTTTCTGAAATTTTTTTTAGATGAGGCTTGATAATTTGTATTATTTCGACTACTGTCCTCATCTTTATTGTTATCTGCACAACGTTTCGGCCGATGTGACTGACCTCCGGCCCTCTTTAGGTATATCTTCTCGGACACGGGAGCCTTCTGGAACTCGGAAACCCTCTTTTTTCGGGAACCTTCCTGTCGTAATCGGGAGCCATCACGGAACTTTGAACCTAACACTTTATTCAGACCACGGGGGTATCCTGTTCTCATTCTGCTAATCATAGCTGGTACACAGCTTAACACATGCTCTCTCTCTCTCTCTCTCTCTCTCTCTCTCTCTCCTCTCTTCTATCTCTTCTCTCTCTCTGTATGAGAGAGAGAGAAAGAGAGAGAGAGAGAGAGAGAGAAGAGAGAGAGAATGTGTATTCCAGTTAGGGTAATGCTTAGCAGGCTATATATATATATATAAGTCGATGGGGCAGCCTAATGTTGGTATCAGCCAGACAGTGAGGGAGTCTATCCTCTTTTCACTAGCGCTAGACCATGGAGATTATTTTAGCGTCTGAAGTGGAGCGCCGCACCTACCATCAGCTCCCCACTTTACCGCACAGTTTCTTGTGCTACTCGTACGCTGAGTTGGTGCATATATATATATATATATATATACAAAGCAATAGTTAGTTAAACATAAAACAGTTGTAATAATGATACCCAGATATACTCTACCCTGATAATGGTTCGGATAAGAACCGAAAGTACTTGGTCTGCCAATAATGGCTCTTTTGGACAAATTATTAATGGCTTTAAAGTTTGTAAGATCAAAAGAATTATTAGGATGATTGAAAGGATAAGTAAAGAATTTGAAAATAATAAGGATTCTGTTTTATTTAATCAAATTTTTGTTTGAATATATATATATGGTGAAATGGATACAGTCGTAGGAAATGGACTCGTCGACTCGAGTTCAAATGCTAAAAGAGGCTGTTTGCATATCACATAGCTCTAATACTCTTGGGAAAGTAAATAGTAGGGCAGACTGGTCTTTTTAATCTTGGCTAGGTAAGCAGTCTAAGAGAATGAAAATTCTGTGAAACTCCGCTTAAGAAATTGACTTAGTGTCAAATACCTCGTGCGGAAGGGTTGAATGATCGCCTGTTTACAGACTGGATCTCTCTGGTGATCGTAAAATATATAAACAAATGTTTGTATATAATAGTTTAAACACCGTGCCTTTACGGCAGTTGTCAAATGGCCGAGGGGTTAACGAATCGGGCCGACGAAAAGTCAGCCGGTTTTCGCTCCTGGTCAGACACACTTAAGAGACGTGAAATATCGAAACACGGTGTCTGTGTTATATATACATATATTTTATATAATACTTGCTGTCCATCGTATCCGATGATGACATTAGGCGAATCATTTTCTTCCAATATAATCGGTCTCCACTTGCGTCTTGCCAACTGCCTATGGGGATGTTAAAGTCCTTCAGGTTTCTCTTGGTGTTGTCTTTGTGATTCCATATGATCCCTCTCTCAATTGAGAGTACAGAATCTGCTTTGGTATTCTGTCATCCCCAAGTCTGTTTAAGTGGGGTTTTTTTTACCACTGAATCCAAAAATGACTCCAGTTTTTTCTATATCACGTCAACTTTTTGAGCTACGGGATACCCTAGATTTTTCTCAAAAACCGTAAAAATACAGCATCTAACAAATTTTTGCTTTTTTATGGAAGGTTTTAAGAATGTATCTATAACCCCACCTCCCATCAAACATCTAGCATCTTCCCAGCTTCTTCTAAACTCTTCCCCCTCCCACTTTATATTATGTTATTCTCATTCCATCAATTCTTCCTACCCCCTACCCCTCAATTCCACTACTAACTCACTTTCTCTTCTAAAAAAACACAAATATACGTATTTTGCTTTGAATAAAGAGTCGAAACGACTGAGGAAGTCCTTCGTGTCAGAAGGACGAAATATTTCTCCCCCACTTGGACTTATTTGAGTCATCATTTTTGTTCATTCTTCCTTTTACCTCACTTGCTACTGTCGGATTTTACTCCAACTCTCCTATCTTCCTATAATCTATTAATAATGGAGATTCGCTTCCGGTTTTTGTCTGTAACAAAAATTACGTCACTGCTTACGTCACATTACCCAAAACCTCATAACAGAATAAATACACTCAAAATTTGAACATGCAACATTAGACAGTCCTCATTGTTTTTTTAAAACAAGTTTTAATAAATACATGACTGGTATTATATATCTATATATAGTTTGTTTTATTTTAATACATATTAAAAGTTTACATTTCAAATTGTTTTATTTTTTAATCCTTTAATGGATTTGATGATTTTACTTACTTAGGGTACAAACTCGGTGACATTGAATTTTTAACTCGCTCCCTTCAGGCAATATGTTTCAAAAATGCATTTTTAAATCGCCCGGAGGGTGTTTTTTTATTTTGTACTAGTTAAAATACAGTGGCCTGAGTGTTGTGTTTATACACGTTAAAGATGAGGACAACAGTCCGAAATATCATAATTATTCATACAAATTTGATGATTTTACTTACCTAGGGTACAAACTCGCTGACATTGAATTTTTTACTCCCAGCCCTCAGGCAATATGTTTCAAAAATTTATTTTTACATCGCCCGGAGGGTGTTTTTTATTTTGCTTGTTGGAAATAATAAAACATTATAATGGGCATCACAAATATTGTTGAGCTGGATCTGACACTTGTTTTTGTCAAACCTTAGTGAGATCAAATTTCCATAGGATTGATTATTATCGATCCAATGGAAATTTGATCTCACTGATAAGATTTAAGCGAAAATTCTTCCAAGATGTAGCCGTGTCGGTCTAGACAAACTCTGATCTGGCTGTTGACGCGTTCAATGCGATAAAAGTCGCTGGTGGGTTATGCTATATTCGGTAGACTATGAATTCAGGAGCGTAAATTGTTATCATAATCTAAAGGAATAACATAATATTTTAATACATTTATAAATTTTAAAAAATAAACTAAAACATTAATTGATGTTGTATGTATAGATTTAAAGTTGTTGCGTAGTGATTAAATTATTTACTTTTTTTTTTTGGTAATTTTGAACTTTAAGTGACTAAATTCCTACCATAAAATTGTACTTGCACATTATTTGAAATTAACTTAATTTTTATTAAAAAGACATTTTATGATATTTTGGAGTTAAAAATTTGCATTAAAATGGATTTTAAAAGCGTCGTAATTTCTCCGTGAAAATTACGTTGAATCAAAGATGGCTGCCATTGTTTACAAGCTTCTTCTCAGAGAAAGAACAAGGGAGTTAACTTTGACAGTGCCTATATAAAACGAATTAACTGATGAAGCAATAAGAGTTAACTCTCTTGTTTTTTTCCGAGAAGTAGCTTGTAAATAATGGCAGCCATCTTTGATTCAATGTAATATTCACGGAGAAAACACGATGCTTTTCAAATCCATTTTAATGCATGTTTTTTAGCTCCAAAATATAATCAAATTTATTTTTAATAACAATTAAATTAATTTCAAATAATGTGCAAATAGAATTTTATCGTAGGGATTTAGTCATTTAAAGTTCAAGATTACCCTATTTTACCCCAGAACTGCAAAAGTAAACTGCTTTAAGTTTTTTTTATTGTTACTCCGAAATAGAAATATCATTAAATACTCGGCAAAATTACCAGCGAATAGTAATTCTCAGTTTAGTATAATTTCAGTATAGGAATTGATAAGTTTATAATCTCAATTCCCTAAAAATTATAATGTTGAGTTTTAAAAAAGTGTACAACTTTATGACAACACAAAAACTTTAAATCTCATCATCATCATGTCGCGCAGGCAGCACGGATATCCATGACAATCTCTCGCCAACCTTCCCTATCATTCATCGCCCCGGGAGTTCTTCCTCTCTGTAGCCAGCATCTTTACATAGCTGGTCAATGTAGGTCCTTGCTGGGCGGCCCACACTGGCATGTCTGTGTGTTGGCTTCCACAGGAGAACATCGCTTATGAGTTCGTCCTTGCTCCTCCAGCAGTGCCCTGCATGTCTAGTCCGTCTCACTCGGATGGTCTGTGAGATAGGGGGCAGGTGACCATACAGCTGCTCCCTTGTGGGATGCTGTTTCCACCACTTGTTCAATACTGCTCGCAGCATTCTTGTGCAGCTCCCATCTAGCTTATTCTCGAGGCGCCTCGTTAGGGTCCAGGTGGTGCAGCCATACAGCAGTACTGATATGACTACAGCCTGGAAGAGATGTCGCTTTAGCTTGTCAGTGAGATCAGATTTCAATATGACAGACAATTTGTTTGTGGCCATCCATGCCTTTCCTATTCGTGTGTTAATATCGTTATCTGTGGATGAGATATTACTACCCAGGTATGTGAATTGTTCTACTAGCTTAAGGGGCTTACCGTCTAATATGGAGATGTCTCCTTTCTTTTTGAAGCTCATGAACTCAGTTTTATCAGAGTTCACATGCAGGCCGATGTTTTTTGCTGCCTCCTCCAGGCTATGCAGTAGTGTCTCAGCCTGTGCCGGTGTATCTGCAAAAAGTGCAAGGTCATCAGCATGTCTTTTCTAAAAGATTATGAATGAATTAACGTATTAAGTTATGTTATCCATACAGTTTAATTTTGATTACAAGTACCGTAAATACTCGTGTATTATCCGCACTTTTTCCCCAAAATTTAAAGGTCAAAATCCCTAGTGCGTACTATATACGAGGTTAAAAATGAAAAATATTTTCTAAGCAATGTCCTGATACAATGGGATACAATGTATACAAGTACAATCTCTTGGTCGAAACAGGTGTCGGCATTTCAATAAATAACTTTTATCCATACAACATTTTCTTTCCATTTATCTTTCAACATAATTGTGGATTCACTTCCATTTTCTCTCTCTCTCTCTCTCTCTCTCTCTCTCTCTCTCTCTCTCTCTCTCTCTCTCTCTCTCTCTCTCTCTCTCTATCACACACACACACACACACACATATATATATATATATATTCATCCCGTCTTATTTTTATTTTTGTTGAAGACCTATCCACATGCGGTCGATACAGATATTCCTAGGGACCTCACATCAGTGAGGGGGATGCGGATGTTGCTTTTTAAAACCGTTGAGTGGAAGGCCCCGAAACGGTTTGCACATTTTCTCCTGATGCTCCCATGCATTTGTAAACATCTTTTGTTTTTTCAATATATCAAATTCACACTGTCGGATTAAGTTCCATTTTATTTCATATATATATATATATATATATATATATATATATATATATATATGTGTGTGTGTGTGTGTTGTGTGTGTGTGTGTATGAGTTAAGAGTAAGGAAATGAATCCGACGGTATATGTATAGATAAAAGGTTATGAAAGCACACAATGTTGTTAAAATGAAAATGATATAAATATTTTCATTTTAACAGTATTGTGTGTTTTCATACCCTTTTAGCTCTCTCTCTCTCTATATATATATATATATATATATATATATATAATGATTGGGAGCGAAAGTGAGTCCATTATGATATGTGAGAAATATTTGACATTCCAATCTGATGACAGTTTTGAGGAGTGTCCAACGAGGATATAAGTGTGCCGTCATTTAACAACAGACAACTAAAGTGTGATAGTAACTGAACAAGCGTGGATCAGCCAATAGAAATGACCATATTTGCTTAATAGACGCTCCCTTAATCACGTTCAGTGCGATACGACACACCGCTGGATCGTCCGATAGATTTTGTTCATGTAAACCGACCTATGAGTTGGTCGTATACCAAAGAAATAAAGGGTAGAATGGGAATTCAGGGACGTAAATCTTTACTATAGTCTACCGGACAGATGTTAGTGGAATATGAAATGAAGTTCAATATTAGTATTGTATTATTCGGACTGTTGTTCTCATCTTCATTGTTATCTGTACAACGTTTCGGCTGATGTGCCTCTGGCCTTCTTCAGGTATTTCTTGTCGGACTTGGGAATCTTCTCGGACTCTTTTTTCGGCCGATGTGCCCTCCGGCCTTCTTCTGGTATTACCTTTCGGACTTGGGAACCTTCTCGGACTCGGGAGTCATCTCAGATTCTTTTTTCGGCCGATGTGCACTCCGGCCTTCTTCAGGTGTTTCTTGTCGGATTTGGGAACCATGTCGGATTCAGGAACCATCTCAGACTCTTCTTGTCGTAATCGGTTCCCAAGTTCGAAAAGAAGGTTGCTGAGTCCGAGATGTTTACCGAGTATGAGAAGGTTCCCGAGTCCGACAAGCAATACCTGAAGAAGGCCGGAGGGTACATCGGCCGAAACGCTATACAGAATGAAGATGAGGACAATAGTCCTAATAATAAAAATAATACTAATTATCAAGTCTCATCTAACAAATTCAGAGAAATAGAAGTTCAATATACATATTTATAATTTCTCAACTGGGATAAATACCGTAAATCCTCGAGTATATTCCGCCCTTGAGTATAATAAGCAGGAGATTTTTAGGTGGCTGTACCTCTGAAAAAAAAAAACTGCGTCTGAATAAACATTGTCGGACAGCAAATAGAGTAAATAAAATGAGAGAAATAATCAAATAATAATTATTTATATATACTAGCAAATAGATTTTTGCTTATATTCATTAAAATAAAACCAAACAGTTAGAAATCAAAAATACTAAGCACATATTTATTAAATTCGATTTTTTAATATTAATATGCAAATTAGCCTTCCCGTTTACACTGTAAACCAGTATTTTGTTGTATATATACATATAATTGCATGTTGTTAGTATGTAGACATAGTTAACAGTATTAATAATGTAAGACAATTTTATTAATAATTGAGGTTAAATAAAAATAAAATCATGGAGAATTTGATGTCAGTAACTAAGAGAATTGTGACTTGAGTAGGAATATAGTTTCGGTTACAGACAGAAAAACACACAATGTCCATTATAATAAGATATTAATACTCGTGTTCCCAAATCTTCTGTTCGTTATCCTCCTGCAACACCCTCCGGTTTAAAATGAGACAAGATTGTACCTGTATTCGTGACCTTGTGTCAGACTTTGTTAATTGAAGTGGGTAGGCAAAGTAAGTGGCTATGGTCCATAAGATCTTAAGAAAGGCTCCGAAATAGTGATAGAAGAAGGGGATGTATAAAATCAACAATTATAAAAATAGAACAGATTGATTGAAAGAATAAACATTCCTTTACACTGACTCTTAATTTCTTTTATAGATAAATCTCTTTTTTTTCTGTTAGCTCGATGTACCGTAAAAGTATTTTATTTTCAAAATGTCTAAAGAACCCCACCCCCTTTCAGTTACACACGGAGAGGTATAGGGAGAGAGAGAAAAGGGGAGTGAGATATTGAGATTGTGGCGGGGGGGAATAATACATTATATATGTTCAGTTACACACGCAAATATGCATTGCTATCGACAGAGAAGGATAGAGAGAGAAGGGGAGGGAAAGATAGAGATAGTAGAGAAATAGGACATTATATATATATATATAATATATATATATATATATATATATATATGAGACGTAAACAAACAGACGATGTTTGTGATATGGCTATTTTCAGCCGACAATATTTGGGAGAATATGTGCTTAAATGAAGTCGAACCTATTTTTTGAAATTTAATTCATTAATAATTAATTAGGCGGGATTAAACTATTTAAATGTAAGGCTAAACAAATCGAGAAAAATCAATCTCTGTATGTACATTTCGGCCTATTAGGCCTCATCAGCAGAGCTATAGATACGAAGACCGCCCCGTGTGTGATTCGAAACCTGTCTGTCAAATTAGCAGGCAAGTGTCTTACCTCCACACCAAACGGACTTAGCAGGATTTTCTTCGCTTTGTTAAGTAGTAGTATTTTATATTCCTCTTAAGTGACCTCTACACGAACTTACGAGACGTAAACAAACAGACGATGTTTGTGATATGGCTATTTTCAGCCGACAATATTTGGGAGAATATGTGCTTAAATGAAGTCGAACCTATTTTTTGAAATTTAATTCATTGTCGATGAGGCCTAATAGGCCGAAATGTACATACAGAGATTGATTTTTCTCGATTTGTTTAGCCTTACATTTAAATAGTTTAATCCCGCCTAATTAATTATTAATGAATTAAATTTCAAAAAATAGGTTCGACTTCATTTAAGCACATATTCTCCCATATATATATATATATATATATATATATAGAGAGAGAGAGAGAGAGAGAAGAAAGAGAGAGAGAGAGGGAGCGTTGACAAAGAATCAACGGCGCTTTTTGACTGTCAGTTTCTCGCCTCAGGGACCATCGGACTAGGAATACTAACACACACACACACACACACACACACACACATACATACATATATATATATATATATATATATATATATATATATATATATATATATACAGAGGCAAGAAACTGTCAGTTAAATGCAGTTTATTCGTGTCTACACTCTCTTAACTTAGAAATATATGCTCTATCACTGATATTCAACACTATTTATAGATATACAAAGAAAAGTAAGTAAAGTCGACTGGGCGGCCTAAAGTCGGTATCAGCCAGTCAGCAAGGGAGTCTATCCCCTTTTCAATAGCGCTAGACCAAGGAGATTGTTTTAGCATCTGAGGTGGAGCGCCACACCTACCATCAGCTCCTTACTTTACCGTACAGATCCATTTATAGATATAGATATAGCAAAGTATTTCTTAAATCTCTTTCTCTCTCTCTCTCTCTCTCTCTCTATATAATATATATATATATATATATATAATATATATATATATATTATCTATATATATATATATATATGTGTGTGTGTGTGTGTGTGTGTGTGTGTGTGTGTGTGTGATTTGGTATATGAAAATGGTGGTTTACTGGTGAAATTGGTCTCAATGGTTAGTTTGTACAAGTTTCACAATGATAAGACCGTGATATAACAAATATTAAGTGCTCAATACGTAAATAGAGCGAATGTATTACAATAATATACATAGGAATAACCTACTCGAGTTTCACCATAACGATCTTCAGGGTTAAATCCACTGAATTAATCAAGATATTGATTAATTGCAGTTAACCGTACGCGTGTATTTTGTGATTAAAATACACAAAATGCACGCGTCCGGTTGACTGCAATTAATCACTATCTTGATTAATTCAGTGGATTTGACCCTGAAGATCCTTATGGTGAAACTTGAGTAGGTTATTCCTATGTATAGCATTGTAATATATATATATATATATATATATATATATATATAGATAGATAGATAGATAGATAGATAGATATTTGAATAAATAAATAAACACAGCTCTTAAAGAAATAATTTAGCACTTTATAATCATTTCTCTAATATTAATAACAAAAAATTAATTATATATATATATATATATATATATATATATATATATATATAGATAGATAGATAGATAGATATATAGATAGATATTCGCCAACCACTCCGTGCGTGCAGGATATGCCCTTGCAGAATCATTAGGAGTTGATCATTGGGCGCCGTACGAGTTGAAGCAGATACACGTCTTGTCACGTGTGAACAGCCGCTTCAAAGACAGAAAATGAAAGTTGTTGTTGTTGTTGTTGTTGTTGTTGTTGTTGTTTTGTTTGTTTTTATTTGTATTTATTTATTTATTTATTTATTTTATTTTTTTATTATTTTTTTTTCTTACATTCTTTTTATTATTTTTTTTTCTTACATTTATTTGTATTTATTTTATTTATTTATTTATTTTATTTTTTTATTATTTTTTTTTCTTACATCGGCGATGTAAAATGGATACTTTACGATAACCCTAAGCGTAGAATAAGCTCGGCTATACATCAGCATCAGCCGGTGCTGATGCCCCTAAAACAACTCAACTTGACAAGGAGACTCGGCAAATGTCAGAAAAGTTCCAGTATGTCAAAAAACCCCGATGTGAGGGGCATCGTCCACTGCGAGTTCTTGCCACAGGGCAAGATGATCCATCACGGAAAATCGCTAAAAACATGTCACTGAAAGTATTTTCAATCGCTAGCCGCTACTTGTCCCCATTTTTTCTTGTAGCATTTGAATTCCACGTCAGAAAAAAAACCGACACGTCTTTTGAGGCTAACCACAAGTCGATCCATTTTTGGTCATCTTCATAATAATGAAAGTGCTGCTAAGTCAGGCCTTGTGCCATCGATCGGAACAAGTAATAATCGGACGGGGCAATTTCTGCTTAATAAGACAGTGGTGTAGGACTTCCCATTTAAGCGTTTCCAAGTAGATTTTAAGGTAATCTGAACATTAGCTACATGAATTAGAGTAACCTCCCCTTGTTTGTTTCACTTTGAGGAAGCCGTTTGTTTTGGTCGGCCATTTTCATTTCACCATATAATCTACACTGAAAATACGAATTTGTTCGAATAATTACAACTGCATGTTCTAACACGAAAATATCATAAAATGTCTTCTTAATTGTACTTACGCTTACGTTTGAAATTAACTTAATTCTTATTAAGAAGACATTTTATATTTTCGTGTTTGAACATGCAGTTGTATTGATTCGAACAAATTCGTATTGTCAGTGTAGACATACGGTGAAATGAAAATGTCCGACCAAAAGAAACGGCTTCCTCAAAGTGAAACAAACAAGGGGAGGTTACCCTCATTTATGTAACTAAATCAGATTAATGGTTTTCACCTGTTTTGCAACATGTGGCCTAGCGTTGTCATGCTACAAAATCACATTTAGGCCACAGTCCCAAAGCGATTTTCGTTCAGTTCTGTCGGATATAAAAAAATGGCTCAATAATGTTTACGTAATGATTAAGATAAATTATGATTATGTTTTGAAACCGCAGTTCTGATTGGCTGATTATAAAATGGCAGATAAAATCACTAATCTCATTGGCTAATTTTTATTTCGCAGCTAACTAGATTTTTTTACGTATTTACTCATTTAAAACTAAATAAATGAATTATGAAACCCCGCCCTGTCGGTGGGGCGTTAGAATGTACCGACTGCACCTCTGCAGAGGGATAAGACTCCCCCAATGGGTCCACCTGTTGGCCGTGGGTGGCGACCCGTGATGCTTAAGGATAGAGCCCAGGTGGATGAGCAGTTCATGACTTGCAATACTCCACTTTGGCCCTAACTTGGGCTAGGCGGTCGGTCGGAGATGCTTTCCCAACCCTATTGCCCTTATGGCAAGCCCCAACCCCTTATCATATGGGTGCTAGAAGGCGGTGACTGAGGGTCTACATGTCCTGGGAATGACATTAAACTCTATCTGATGGTGAGGTTCCAGTTCTGGAGGTTTGGGGAATATGGAGCACACCTTCATCACCATTGCTCCCTGGTCCACTCTGACCCGGAGTGGTAGCAGCTGTTAGGGTCCCATCTATGGGTTAAATAGAAAAACATGAGTTTATAAACAAAATTGTATTATGCATTAAGAATAGATTTACAACTCTATCGGCATTAAATGACCCACTGAGATTGATATGCCGTAAAACAAAACAAACCATACCAAACAATTATGAAACCAAGAAACCTATGTGCGAAAAGTAAATCAACTCTTTTTGTGATTTTATCTTAATCATTACGTAAAAAATATTGAACCATCTTTTACATCCGATAGATTTTAAAAAGTAAAGCACTTTTTGCCTCTGGGATTGTAGCCTGATTTTCATGTCTATGTTCGCCATTTGTTCTTCAATTCTTGGTTCAATCACATCAGATAATCCCGCCCTGTCGGCTGCGATAGAAGAATAAACCGACTGCTCCTATGCAAAGAGATAGTATCCCTCCGATAGCGCCACCTGTTGGCCGTGCTTGGCGACCCGTTATGCTTAAGGGCAGAACTTTTGTGGCTGAGCTGTTCATGACATGCAACACACCTTTATTTAGGCTAAACTGGTGGTCGGAGGGGCACCGCCGATCAATCGCTTGGTCACGTCAAGCACTAGCACCTATATGATTAACCCAACCCTATTGCCCTTACGGCAACCCTTCTTATCACATATACTAGAAGGCAGCGGCTGAGGGTCTTAGTGTCCTTGGTATGACGTTTAACTACATCTAACGTTGAAGTTCCAATTTTGGAGCTATGGAGAGTGTGGAGTACTCCTTTATCGCCATTACTCCCAGGTCCCCTCTGACCCGGAGTGGTAGTACTTGGTAGGGTCCTATCTATGGTTAAAATAGATTAAAAATGAGTTTTAAAATGTGTTTTTAAAAGTTTTTTAAGAATTTAATAACCAGTATGAATGAATGACAAGAACGTCTTCGGCATAAAATAACCCAACAAAGATTGACATGCCGTTAAATCCAACCAACCAACCATCCAACAAATCTGGAGTGGTTGTACGTTTTAGGGTCCCTTATATGGGTTAAATAGATTTTTTTTAAATGAGTTTAAAAATGCATTTTGAAAATGTGTTAAGAAATTTTGAATAACCAACAAGAATAAATAAAACAAAAACGTCTTCGGTATAAAATAACCCAACAAGGATTGACATACCATAAAATCCCCACTCACTAACAACCAATTAATAAACTGACCAGAAGTGGTAGTACCTGTTAGGGTACCATCTATGGATTTAATAGATTTTTTAAATGCGTTTAGATATGTTTTATAAATTTGTGTAAAAATCTTAATACCCTACAAGAATGAATAGAATAAAAATGTCTTCGACATAAAATAACTCAAAGGTTGACATGCTCTAAAACCAACCAACCAGCCACCCAACCAACCAACTAACCAAAAGTGGTAGTACCTGTTAGGGTCCTATCAGTGGATCAAATAGATTTTTTAAATGAGTTTAAAAATATGTTTTAAAAATATGTTCAAAATGTTTAATACTCTACAAGAACGATAGAACAAAAATGTCTCCGGCATAAAATAACCCAACAAGGGTTAGCATGTCGTAAAATCCAAGCAACCAGCCAACTAACAAATCAAGAATAAATAGAACAACAAAATTTTTGGTATAAAATATCCTAAGAGTTGACATGCTGTAAAATCCAACCAACCAACCAAAAATTGTATTATGAAAAAATTAACGTTCCGTCCTATCTTAGTAAATACAGCTTTAAAATCTCTACTTTTTGATACACCTTGTATTCTGAAGAAAAAAGAACGTTACATTCATTGTTCATTCCTATCTTCGTAAATACAGTTTTAAAATCTTTACTTTTTGGTACACCTTATATTCTGAAAAAAAAATTAACGTTGCATTTATTGTTCCTTCCTATCTTGGTTAATACAGCTTCAATCTCGATACTTTTTTGGCACACCTTGTATTCTGAAAAAAATTAACGTTCTATTCATTGTTCATTCCTATTTTGGTAAATACAGCTTCAATCTCGATATTTTTGACACACCTTGTATTATGAAAAAATAACGTTCCATCCATTGTTCCGTCCTATCTTAGTAAATGCAGCTTTAAAATCTTTACTTTTTGACACACCTTGTATCCCGAAGAAAAAATAACGTTCATGTCATTGTTCATTCTTATCTTTAAAATACAGCTTTAAAATCTGTACTTTTTGACACACCTTGTATCTGAAAAAAATTAACGTTCCATTTATTGTTCATTTCTTATCTTGGTAAATACAGTTTTTAAAAATCTGTACTTTTTGACACACCTTGTATACAACTTACTTTCACACGTACTCGACTTCCTCATACTTTTTAACACTCTTCCCTTTTCTATACGTACTAAGCTTACCGACTCGACATAAGGCTGTTGCCTGGCCTCTACTGCACTTGTCTCAATTACTACCTGTATTTTAAAGACCTTCTCGTCAACACACGGCTGTTTGGCCGACTGGCTGGCTGACTGGCTGGCCAACTGGCTAGTCCACATGTTCTTACATGTGAAAACATTAAGAGAACGTAGAAACTTGAAAGTCGGATAGACAAACAAAAGAGAAAATATGATTTCTTTCAAATACCAACAATGGCCACGTATTGTTATTATAACAAAGCGAACACAATAAACAGGTGGCTAAAATTAGCCATGAAGGAGTAGAAGCCGGGGTTCAAACCCAGATAAAATGCCATTACTCCCAGGTCCACTTTAACCTATTTAAAAATTATTCGGAGAATAATTGAGAGAATTTTATGCGTCTCATTCCAGTCTGTGCCCATAACATTATGTAGAATGGTGAAAATTCTATTTCTTGCACAATTCCCAGTGGTGCCTAGTCTTGTACTATTATTATTATTATTATTATTATTATTAGTTTTTCACACAAGCGTCAGCTGATTGTCTTTACCAGGGGTTTAAGTGACAACAAGTCTCCTCGGGTGTCAAGGACTCTTCTCGGTATTCAAACCGATTTCAGCAATGCTCTCAATTCTTCCTCTGATTTCCAATTCCGCCAGTCTTTTATCCAAGCTTTTTGGGACCGTTCCAAATGCACCAACTACAATTGTTATCACTTTTCCCCTCATATTCCACACCTTTTCAATTCTCTGGCAAGATCTTAGTATTTGTCTATCTTTTCGTTTCCCTTCACCTTCACTCTAGGCACAATGAACAGGTAGCTAAAATTAGCTATGCTGGAGCAGAGCTGAGCAGAGGCCAGGGTTCAAACCCAGGTAAAATGACATTTTTACAACTCTTTGTTAATTATTTCTAGGTCGTGTCTTCTGGCCGGGATAGAGGATCCGTTTGTATCTCAAAATCACAGAGAACTTTATCATTATTATTTTACTCCTTGTGAGTTCTTTGCACCAGTGTAAGCTGATGGTCTTTCACTGGAGTCTGGGTGACAACAAGCCTCCTCAGGTCTCCAGGACTCTTCCGAGTATTCTAGCCGATTGCAGCAATGCAGTTGTCTGGATCGTTTCAATTTTCCCCCTGATTTCCAGTTTCACCTGTCTTTATTCCAAGCTTTTTGGGGACCGTTCCAAGTGAACCAACTACAATTGGATATCACTTTGACCTTCATATTCCACAGCTTTTTTCCAATTCTCTGGCAAGGTCCAGGCATTTGTCTATCTTTTCCTTTTCCTTCATCTTCACCCTGTGATCTGCTGGAACTGCAAAGTCTACCAGTTGACAAATTTTTTTTTCTTTTAATTTTTTTTTTTAATCAATACCAGGTCTGGTGTCCTGGTTGGGATTAAGTGATCCGTCTTTATCTCGAAGTCCCTGAGAATTTTATGCGTTTCATTTTTAAGTACAGATTCTAGTTGATAGATGTACCATTTTTTTGTATGGTCAAAATTTAGTCTGGATGGTCTCAATTTAGAATTATCATCATCATCATCATCATCATCATCATCTCAATTTTTGTGGGGTAAATTAATACATACATCTGTTTGTCTGATAATATTTCTCCGAGCCGGATCTATATATATATATATATATATGTTTGTTTGCCAGTCTCAACTTTCAGTCGGCAGCGTATCAGTTTTATTTTTCAATGGGTATTACAGGCTGTTTATATCTATAAATCTATCGATCTGGGAGGGAGTCCACGTTGCGTAACGATTAATGTATTACATTACCATACACCACAGTTGAATGAGCAGTTTTTTTAAATATCTCAATTTTTCCTTAAGGGCCTCTGTTACGATTTTTGTGGCCATCATTTAGGCTTCAAGCAAGAGCGCTTGTCCAACGGAAATCCTTTGTGTTAAGCAGAGCGCGATCCTTAGTGAAGAAGCATTGTTCCTTGGTGTTCCCCAGTCTTGCAGGTCCTTCGTCAATGATTGCAAATGGACGTCTCTCAGTATTACAGAGAACTTTATCATTATTATTTTACTCCTTGTGAGTTCTTCGCACCAGTGTAAGCTGATGGTCATTCACTGGAGTCTGGGTGACAACAAGCCTACTTAGGTCTCCAGGACTCTTCCGAGTATTCTAGCCGATTACAGCAATGCAGTTGTCTGGATTGTCTCAATTCTTCCTCTGATTTCCAGTTTCACCAGTCTTTATTCCAAGCTTTTTTGGGACCGTTCCAAGTGAACCAACCTACATATTCCACAGCTTTTTCAATTCTCTGGCAAGGTCCGGGCATTTGTCTATCTTTTCGTTTTCCTTTATCTTCACCCTGTGATCTGCTGGAACTGCAAAATCTACCAGTTGACAAATTCTCTTTTTTTTCTTTTAATTTGTTTTTGTTAATCAATACTAGGTCTGGTCTCCTGGTTGGGATTAAGTGATCCGTCTTTATCTCGAACTGAGAATTTTATGCGTTTCATTTTTAAGTACAGATTCTAGTTGATACATGTACCAGGTCAAAATTTAGTCTGGATGGTCTCAATTTAGTCTCAATTTTTTGGGCTAGTCAATACATACATCTGTTTGTCTGATAATATTTTCAGAGCCGGATGTATATGTATATATATATAATATATATATATATATATTTTGTTTTCCAGTCTCAACTTTCAGTCGGCAGCGTATCAGTTTTATTTTTCAAGGGGGTATATCCAGGCTGTTCATTGCTGGAACTGCAAAGTCTACCAGTTGACAAATTTTCTTTTTTTCTTTTTTGTTAATCAATACTAGGCCTGGTCTCCTGGCTGGGATTAGGTGATCCGTCTTTATCTCGAAGTCACAGAGAATTTTATGCGTTTCATTTTTCAGTACAGATTCTGGTTGATACATATACCATTTTTTTGTATGGTCAAAATTTATTTTTTTGTATAATTCCCAGTGGATCACATTATTATTATTATTATTATTATTATTATTATTATTATTATTATTATTATTTCTTAGTTTTTCACACCAGCATTAGCTGATGGTATTTCCCTGGAATCTGAGTGACAAAAGGTCTCCTCAGGTCTCCAGGATTCTTCTGAGTATTTTGGCAGATTGCAACAGTGCAGTAGTCTGGATGGTCTCAATTTAGAATTATTATTATTATTATTATTATTATTATTATTATTATTATTATTATTATTATCTCAATTTTTGTGAGATAAGTCAATACATACATCTGTTTGTCTGATAATATTTCTCCGAGCCGAATCTATCTATCTATCTATCTATCTATCTATCCATATATATATATATATATATATATATATATATATATATATATATATATATATGCTTGTTTGCCAGTCTCAACTTTCAGTCGGCAGCGTATCAGTTTTAATTTTTCAAGAGTATATATCTATTCCAGGCTGTTCATATCTATAAATCTATCGATCTGGGAGGGAGTCCACGTTGCGTAACGATTAATGTATTACATTACCATACACCACAGTTGAATGAGCAGTCTATTTTTAATAAATTCTAACATGACTAGATTAGTTAAGTTAAAAGTTAAAATTAACAGACAAAAATGATATGATGACATGCATTTAAAAAAATTAAATTGTTTATTATATATATTATATATTACATATTTATATATAATTTATATACACATATATATACATAAAACAAATAGATAAATACATAAATAAATAGATAAAAAGAATATAATTGAAATTGATTGAACAACGGCTATCACGACCCTTCCGCGTGGCGTTATAAAAAAAAACCCACGAGACGCGGGTTTATAACGTACAAAAAAAGCGACACAAGAACGCGTCCATTTCTGAAACGTCTCTGAAGATAAAGTTACTTTGAAATCGATAAGACTAAACATCATTTTATTTTATACGCATTGTAATTGCTTTCCTATCATAAATAAATAATAACATACTTAACAATGCTTCAAGCAAATTACCAAATCTTATTATAATGGAGATTGTGGGTTTGTCTGTCTGTAACCGAAACTATATTACTATACAAGTCACAATTCCCTTTGTTATTTACATCACATTCTCCATGATTTTATTTTTATTTAAACCTCAATTATTAGTAAAATTGTTTTACATCATTAAGTCTGTTAACAATATCTACATACTAATAACATGCAATTATATTTATATATTCAACGAAATAGCGGTTTACAGTGTGAATGGGAAGGCTAATTTACATAGTGATCTTAAAAAAATTGATTTTAATAAATATATGCTTAGTGTTATTGATTTCTAATTGTTTGGTTTTATCTTAATAAATATGAGCAAAAATCTCGGGGATAAATCTTAACAGAAATCTATTAACATAAAGAAATAACTGTAATTTTATTCTTTTCTTCCTATTTTAAGTAAATAGTTAAATTAGGGAAATGTACCACTGAAAGACGGGAGTAAGGGAAAATGGTGGAACAGTTAGTTTCAAAGTTGTTCTATTTTCCAATCATACCCCCTCTGTTCCAAATATTTTTATCTGAATTCTTATTCAGTTTCATTAGCCTTTCTAATTTAACATGATATTTTATTATATTAAAACTTAAATACTTGCACCCGGAGGGTGCATATATTTGTTAGTACTATTAAATAATTTATTATAAAATATTTTAATTTATTATCTTGATATATAAATGAATTATTTACATCATATCTACATCTTGATAATAGATATTATGCTCAAGTAACAAGTACCAGATTGTTTTTTTTTTTACAATATCACAATTTTTCCTTAAGGGCCTCTGTTACGATTTTTTATGGCCATCCTTTAGGCTTCAAACAAGGGCGCTGTCCAACGGAAATCCTTAAGCAGAGCGTGATCCTTAGTGAATACTCATTTGGTTGTGCCTTGGTGCTCCCCAGTCTTGTAGGTCCTTCGTCAATGATTGCAAATGGACGTCTCTCAGTATCAGCGATTAAGTAGTTAACCAGTCATGTATTCGGGCTGTTGATTGACTGAGGTTTAAACCAGGTGACCTCGCTTAGTCTATAAATTTAAGTGGTGTATTGTAGCACACTTTTCTCGCCGGGTGGTGATAGGGACATAAAGATAAAATGAAAACTTGTTCACGCAACAAAAAAAATGTCTTGTTAATTGATTTCAATGACCAAATCAGCCCTTAATCAAAAGAAACCAGCCATTAGTTAGGAGGAAGTTAGATAGAAGAACCCAAGTAGACAACAAGACAGAAGCCTGAGGAGATGGTAGAAGGATCAGCAAGAAGCAAGTAAGATCTCCTCACCAAGTAAGTCTTTAATCTGTGTCTCTCTCTAATATCTCTCTCTATTACTGAAGAACTTTTTTATCTGAGAACTCTCACTCTCATACACCAATTGTATGTCCGATGTATATGTAGGTTGTAATAGTACCACATTTGGTCCCGTGACCAGCACAGTACCACACCTTATATCACCAAAATATTCCAAAAGCCTCCCCCATTTTGGCAGATATGTCCGGTACCTAAACTTTGACCACCCCCTGTTCTCATTCATATCTATATATTTACTAACACACACACACACACACACATATATATATATATATATATATATATATATATATATATATATATATTGCACTCACATATGTGTGTGAATGTGAGTTCGTGTCGGCGCCCACGTGAGTGTGTGTGTACGCGCCCGTCTGTTTATATATATATATATATATATATATATATATATATATATATATATATATATATATATATATATATTATATATATATATATATATATATATATATATGTATATATGTGCGTGTGTGTGTGTACGTGTGTGTGTGTGTGTATGTTTGCACACAGTGGCCAATAAAAGACCGACACACACAAAAATATAACCATAAAATATAAGTCATAGAATATAGTCCAAAGTTTTGATAAAAATGATATTTTGTAGATTGCCTCCGTTTTCACGAGGTTCCACCAAAAAACGGCACGAGATCAGTTTATGCCATATTGAAGGAAAAAACATAAATATTTTTGAACTATTTTTTTAATCTCGCAAAAAAAAAAGAAATAACAAACATAAAGAGCTGTTACAAAGAAAAACAGTTAATTCAAAGATCAAATTATCCGATCCGAGAAAAATTACTCACCGTTATCTAGAAAAATAAGTAAAACAACAGGGTCAGTTTCTTTATTGATATTTTTATGAATTCTGTATTCATGGTTCATTTACTAAAAAACTATCCGATAGAAACTTATAAAAAATATTTTGATATAATTATTCAGACTCTCATCTTTATAGAAAAAAAGTAAAAATCGTTTTTTGTCGGTTCATTTTTTTCATATTTCATAAAATAAATTAGCGGGGTAGACCTCGTAAAAATATTTTCCCTAGTATATTTTAGAAAAGAAAATATTTCAGACATATTTTCATCAAAAGGTAAGTAATTATGGAAATTTCTGTGAAAATCGGACCGTTAATTGATTTTTCATAGGATTTTTAAAAAGACTCTAGTCATAACTTGTTTTTAGCTACGTAGATTTCAATTAACTTAACGGTGCTAAAATGTAAACATTGTTCTTCGTTTAGAATTTTCACTATTTCCGTAAGCTGAATTTTTTTTTTAATCATCAGGAGTTTTCTTAATGTTTCATCTTTCGAATTGACAAAACATTTTTCAAAATAATATAACTTTTATGCAAGTTTCATTGTGTTAAATATAGGAAGAGGGTAAATTTCACAGGGAAAATTGGTGGTACCTAGTTTTCACGTATACAAAGTTGCACTTTTATTTTAACAATTTATATGACTCAATATTTCTTGGGTTAATCCTCTTATCTCTGCATGAATATTATTCTTGAGCTGTAGAAATGGCTTAAGCCTATTCAAATATGCACAATACTTTAAATAAAATAATATAGAATAAAAGTCAAGCAGACAAAGCAGACGAATGTTGAGGCCAATTAAATTCTGAATTTCTTGAAATCATTCTGACACCAAATATTCATTTTTTTAAAACTTACTAGTACAAAATAAAAAAAACACACACTCCGGGCGATGTAAAAATAGATTTTTGAAACATATTGCCTGAGGGGTGGGAGTAAAAAATTCAATGTCAGCGAATTTGTACCCTAGGTAAGTAAAATCATCAAATTCATTAAAGTATTAAAAAATAAAACAATTTGAAATGTAAACTTTAAATATATATTAAAATAAAACAAACTATATATAGATATATAATACCAGTCATGTATTTATTAAAACTTGTTTTAAAAAACAATGAGGACTGTCTAAGGCTGCATGTTCAAATTTTGAGTGTATTTATTCTATGTTAGGACAATTTTGTGTAATGTGACGTAAGCAGTGACGTAATTTTTGTTACAGACAAAAACCGGAAGCGAATCTCCATTATTAATAGATATTATATATATATACATAAAAAGAAAAAAGTAAAGTCGTCGTCGTGGTCTAAAGTCGGTACGAGCCAGACAGCAAGGGAGTCTATCCCCTTTTCACTAGCGCTAGACCAAGGAGATTTTTTTGGCTTCGCACATGGTGTTTTTAAAACAAGTTTTAATAAATACATGACTGGTATTATATATCTATATATAGTTTGTTATTTTACTTACTTAGGGTACAAACTCGCTGACATTGAATTTTTCACTCCTAACCCTCGGGTAATATGTTTCAAAAATCTATTTTTACATCGCCCGGTGGACGTTTTTTATTTTGTACTAGTCAAAAGAATATACCGACTGAATATAACTGATACCGACATTAGGCCGCCTCGACGACTTTACTTTTTTATTCTAAGAAATCAGACTCTCCTTCCTTTAAACATATTGTTGTCGTCATACTTTTGTTGGACAGTGGACCGTCTCACCCAGTTTGTGAATACTGCGCCCTACCACCCTTGGCCATTGTTTACTGGTCTTTAATGATCGGCTTTGTATCGTAGATCAAAATCAACCGGTTCATTATTTGTCAATAAATCTTTTTCTTAAGTCTTTAATGGAATATTCTATTTTTCCCATTTTGACTCAGGTATCACGCATAGAAGTGCCTTTATACAAAACTAGCAGTGGCTACCCGGCGTCGCCTCGGTAGAGGGAGAGTTTTTGAAAAGTTAGTCCGCAGATCCATTATTACTGAATCGTGAGTTGAATCCTCGTGAGATGCCCCATTTAAATCACTATATAAAAAAAAAAAAAAATAGACATTGCATTGAAGTTTCCTCCGGACATACATATACACACAACTGCCCTTTATATATGTACTAGCAGCGGTTACCCGGCGTCGCCTATGTAGAGGGGATTTTTCTAAGTTAGTCCCGCAGATCCATTATTACGGAATCGTGTGTTGAATCCTCATGGGATGCCTCATTTAAATCCCTATGTAAAAAAAAATAGACGTTGCATTGATCCAGCTACTCTGAAAAGAAATGTTAATGTCTACTATCTAAAATATTAAATGAAAAAAAGAAATCCATGCTGTTATCATTTAAATTTTATTTTTTAATTATCTTCACGAATATAAATCAAATCTCTATTATTTTTGCTCAAAAAACCAGCCCTGGTGATATTTAACGTGTATATATATATTTATTTTGTCGTTAATTGTTTTATTTTCGAAGTTTCCTACGAGCATACATATACACACAAATGCCCTTTATATATGTATAGACAAGCTTTTTAATTTTATTTTATACTAGGGCTACCCAGTGTTGTCTGGGAAGAGGAGGGCTCAAAATACCTAGTGTATTGATTTGTTTACTTTTGAGATTCGCAAATGCTGGACATTTTTATGTAGAATTTCAATGCTATTTCTATGTATATTTCAATTTTTAAATATCCTCGAATATAAATCGAATATTCATAATTATTGCACAAAAAGCACGAACTCATAATATTTAATGTGTATATATATTTAATTTGTCGTTAATTGTTTTATTTACGTAGCTTCCTCAAGACATATATATATATACATCAACTGTCCTTTATGTATGTATAGATATACCGTAGCACCCATAGATAAACACACCCCAAACAATTAAGAAAAATATCTTATGTACCAATGATACCAGGATGTCATATATATTATAATATATATATATATATATATATATATATATATATATATATATATATATATTATATATATATAAGAGTGTTTTGGTATGTACGTGTCAATGTATAACTCAGAAAAGTACATTAAAATCGCACTTTAAAAAATACACTTTAAAATCTTTTTTACATTGGAGATGATGTAATTAACGATTAAGTTGAATAAGATATTTAGATCTTCTCTGATTCGTCGATAAAACAAACTTAGAAAATATCAGAAAATATCAGGTTCTTTAAACTTGGTAAGGCAACGAGGCTAGGAGAAGGAAAACTCTAAATTCAAACCTGTTAAACTGCGCTTAAAAATTAACGTTTTGTGTCTCAACTTGCTTGTGCGGAGTGGTTGAGTGAATATATATATATATATATATATATATATATATATATATATATATACAGAGAAAATAATCAACTGCTAAAAATATGAATAATTTTGATTTTTGAACTGTTGTCCTCATTCTTATTGTGGTAATTATTAACTCAATATTTCGGCCGCTTTATTCTCCCTCCTTCCTCAGGTTTATCTCGTGTATCCCAGTATAGTAATGATCCAACCTGAGAAAGGATTTTTAATAGTTCGACAGTTTATCAAATAGACGTCGAAGAACTTTTTAAAGATATCATTCAAAATATGCCGTTATTACTTTTTTGAACGCCTATCAATCGGACATGTCTCACGGAAGAATCACGATCATTTAGAAAAAAGAAAAAAGATGAGGACAACGGCCCGAAAAAGCAAAATTATTCACATCAGGCCTCATGCTAAAAATATATATTGCGTTTTCGATTAATAGAAATAAAAGATAAAGAAGGGAATTAATTAATTAGAAAACAACAACAACAACATAATAATAATAATAATAATAATATAATAATAATAATAATAAAATATCTCGTTAGTTCCAGGCACGTCAGGTTGTTTTGAAAAAGAAATGCTTCCATGTTTGTTAATTAAATTGCCTTTGATTTCAAAAGGGAACAAAAATTGATTAAAAATTTCGCCATTTTCGTTTAATATCGGAAAACAAAGAAGAAAAGTAAGGCAACACCCCAAAGACTAATTAATCATTGACAAATAATCAGCGCGGTCTGCGTCCGCACCGACAACAATGCCTGCAAATATGACATATTGACAGGTGAACTGAGATTTTGTCTCCCAAAGCAATGAGAGTGGGTGGGGAAGAGCATATAGCTCGATGGCTGGAAGACACAACCAGATAATCTGACTGTTGGTTGGTTGGTTGGTTGGTTTCTCGTTTGTTTGTTTGACATCATATCAACCCTTTTCAAGTCATTTAATACCAAATCAAGTCTATGAACGTTTGAGATGAGGCTTGATGATTATTATTATCTGCGTTATTCGGACTATTGTCCTCATCTTCATTGTTATCTGTACAACGTTTCGGCCGATATGCCCTCCGACCGTCTTCAGGTATTTCTTGTCGGACACATGGCATAGTGAATAAAGGAGTTAGGTTAAGACACTTCTAAGTGACAGTTATTTCTAGATTGCAGGTTCAATCCTGATTAAGAGCAGCAGTAACATAGAATAATAATTAACACAGCTTAACGCCTGTGCTCCAGCTATGGTTAGCGGAATGAGAACAGGATACCCCCGTAGACTGAATAAAGGGTTAGGTTCAAAGTTCCCTGATGGCTCACGATTATGACAAGAAGGTTCCCAAGTCCGAAAAGAAGGTTCCCGAATCCGACAAGTAATACCTGAAGAAGGCCGGATGGCATATCGGCTGAAATGTTGTACAGATAACAATGAAAATGAGGACAATAGTCCGTATAACACAGATAATAGTAAGTCATTTTTTATTAACAACTCAGGTTACTTTCACTACTTGTCGTTGCTTAAGACAAGCTAAGGGTATTTGTGGCACTCCCCCACGAAGCTAAAGTGTGATCCAATGTCGGTTTAATGTAGGGTGCTCCTAAACTCGCACTGTCTTGTCCGCTGGGGCAGAAGAATACACCGATTGTACCACTACAGAGAGGTAACACCCCTCCTTTGGGTCCACCTGTGGTGGCGACTCGTGATGCTTAAGAATGGGAACCTGGTGGCTGAGCAGCCCATGACATACAGCATTCCACTTAGTTCCTTACTTGTGCTAGCCGAGTGGTCGGTGAGGCCGCTTCCGACCAATCGGCGGGTCTCGTCACACCCTAGCACTTATATGCTGGTTCTGATCCTATTGCTCTTATGACGACCCCCAACCTTTTGTATCAAACATCTGCTAGAAGATGGTGGCTGAGGGTCTTAGTGTCCTGAGTATGATGTTTAACTGCATCTAATGATGACGTTCCAATTTTGGAGCTCTGGAGAGTATGGAGTACCCCTTCATCGCCATTATTCCCTGGTCCACTCATGGTCAGAGTGTACCAGGGAGTAATGACGACCTATGGATTGAATAGTAAAAATTAGTTTGATATGTATATAGGTAAGAGTGAAAAGTAAGAAAACGAGGCTGATTTAGTGATATTTGGTAAAATATTACGACACTGAGTGTTTCGATTAATGGATCCTCAGTATTAAAACATATTTGAAATTAATATGTATTTAGTATATGTCTCTAATGTTCTTCAGGGTAATAAATATCATGTGTTGGTTTTGGTTTCTGTTCAATCGAGTGATACGAAGAGGAAATATACATCAACATTTCTATTTTAAAAGAACGTGATTTGAAATTTGAAAATTTACGTTCTTGTTTGCGAAACAATTATAAAGAGAAGGTCTACGTATTAAAGAAATATTTACTTAGATTAGGTAAGTGCAATTGGATTATTGCAGTGAAATTAAATTATTGTGTAATAAATTTGAAATTTATATTCTTCATTGCAAAATATTTTTAAACAGAAGGTCTACGTTATTAATGAAATATTTACTTACATTTGGAAAGAGGTGAGTTTAATTGAGTTATTGAGGTGAAACCAAATGAGTGTAATAAATCTGAAAATTTAGATGTGTATGATAGATTTATATAGTTAAATAATTTAGTTTTTAAAGTTAATTGTGTGTAATAGTTAAGTGTAAAGAAAATTATAATTTTTCTCTCTTACTCATTTTTCAACATACTGGCGGACTGTTTTCCATTTTTCTTATGCACACACACACACACACACAGAAACACACACACACACACACACACCAACACACGCACACGCACACGCACACACACACACACACAAGCGCGCGCGCACACACACACACACAACATATATAATATATATATATATATAATATATATATATGAGTATGAAAAGGTGGAATGAAAACATCACACAATGCTGTTAAAGAAAAACAATTTATAATATAATCATAGCTGATACTGATCAATATTTCGATTTTAAAAATCATCATCAGAGCTCATTCACTCCGTGGTGTTTGGGTCGGAGAAGATGTGTGATGTGTGATGTTTTCATTCCACCTTTTCATACTCATACTGTCGGATTCATTTCCTTTCTTTTAACTTATATATATATATATATATATATATATATATAGTAGATTAAATTGTAGAACAGACTGGACCCTTCAGCCTTGGGTAGGTAACCAGTCTAGGAGAGGGATAACTCTGAATTCAAAATTCCTGAGGTCGGTCGTTGATTGGGTTTGTGTCAACCCTTGATGCACCAATTCTTTCCTATCGACTGTGCCAAAAAGTGTGGATGGTCCAGCACAAACCTTCACCACTATAAACAAATCCCTGTGTGGGAGTTCATTGTATGAACACTCATACGTCGATCGATGGGAGAGTCCATCATATACATATTTCTCTGCATACATATATATATGCATACATATATATGCATACATATATAAATGTACATATATATGCATACATATAGTAATTACATAATCTTTACAGATCACTGCCGTCCCTCACAATCCTATAACTCCACCACCAGAACCTTTCCTCTCGTGAGCCCTTTTATTTGACTCATCAAACTCGCTGCAGATCCACAAAGTTTGATGCAAATATGACATAGAAAGGACGTCCTTCCCGTTGTATCAGATGATAAAATTTGACCCTTCTGCACCAATATATGTCTCTTGAATCTATCTGATTTACAGACTTTTTACAGATTGCACAAGATATATTATTTATTCCTGGAAAATATACATATATATACATACACACATTTTTATATATATATATATACATATATATATATATGTGTGTGTGTGTGTGTGTGTATACAATACATACATATATATGCATACATATATATATACATACATATATATACATATATATATAAATATACATATATATACATACATATATATATATATACATATATATGCATATACATATATATACATACACACAAATACACACACACACAGACAAACACACTCACACACACACACACACACACACACACACACATATATATATATATATATATTATATATATATATATATAATCAGGAGGTTACAAATGATTCATATTTTATTGATCGTACCTGACAATAAATATCTTACATCCGGTAAATTTGTAGCCATGATATTGTCAGTGGCTAACAATACGCGGGAAAAAAATCAAAGTTTGTTGTTTTCGTTGCCATTGACAACCGATTTTGTTGACTCCACTAAAGAAAATGGCCGCCGATTGAATATGACCCGTTCTTTTCTTAGTTGCCATTTTGCTAAGGTAACCAAATCGATTTCTCTTTCATCCTGGCCTTTTTTTAAAGATCTGTCTCGATTTTGGTCCGAGACGTCTCTTTTTGGAATTGGTCTTGTCAATGAATTGCTTCTCTACAAAGAAATCGGTAATGTTTTATTGATGAAACCACAGACCAAGATGAACTGGGGAAGATTGATCGATCGATTGATCGATTGATTGATTGATTATTTTACGGGATGTCAACCCGTCTAGCGTTATCTTATTCTTTCAAGTTTCTGCCCTGTCGGCTGGGGCGTTAGAATGCACTGACTGCACCTCTGCAGAGGGGTAATACTCCCCAAATGGGTCCACCTGTTGGCTGTGGGTAGCGACCCGTGATCCTTAAGGATATAGCCCAGGTGGATGAGCAGTTCATGACATGCAATACTCCACTTTGGCCCTATCTTGGGCTAGACGGGCGGTCGGAGAGGCCCCTCCGATCAATCAGCTGGTCACGTCAAGCCCTAGCACCTATATGATTTTTCCCAACCCTATTGCCCTTATGGCAAGCCACAACCCCTTTTTATCATATGGGTGCTAGAAGGCGGTGGCTGCGGGTCTACATGTCCTGGGAATGACGTTAAACTCTATCTGATGGTGAGGTTCCAGTTTTGGAGGTTTGGGGAATGTGGAGCACCCCATTCATCACCATTGCTCCCTGGTCCACAATGACCCGGAGTGGTAGTACCTGTTAGGGTCCCATCTATGGGTTAAATAGAAAAATGTATTTATAAAAAAATTGTATTATCCATTAAGAATTGATTTATTTCAAAACTTTATCGGCATTAAATGACCCACTGAGGTTGATATGCCGTAAAACAAAACAAACCAAACAAACCAAATACAAAGAAATCAGTAATGTTTTATTGATGAAACCACAGACCAAGATGAACTGGGGATAATCAATCGATCGATTGATCGATTGATTGATTGATTATTTTAACGGGATGTCAACCCGTCTAGGGTTATCTTATTCTTTCAAGTTTTTCTCGCTGCTATTCAACAGCGTATAACAAATGACTTACCGTCAAATCACGTTTAAATAACGGTTTCCAATATATTACTTAAGTTAAGGAAAGATCAGCCTGTCCAGTATTTAGTTTTGTAACCACAATCTCCTTGGTCTAGCGCTAGTGAAAACGGGATAGACTCCCTCGCTGTCTGGCTGATATCGACTTTAGGACACCTCGACAATTTTACCTTTATAAAACTAATATAAATATTATACTGTTTATTAAAATACTAATATTAAAATATAATAAATATCTTGGCAATTCAGTCTCGAAAGACTATGATAAAAGTTTTTGTGTGCCCCCGAAGTTGCAGCGCCTCCTGTGACTATGAAGTCCTATGTTTGAGAAACATTCTCGACCACAGATTTTGCATTTGTAGGTTGTCCCTGTAAATGATGATGTTCCGATGCTTTGTTGCCGTTGCTTTCTTATGGACCTCTTAGCTTCATGATGTTGTATCAGGGTGACTTCTGACATGTACAGTCCTCTATGGAGATTCTGCCGCCACCGAGGGCGGTCTTGAGCCAAATTTTCCCAGCTGGAAGGGACAATGCCAAAGCACCTGAGATCATTTTTGCAGACATCCTTGAATCGCAGTAGGGGGCGACCAATCTGTCTTTTACCAGATGTTAGCTCTCCATATGGGATGTCTTTCGGGATTCGTCCATCATCCATCCGACGTACATGACCCAACCATCGGAGACGACGTTGTCTCAGTTGAGAGTACATGCTGGGGAGTTGAGCTCTCTCTAGGACTGCTGTGTTAGTGATCCTGTCCCTCCAGGTGATGCCCAGTACACGTCTAAGGCAGCGAAGGTAGAAGGTATTTAGCCGCCGCTCTTGGTGGGAGTATAAGGTCCATGTTTCACTTCCATACATGAGGGTGCTGATAACACATGCCCTATACACTTGTACCTTTGTACGGATAGTGAGCTTGCTGTTGTCCCGCACTCTTGTTGTGAGCTTCCCAAAAGTTGAGGCAGCTTTTCCGATCCTAATATAATACTATTACTAATATAATACTAATATAATGATATAACAATCTAAATTTACGACTTTACTTACATTACTTACGGATGAATTTACTTACATTACTTTTTTTCTTAGCCTTATGCAGAGGTGCTACAGCCCAAACCGACAGGGTGGTTGAATTAATGCTATGTGAGGACCCTAGATTTTGGGTTTGCTAAGTAAATCAACCCCACTTCTTTAGAGTGGCACTTGCATTTAATCTCAGTTGAGTGAGATGTTTGATCGATTGATTGATTTTAAAGGGAGGTCAACCCATCAAGGGTTATTTTACTCTTTTGAGTATACTCAGTCGATAGGGATGGATGGTGAGAGATTCTCATGGATATCATTGCTGCCAGTGCGGCCTGATGATGAAGATGAGCTGGTGAGCTAGCTCGTTAACCATTACACAACGCGACTAACCCATGGTTATATGTAGGTGTTGGAGGTGCGTGGTGTAATTGTTAGAGTCGTAGGAAATGGACTCGTCGACCCGAGTTCAAATCCTGGACGAGACTGTTTGTATTTCACATAGCGCTAATACCCTTGGAAAAGGTATGCATCCAACTACTCTCCCTCCAGCTATGGGTAAAGTAATATGTCATCACAGTCTACACGCATTTTCATGCACACGCGTATGACAACATACGCACACGTACAAACAAAAATACGTATTCACGTAAACATGCAACACGAGAATACAGTTATAAAAAAATACCATTTGTAACATTTTCCAAAAAAAAATTCATTTAACTAAAAATGTCATAACAAGACGACAAATACTCCAGTCCCAGTGTTCTTCTGAAAAAGAGATTTTATCTTGAAATATCAAGAATAAATCACAGGTTAACAAATACCATTGTTACCGTATTATTATTTTTTCTTTACACCTGCATTGTGATAGCCTTCAAAATCAACCTCCAAACCAATATATACATGCTTCAAGTAAATGATAAATATATATATATATATATATATATATATATATATATATATATATATATATATATATGGGTCAGTAGGTCACTTGGAGTATTTCATATTGTATATAAGTACTTACTCCACCGACCAGACCTAGCATTGCCTCGTCCCTTTGGCAATAGAACGACGTGCTTAAAATTAAGTAGGGGCAGCGGGACAGAGAAAGAGTATTTGGAGTGTTAAGTGTCGGGATTAAATGCAAGTGCCACTCTAAAGAAGTGGGATTGATTTACTCAGCAAACACAAAATCTAGGGTCCTCACATAGCATTAATTCAACCACCCTGTCGACTGGGGCTGTAGAAAGTAAAATCGTAAATTTATATTGTTATATCATTATATTAGTATTATATTTATTATTTTCTAAGATTAGTATTATTTTAAAAGCAGTATTATATTTATATTAGTATTATTAGTACTAGCAACAGAAAACACCCTCCGGGCGTCGTAAAAAATAATTTTTGAAGGACATTGCCTGAGAGGATGGGAGTTAAAAATTCAATGTCAGAGGGTTTGTATCATAAGTAAGCAAAATCCTCATATTTATTAAAGGAGTAAAAAAAATAAATAAAACAATTTGAAATGAAAACTGAGCCCCGTCCCTCTCAAATAAAATGTTGCGTGCATGTAATAATCAAACAATTATTTTGAATATTTTCCACATCAATTTTAAAACCAAATCGTAGGTATTTATTTATTTGTAAACTTTTTAGTTAACTTCTTGTTACTGTAAAAAAAAAGAACGAGAGTAAAAAACAGTTTTTAAAATTGCTTACTCAAATTTTGGGTGTATATAGCATAAAATATTGTGACGTAAGCTGTGAAGTAGAGATATGACGTAGTTCTTGTTACAGACAGAGATACAGACAATCTCCATTATTAATAGAGATAGATTATAAAGGTAAAGTTGTCGGGGTGTTCTAGTCGATATCAGCCAGACAGCGAGGGAGTCTATCCTGTTTTCACTAGCGCTAGACCAAGGAGATTGTGATCACCAAGCTAAATACTGGGCAGGCTGATCATTCCTTAACTTAAGTAATATATTGGAAACCATTATTTAAACGTGACTTGACGGTAAGTCATTTTATCTACGCTGTCGAATAGCAGTGACAAAAACACCCGAACAAGGTCGGAGGGTATATCGACCGAAACGTTGAGTATATAACCATAAAGATGATGACAACAGTCCAAAAAATCTAAATAATACAAATTGAAAATATAATTAAGATTGTAATCAACCTTCGCCATTAAATAACCCATAAGAAGTTTGTAGCGTAATCATTATGGTCTACGGGAAAATTGAGGATTGAAAAGAAAACGGTATTCGGATTTCTGGAGAAAGAGAAGAAAAAGAAATAAGAACAAAAAGAGGTTAAAGTTTGGAACGGTAAACAGTCAACTGGGGCAAGCCACTGACCAACCAATGACCCTGGAACTAAAGTTAAAAATAAAAACCGTAAGTTCTAGTTTCTGCGGAGGGGCGGAAGTGGGGGACCCTCCCACCCCCGGGACGAGAAACGGAAGAAGAGAAAAATCGTTTTTTTTCGGCTGGGCATTCGTAAGTGTCAGACGGGGCTTCCCGGATTCCCCCTTGATGTATTTCGCATAGTAGTACCGATCATGATTTTTCGATAGAATAATTTGACCTTACCTTTTCTCTCTCTTTCTCTCTAAAAAAAGAACCCACGAGTCTAGAAATGAATAAACAACCCCTTTTTAACTATATAACAAGTAAATCAAACGAACCTTACGACAGCTGTTATTCGTAATATTTTTCTGACCACCAACCATTATCATCATCATGTCGCACTAGTAGCACGGATATCCATGAGAATCTCTCGCCAACCATTTCTATTATTATTTTCTCTCATGAGGTCCTCTACACAGCATCCAGTATCCACACAGAGCTGTAGGTCTTTGCTGGACGACCCACACTGGCATGTCCATTGGTTTTCATTCGGGAACGTCACTTATGAAATCGTCCTTGCTTCTCTCAGGCTGGATTAACACAAGGGGTGTTTTTCACTTGGGTATTTTTATGGGGCAAGCTGTGAGGATATAGCTACACAGGTGTGAGGATCAAACACGCTATTAGATGGTCACCCATCTAGATACTGAGCAGGCTTATATTTGCTTAACTTAAGTGATATATTGGAAACTTTTGTTGTAAGCGTGATTTGACCGTAAGTCATATTGTCTACGCCAGGGTTTCTGTAAGTGGTCTAAATAGACCCCGTGTGGATCTATACAACAACTCAGGGGGTCTGTAAATATTTAGGGGTCTATAAGGGGTCTATGGAAACTACTAAGCCTTCTTAGTAATTAGAAGAAATTAATTCCATAAAAATCCTGGAGAACATGCTCATGTTGATATATTTTCAAAAGTTTAAGGCTAATATTCATGTATTTATCAAAAGTCATCAACTTCACCCACCACATTAAAAAATGTGTTTCCTTGGTAAGTTATTAAGTTAGTATTAAATATTTGCAGCTCTTTTTTTACATGTTATGCTCACTTTACTGTTTATTTTACGGTTATTTTACAATTAACAGTTTTACATAAACGTTCATGCAGAATTCATTAATTACATAATTGGTTGCAACAAAACGACTGCAAGGCGGATTGGGGTATATAAGGAGTGGGTTCATGATAGGTCAATCAAATTTTTGTAGGGGTCTACGGACTTGAAAGTTTGAGAATCCCAGGTCTACGCCCTTGAATAGCATCGACAAGAAACACCTGAAGAAGGCCGGAGAGCACATCAAGCGAAACTTTATATATATAACAATAAAGAGGTGGATCGAATACGCTATTATGAGGTCAACCATCTAAATACTGGACAGGCTGATCGTTGATTAAGTATTATATTGGAAACGTTATTGCTTTTAACGTGATTTGACCATGAGTCATTTTGTCTATGCAGTTCAATAACATCGACAAGAAACACCCGAAGAAGGCCGGAGAGCTCATCGACCGAAACGTTATGTGTGCAACTAGGGCACCTCTTGTAGCTAGCTTAGCAGACCATTGTTCGTGAGTTCGATTCTCACAGGGTGCTCCATACTGGCCTTGTGCCACATCTAAGCTAAGCTTAGTAAATAATGAAGACGTGGATCGAACATGCTATTAGGTGGTCACCCATCTAAATACTAGACAGGCTAATCGTTGCTTAACTTAAGTGATGTATTGAAAACTTTTGCTTTAAGCTTGACTTGACCATAAGTCTTTTTGTCTATGCGCTTCAATAACATCGACAAGAAACATCTGAAGAAGGCCGGAGAGCACATTGACCGAAACTTTATGTGTACAACTAGGGCACTCTTTGTAGCTAGCTTAGCAGACCATTGTTAGTGAGTTTGATTCTCACTGGGTGCTCCATACTGGCCTTGTGCCACATCTAAGCTAAGCTTAGTAAATAACTATACATCAATAAATACGTTGATCGATCATGCTATTAGATGGTCACCCATCTAAATATTGGACAGGCTAATCGTTGCTTAACTTAAGTGATATATTGGAAACTGTTACTTTTAGCGTGGCTTGACCGTAAGTCATGTTGTCTACGCACTTGAATAGCATTACTTTAGTTGCTTTCATTTTTCGCTTTCTATTAGCCATTTTTTTTCTGGGAAAAATATTGCAGTACGAAGAAATGGGGTGTTATGTTTTTTCTTTCTCTGTCCAATATGGCGTCCATTGGGGAGGATTTGCGATTCATTGCACCAACATCTGTTCGCTTGAAACCATTTCAGCAGACTTCCGCATAAACAGACTGTGGTTATTTGTTTATTAGTTTATCTGATTTTGGGTGAAGAAGAAGAAGAAGAAGAAGAAGAAGAAGAAGAAGAAGAAGAAGAAGAAGAAGAAGATATGAAATGTGAAGAAGAAGAAGAAGCAGAAGAAGAAGAAGAAGAAGAAGAAGAAGAAGAAGAAGAAGAAGAAAAAATATATGAAATGTGAAGAAGAAAGAAGAAGAAGAAGAAGAAGAAGAAGAAGAAGAAGAAGAAGAAGAGAAGAAAGATCTGAAGACGAGAAGAAGAAGAAGAAAAGAAGAAGAAGAAGAAGAAGAAGAAGAAGAAAGAAAGAAAGAAGTAAAAAGAATAACGAAGAAAGAAAGAAAGCAAGAAGAAGAAGAAGAAGAAGAAGAAGAAGAAGAAGAAGAAAGAAAGAAAGAAAGAAAGAAAGAAAGAAGTAAAAAGAATAACGAAAAAGAAAGAAAAAAAAGAAGAAGAAAGAAAGAAAGAAAAAGATCTGGGATGCAGACGACGAAAAGAAGAAGAAGAAGAATAAAGAAAGAAAGAAAGAAAGAAAAGATCTGAAAAAGAAGATGAAGAACAACAACAACTATAAAAAGAAATGGAGGAAGAAGAAGAAGATATGAAATAGATAAGAAAGAAAGAAAGAAAGAAGGAAAGAAAGAAAGAAATGAACTCAGAAATAAGAAATGTATCGATTGAAGGAGATACTGAGAAAGACATGAGACCATTCGTACGTTGGTTACTTAATTACAAAGAAGAAGAAGAAGAAGAAGAAGAAGAAGAAGAAGAAGAAGAAGCGATAACAATTAGAATATCGAAAGAAGAAGATGAAGGGAAGGAGGCCAACGATGAGGAGGGGGGGACGAGGAAGACGACGGAGTAAAAACCAAAGAATTTTTGACGGACAAGAAAGAAATGAGCACAGAAATATTTCACGTGATGAAAGAGGTAAAGACTAAAGAGTTAGAGAGAAAAAGAGAGAGTCACAGTGATAGAGAAGGTAGGAAGAGAGTGATTGAGAGAAAAGAGTCTCGAAAGGAGAGGAGGAGAGAGAGTGGGTAAGAGTTAAGACAGAGAGTCAGTTAGAGAGAGAGAGAGAGGAGGAGGAGAGAGAGAGACGTAGTTAGAGAGATAGAGAGAACGATCAAACGTGAGAGAGAGGGGGTGGAGAGAATTGCGGTGAATGAGTGAGTGATAGTGAGGGAAAGAGGGTCGCAGTGAGGGAGAGTTGCTGTGAGAGAGAGTTGCAGTTAGAGAGAGAGAGAGAGAGAGAGAGAGAGAGATGCGGTGAGAGAAAGAGTGTGACATGACAGTGTGTGAGAGATAGAGCGAACGTGAGAGAGAGGGGTAGAGAGAGAGAGAGTCACAGTGAGAGAATTGCAATGACAGACAGACAGACAGAGACAGACAGACAGACAGAGACAGACAGACAGACAGAGAGAGAGACAGAGAGACAGAGAGAGACAGAGACAGAGAGAGAGGGGGGGTCGCAGTGAGAGAACTGCAGTGAGTGAGTGAGTGAGTGAGAGAGAGAGTCGCAGTGAGAGAAAGAGTCGCATAGAGAGAGAGAGAGAGAGAGAGAGAGCGCATGAGAGAGAGAGTGGTATTAGGAGAGAGAGAGAGAGAGAGAGAGAGAGAGAGAGAGAAGACGCAGTTAGAGAGAGATAGAGCAAGCAAGAGAAGGAGATAGGACGCGCGCGAGAGAAAAGGAACGCGCGCTAGAAGAGATAGAGCCCGCGAGAGAGATAGAGAGAGAGATGGAGTGAGAGAGAGAGAGAGGGTAGAGAGAGAGAGGGGGGATATAAGATGCAGAAGAGAGAGAAGGACTAAATGAAACAGTAATAAATAATTAAGGCGAAAAACGAAGAGATAATAAAAAGAGTGTAATAAAAAGCCGCGAAAATTCTGACGAGAATCTCTAATTGGGTTTGAGGGGAAAAGAAAGAAAAGAAAGAAAGAAAGAGAACGAGAAATAGAGAAATAGAGAAGTTAGTAGAAAATGTATGTGAAAAAACGAGAGAGGGAAAGGCAGATACTGATTAAAGGAGAGGGCAAGCTATAAAAAGAACTGATTGGGTTTGAGTGAACAGAAAGAAAGAAAGCATGAAAGAAAGAAAGAAAGCATGAAAGAAAGAAAGAAAGAAAGAAAGAAAGAAAGAAAGAAATAGGAGGAGAACAAGAAATAGAGAGGCTAGAAAGGAATGTAAAAAAAGAGGGGGAAAGGCGGTTATTGATCGAAGGAGAGGGCAAGCAATAAAAAGAAGTAAAAAGCTCTGATTGGGTTTGGGTGAGAAAGAAGAAGGAAGGAAAAAAGGAAGGAAAGAAAGAAAGAAAGAAAGAAAGAAAGAAAGGGGAGGAGAACGAGAAATAGAGAGGTTAGAAGAAAATGTAAGAGGGAGAAAAGCAGTAACTTATCGAAGGAGAGGGAAAACCATAAAAAGAAGAAAAAAACTCTGATTGAGTTTGAGTCAGAACGAAGAATGAAAGAAAGAAAGAATGAAAGAAATAAAGAAGAAGGGAAGAAAGAAAGAAAAATATGTGAAGAACGAGAATGTAAATAAAAAAGAAGGAAAAGGACAGTTACTGATCAAAGGATAGGGCAAGCCATAAAAAGAAAAAAACACTCTGATTGGGTTTAAGTGAAAAGAAAGAAAGAAAGAAAGAAAGAAAGAAAGAAAGAAAGAAAGAAAAGAACGAGAAACAAAAAGGTTAGTAAAGAATGTAAGTAAAAAGGTGAAAGGCAGATACTGATCGAAGGTGAGAATAAGCCATAAAAAGAACAAGAAAAACTCTGATTGGGTTTAAGTGAAAAGAAAGAAAGAAAGAAAGAAAGAAAGAAAGAAAGAAAAAAAGGAATATGAGAAGAACGAGAAATAGAGAGGTTAGTAAAGAATGTAAGTAAAAATGAAAAAGAGAGAAAGGCAGATACTGATCGAAGGAGAAGGCAAGCCATAAAAAGAAGAAAAAAGCTCTGATTGGGTTTAAGTGAAAACGAAGAAAAAAAGAAAGAAAGAAAGAACGAAAGGAAGAAGGAACGAAAGAAAGAGGAGAAGAACGAGAAATAGAGAGGCTACTAGAGAATGTAAGTAAAAAAGAGAAAGAGAGAAAGGTAGATACTGATTGAAGGAGAGGGCAAGCCATAAAAAGAAGAATAAAAAGCTCTAATTGGGTTTGAGTGAAAACGAAGAAAGAAAGAAAGAAAGAAAGAAAGAAAGAAAGAAAGAAAGAGGTTAGTCAAGAATGTACGTAAAAAGCAAAAGCAAAAGAGAGAAAGGTAGTTAATGACTGAAGGAGATGGTGAGCCATAAAAAGAAGGGAAAAAAGCTCTGATTGTGTATGAGTGAAAAATGAAAGAAAGAAAGAAAGAGAGAGAGAGAAAGAAAGGAAGAGAGAAAGAAAGAGAAAAACGAGAAATAGAGAGGTTAGTAAAGAATGTAAGTAAAAAAAGAGAAAGAAAGAAAGGCAGATACTGATCGAAGGTGAGAATAAGCCAGAAAAAGAAAAAGAAAAACTCTGATTGGGTTTGAGTGAAAACGAAGAAAGAAAGAAAGAAAGAAAGAAAGAAAGAAAGAAAGAAAGAAAGAAAGAAATATGAGAAAAACGAGAAATAGAGAGGTTACTACAGAATGTAAACAAAAAAGAGAAAGAGAGAAAGGCAGATACTGATTGAAGGAGAGTACAAGCCATAAAAATAACTCTGATTCGGTTTGAGTGTAGAAAGAAAGAAAGAAAAGAAAGAAAGAACGAGAAATAGAGAGGTTACTACAGAGTGAAAGTAAAAAAGAGAAAGAGAGAAAGGTAGATGCTGATTGAAGGAGAGCGCAAGCCATAAAAGAAGAAAAAAAAAGCTCTGGTTGTGTATGAGTGAAAACGAAGAAAGAAAAAAGAAAGAAAGAAAGAAAGAAAGAAAGAGGAGACGAACGAGAAATAGAGAGGTTAGTAAAGAATGTAAGTAAAAAAGAGAATGAGAGAAAGGTAGATACTGATTGAAGGAGAGGGCGAGCCATAAAAAACTGATTCGTTTTGAATGAAAGAAAGAAAGAAAGAAAGAAAGAAAGAAAGAAATATGAGAAAAACGAGAAATAGAGAGGTTACTACAGAATGTAAACAAAAAGAGAAGAGAGAAAGGCAGATACTGATCGAAGGAGAGGGCGAGCCATAAAAAATAACTCTGATTCGGTTTGAGTGTAGAAAGAAAGAAAAGAAAGAAAGAAAGAACGAGAAATAGAGAGGTTACTACAGAGTGAAAGTAAAAAAGAGAAAGAGAGAAAGGTAGATGCTGATTGAAGGAGAGCGCAAGCCATAAAGAAGAAAAAAAGCTCTGGTTGTGTATGAGTGAAAACGAAGAAAGAAAGAAGAAAGAAAGAAAGAAAGAAAGAAAGAAAGAGGAGACGAACGAGAAATAGAGAGGTTAGTAAAGAATGTAAGTAAAAAAGAGAATGAGAGAAAGGTAGATACTGATTGAAGGAGAGGGCGAGCCATAAAAAACTGATTCGTTTTGAATGAAGAAAGAAAGAAGAAAGAAGAAGAAAGAAAGAAAGAAAGAAAGAAATATGAGAAAAACGAGAAATAGAGAGGTTACTACAGAATGTAAGCAAAAAAGAGAAAGAGAGAAAGGCAGATACTGATTGAAGGAGAGGATAAGCCAGAAAAAGAAAAAGAAAAACTCTGATTCGGTTTGAGTGAAAACGAAGAAAGAAAGAAAGAAAGAAAGAAAGAAAGAAAGAAAGAAAGAGGAGACGAACGAGAAATAGAGAGGTTAGTAAAGAATGTAAGTAAAAAAGAGAATGAGAGAAAGGTAGATACTGATCGAAGGAGAGGGCGAGCCATAAAAAACTGATTCGTTTTGAATGAAGAAAGAAAGAAAGAAAGAAAGAAAGAAAGAGAAGAACGAGAAATAGAGAGGTTACTACAGGGTGAAAGTAAAAAAGAGAAAGAGAGAAATGTAGATACTGATCGAAGGAGACGGCAAGCCATAAAAAAAACCTCTGATTCGGTTTGAGTGAAAAGAAAGAAAGAAAGAAAGAAAGAAAGAAAGAAAGAAATATGAGAAAAACGAGAAATAGAGAGGTTACTACAGAATATAAGTAAAAAAAAAAGAAAGAGAGAAAGGCGGATACTGATTAAAGGAGAGCACAAGCCATAAAAAGAAGAAAAAAAAGCTCTGATTGTGTATGAGTGAAAACGAAGAAAGAAAGAAAGAAAGAAAGAGGAGACGAACGAGAAATAGAGAGGTTAGTAAAATGTAAGTAAAAAAGAGAATGAGAGAAAGGTAGATACTGATCGAAGGAGAGGGCGAGCCATAAAAAACTGATTCGTTTTGAATGAAGAAAGAAAGAAAGAAAGAAGAAAGAAGAAAGAAAGAAAGAGAAATATGAGAAAAAGAGAAATAGAGAGGTTACTACAGAATGTAAGAGAAAGAGAGAAAGGCAGATACTGATTGAAGGAGAGGATAAGCCAGAAAAAGAAAAAGAAAAACTCTGATTCGGTTTGAGTGAAAACGGAAGAAAGAAAGAAAGAAAGAAAGAAAGAAAGAGGAGACGAACGAGAAATAGAGAGGTTAGTAAAGAATGTAAGTAAAAAAGAGAATGAGAGAAAGGTAGATACTGATCGAAGGAGAGGGCGAGCCATAAAAAACTGATTCGTTTTGAATGAAGAAAGAAAGAAAGAAAGAAAGAAAGAAAGAGAAGAACGAGAAATAGATAAGTTACTACAGAGTGAAAGTAAAAAAGAGAGAGAGAGAAATGTAGATACTGATCGAAGGAGACGGCAAGCCATAAAAAAAACCTCTGATTCGGTTTGAGTGAAAAGAAAGAAAGAAAGAAAGAAATATGAGAAAAACGAGAAATAGAGAGGTTACTACAGAATATAAGTAAAAAAAAAAAGAAAAGAGAGAAAGGCGGATACTGATTAAAGGAGAGCACAAGCCATAAAAAGAAGAAAAAAAAGCTCTGATTGTGTATGAGTGAAAACGAAGAAAGAAAGAAAGAAAGAAAGAAAGAAAGAGGAGACGAACGAGAAATAGAGAGGTTAGTAAAGAATGTAAGTAAAAAAGAGAATGAGAGAAAGGTAGATACTGATCGAAGGAGAGGGCGAGCCATAAAAAACTGATTCGTTTTGAGAGAAAGAAAGAAAGAAAGAAAGAAAGAAATATGAGAAAAACGAGAAATAGAGAGGTTACTACAGAATGTAAGCAAAAAAGAGAAAGAGAGAAAGGCAGATACTGATCGAAGGAGAGGGTAAACCATAAAAAGAAAGAAGCGAGTCGAATTTTTTTTTTTTTTTTAAAGAAGATCGAAAGAGAAGCCGAATGACGAAGACGAGCGATGACTCGTCATTTACTTAGCATAGCTATACTTACCCAGCACTTTCGTGTTTCGGAAAAAATATAATAAATCAACTCACTCCGCCCCACTCCGCCTCACTCCACTCCAGGCCGCACTTGTCACCACCCCCTACCCTCGTGTAAAAGAGTTAAGCGTTGGGTTTATTGCACGACTCTTGACGCACCCCAGAAGGTGAGCTATTTTTGGCATCGCCTCCAGTCGTGCATTCGCTCGCGTGAGTGTCGTCGCTTAAAACTTCAGCCTGTTTTGCGTCCAGCCAGTATTAAGGGGGCGGGGTTAACACATTCGTGTGTTGATTGGTTTGTTGAGTTTTACGACATGCCAACCCTTTTGGGGTTATTTTATACCGAAAACATTTTGTCTTATTTATTCTTGATAGATACTCAATTTTTTTAAACTCAATTTTTAAACTCATTTTGTAAACTGATTTCTTTATTCAACCCTAGAAGGGTTCCTAACACGTACTACTACTTCGAGTCAGAGTTGACATGGGAGTAATTGAGATGAAGAGGTGCTCAATTCTCCCTAGAACTATAGAACTGGAACCTCCTTACTAGATGCAGTTTAACGTCATACCCAGGATGCCAAGGGGAAAAAACAAAACTAAAATTAATATTATCTGAGTTATTCGGACTATTCTCCTCATCTTCATTGTTATCTGTACAACGTTTCGGCCGATGTGCCCTCCGGCCTTCTTCAGGCATTTCTTGTCGAACTCGGGAACCTTCTCGGACTCGGGACCCTTCTTGTTGTAATCGGGAACCTTATAGTCGTAATCGGGAGCCATCATGGAACTTTGAACCTAACCCTTTATTCAGTCCAATTGGACACATTGCCTAGTGGATAAAGGAGTTAGGTTAAGACAGTTCTAAGTGACAGTTATCTCTAGACAGTAGGTTCAATCCTGGTCAAGAGCAGCAGTAACATAGAACAATAATCAACACAGCTTAACACCTCTACCCCAGCTATGGCTAGTGGAATGAGAACAGGATATCCCCGTTGACTGAATAAAGGGTTAGGTTCTAAGTTCCGTGATGGCTCCTGATTACGACAAGAAGGTTCACGAGTCCGAAAAGAAGATTCTCGAGTCCGAGAAGGTTCCCGAGTCCGAGAGGGTTCCCGAATTCGACAATACCCGAAGAAGGCTGGAGGGCATATCGGCCGAAACGTTGTACAGATAACAATGAAGATGAGAAAGTCCGAATAACGCAGATAATACAGAACTAAAATTGATTGCTGCATTGTCGTAATTCTACATTCCCCTGAGCTCCAGAACTGGAACTTAAAAATTAGGGAGCATTTAACGTCATTACCAGAACGTTAAGAGCCTTAGCCACCATCTTCTAGCACATATAAAGGGTTGGGGTTTGCCATAAGGGCAATAGAGTTGGAACAGTCATATAGGTGCTATGGCTTTACGTGACCAGCCGATTGATCGGATGGAGCCTCTCCAACCGCGTCTAGCCTCACTGTTACCTGCCAAGTCAATCATTTTAGTGTGAGGTTCCGAATGCGGAACATGCGAACCATTTTGTGAAACTTTCCAAGAGGAATGAAAGGGCAATTCCAAACTAGATTTACAGACCATTGTTAGTGAGTTTGATTCTCATTGGGTGTCCCATACTTCGGGCTTGTTCCACCTCTATGCTAAACTTAGTAAATAACTATATATATATTTACCAACCCCTCCGCACGAGCAGGATGTGACACAAGGTCAATTTCTTAAGCGGAGTTCAACAGATCTTTTCATAGTTTTCATTCTCTAAGACCTTTTGCCTAACCAAGGTTAAAGAGCCCAGTCTGCCCTACTATTTATGCGTAGCTGGAGGGAGAGTAGGATTCATACCTTTCCCAAGGGTATTAGCGCTAAGTGAAATGCAATTACCACATCCAGGATTTGAACTCGGGGCGACGAGTCCATTTCCCATGACTTTAACCATTACACCACGCGCTTCCTAGTAAATAACTATATGGAAGTGACGATTTTGTTTACGTTTTAGACAACGATAATATCCAATAACGTCAACTAAAAAATTATTTGGAGATCAATTTATGATAATTGACAATATAATAGCCAATTAAGATATCGTCCCGGATAAAAATCTGGTGATATGAATAATTTATATGTTAAGAGCATTCTGAATCGATCAACTTAAGTGATATAATGGAATGACCCATCTCCCCCGTACCTCAACAATGGCGATGGTTCTAGCCACTATTTAAGAACACACATATTACTCTGTGCAGAACTCACTGGAACTACTGAGACGACGGACTCTCCTCCTAATAATCACGTGACCTTACTATATAACATTAAGTAAAATATGAACTATAAGAGAACTATACGGGAAGCCGCCCCTGGTCAAAATGACCTGTCACTGGGGCAGTAGAATATGCCGACTGCACCCCTTCATCATCATGTCGCGCAAGTAGCACGGATATCATGACAATCTCTCGCCAAGCTTCTCTCTCTCTCTCTCTCTCTCTCTCTCTCTCTCTCTCTCTCTCTCTCTCTCTCTCTCTCTCTCTCTTGAACAACAGTTCAAGATAGAGCAACCTACATGCCATACGGTTATTATCACCTGAAACCATGGGTAGCAGCATGGTGGATGTGAGACACGGCGAATGAACCCAAAATGGGCCAACGGTGTATCTCACAAGATGCTGGGCAGATGAGCCCAAAAGCGGGGCAACGGCCAGGATCAAACAGTTAAGTCAGGAGACTACTGCACCTCATCTCTAAGTCTGGCGTCTATTGATGAGTTAACAAAACAGCCACTGAAAGGTATCGATGACATCGTGCCAAACAAATCTTGACAACACCTCCTTAAAAGGGTAAAATCCCCTCAATGATAACCCGAGAAACCGCGCCTAGTCAAAAAGCCTTGTCGGCTGGGGCAGTAGAATACTGTTGGATTATTTGGTGGATATAAGCCGTGCAGCAATACACCACTTAAATTTATAGACTAAGCGAGGTAACGTGATTAAACCACAGCCAATCAACAGCCCGAATACCTGGTTGGTTAACTACTTCATCGCTGATACTGAGAGACGTCCATTTGCAATCATTGGCGAAGGACCTACAAGACTGAAGAGCACCAAGGAACAACTAGAGGATTCTTCACTAAGATCGCGCTCTGCTTAACACAAAGGATCTCCGCTGGACAGCGCTCTTGTTTGAAGCCTAAAGGATAGCCACAAAAATCGTAACAGACTGCACCTCTGAAGATGGGTAAAATCTATCCAATTGGGTCACCAGCCGTGGATGGTGACTCATGATGCTTAAGGACGGAATCTGGTGGTTGAGCGGTCCATGACTTGCAACACTCCAGTTTGGCTCTTACTCTTCAAGCAGAACAAATGGTTATCAATTGAAAGTTGAAAACAAAAAAACGAGGAATGAAAACAAAAACAAAAATTAAATACAAATGCATTTTAGTCTTATTTGGATTATTCTGTTGTCCTCACCTTAAATGATATCTGTACAACGTTTCAGCCGATGTGCCCTCCGGTCTTCTTCAGGTATTTCTTTTTGTACTCGGGAACCTTCTTTTCGGACGCGGGAACCTTCTATTTGAACTCGGGAACCTTATTCTGAAAATGAGGACAATAGTTCGAATAATCCAAATAATACTAATTATTAAAGCCTCATCAAAAAAAATTCAGAGAAATAGCAAATGCATTTTGTTTTATTTTGTTATTTGTAAATGTAACGCCCTGGGGCTGCAGCTGGGACTGTAGAAGACGCCAACTGTTCCTTTGCAGAGGGTAAGATCTCTCCCCATTGGTACCACCAGTTCGTTGTAGGTTTCGATCCGTGAGATCCTTAACCCCGAAATCCAAAACTACCTTTAAATTCATGGGTAATCGTTTGAAGATTACTTATTGTAAGATAATCTATTAATAATGGACATTCGCTTTCTGGTTTTTGTCTGTAACAAAAATGACGTCACTGCTTACGTTACATTACCCAAAATCGTCATAACATAGAATAAATACACTCAAAATTTGAACATGCAACATTAGACAGTCCTCATTGTTTTTTAAAACAAGTTTTAATAAATACATGACTAGTATTATATATCTATATATAGTTTGTTTTATTTTAATACATATTTAAAGTTTACATTTCAAATTGTTTAATCCTTTAATGAATTTGATGATTTTACTTACTTAAGGTACAAACTCGCTGTCATTGAATTTCTACTCCCACCCCTCAGGCAATATGTTTAAAAAATCTACTTTTACAACGCCCGGAGGGTGTTTTTTATTTTGAACTAGTTAAATAATGAATAAAAAATACCTAAGATTACAGTGGCCTGAGCGTTGTGTTTATACACATTAAAGATGAGGACAACAGTCCGAAATATCATAATTATTCGTAATAAGTCTCATCACATAAATAATTGTAAAAATATGTAATTCTTTGTTGTTTAAATAGGGCCGGTTTTGCTCAATCGGTAGAGTGTGCGGCTGGGAACCTCAAGGTTCCTGGTTCGATACCGGCCCTCGCCAACTCAGAGTATGAGTAGCACGTGGATCTGTGCGGTAAAGTGAGAATCTGCTGGTAGGTGTGGCGCCTCGCTTCAGACGCTAAAAAAATAACTTTGGTCTAGCGCCATAGAAAAGAGGATAGACTCCCTCGCTATCTGGCTGATACCGACTTTCGGCTACCCCGTTGACTTTTCTTGTTTAAATACAAGCATAGATATTATGTTTTGTTTTTTTTTTTGTTCTGTTTATAAAAAAAATGAAAACATACAAGATTTCACTTTCCTGGAAATGACGTTAAACTATCTGATGGTGAGGTTCCAGTTCTGGAGGTCTGGGGAATGTGAAGCACTTCTTTATCACCATTGCTCCAAGGTCTACTCTAACGCGAAGTGGTAGTACCTGTTAGGGTCTCATATATAGGTTAAATGGAAAAAATTATAAAATGATCCAATGGGTTGACATTCCGTAAAATCCAACCAACCAACCAACCAACAAGATTTCACAATATTCACTTTGTCGTTAATTATTTCATTTTCGTATTTTCCTCCGGACATATACACATACATATATACATACCAACTGCCCTTTATATACGTATTGATGTGCATAGATAGATATCACGATTTTTGTTTTCTATATAATGTTATGTTTTAATTGAAAATAAATTACCAAGAGAAAATATCTAAGAAAAAACGATGCTTCGTGTCTTATGAGATTTCATAATGTCTGGCTTTATAATTAGGAATAGAATACATTAAAAATAACAAGATAATGAAATAGAATGAATTCTTTGTTTGGAATTTGGCAAAGAATTCTTAGAATCGTCTTTTACCAAACTGATTGGTTGGTTGGTTGGTGGGTTGGTTGGTTGGTTTTTTTTCAGGGTTGGAGGGAGCTCCCTGCCTTTCGTTGTAAAAGAGACAGCTCATACTTATATGTAAGCCCATCTCAGTCGGTAGTGCGTTCGGCTAGAAACTACAATGTTCCTAGATCGATACCGGTCCCCGCCAACTCAGCGTGAGTAAAGTAAGGAGCTGATGGTAGGTGTGGCGCTCCACCTCAGATGCTAAAAAATAATCTCCTTGGTCTATCGCTAGTTAAACGGGGATAGACTCCCTCGCTAATTGGCTGATACCGACATTAGGCCAGCCCGACGACTTTACTTACTTATACTAACTTAAGGGACGGGTTAGCTCAGTCGGTTGAGCGTTCGGCTAGCAACCTCAAGGTTCCTGGTTCGATACCGGCCCTCGCCAACTCAGCGTATGAGTAGCATATGGATCTGTGCTGTAAAGTAAGGAGCTGATGGTAGGTGTAGCGCTCCACCTCAGACGCAAAGACAATCTCCTTGGTCTATCGCTAGTGAAAAGGGGATAGACTCCCTCGCTGACTGGCTGATACCGACTTTAGACCACCCCGACTACTTACTTTTTTATACTAACTTTTCCCACCTAGGAATAGCAAGGTTTCTGGTTCAATACAAGTCCCCGCTAACTCAACGCATGAGTAGCACAGATTTCGAAGTAGTCTCACCCTAACTCAAACACTAACACTAACACACTGACACGAAAGTTAACCCTAACCCTTGCTTTAAGCTAATCTTAATGTCTCAAAGGTTTCGGGTATTTCAGAGAAATGTAACGTTAAACTCCCTGATGGTGAGGTTCCAGTTCTGGAGGTTTGGGGAATGTGGAGCACCCCTTAATCACCATTGCTCCCTGGTCCACTCTGACCCGGAGTGTCCTATCTATGGGTTAAATAGAAAAACATGAGTTGATAAACAAAATTGTATTATCCATTAATGACTTTATTTCAAAACTTTATCGGCATTAAATGACCCACTGAGGTTGATATGCCGTAAAACAAACCAACCCAAATCTAATTATATTATCTCTTGTGCGTTATTCTACATTAGTGCCAAATGTCGTTTATTAGACGGGTATATACGGTAGTTGGTAGACAAAACAAACGTTAGCCAAAAATTGCATTCTGAAAAAGCTCGAAAATTTTTAACCCACACTAAATAACTTGCAAAAACAGTCAATACTCTTCTTTAGTCTCCTGTTAGTAATTTCTTTATAGTTGATTTTTTAAAATAGTCTCATTTTTTTTTCTGATTGTTTAGCGCAAAAAAAAAAGAAAATGACAAAAATGAAAAATAGAAAAAGGGTGAAGAAAAAAAAAGAAGGAATGAAAAAAGAAAAGGAAGAAAAATAGTTGTCTTTAAAAAAACTTTAAAAATTCCACCAAATTCTTATTTCTTTAGTGTGCCGTCACCTCATTTGAATAATAAACCATTCCATTTCTTTTATGATAAGAAAGAAAGGGAAAAAAAGGACATGCTTCTCGAAAAAAAATATAATAAGTAAGACAGAAAGAAAGAAAGAGCGTACGGAAAAGACAGAGGGAGAGGTGTGCGCGCGGAAGCGCTAACGCTAATCTATTTCCATCGATGAAACGATAAAAAGAAGGAAAGAAAGAAAAGAATAGCGAGAAAGATATAAATCAGCCAAAAGTATTTTAAAATAATTCATTAATATGGGCATATATAAATATATTTATGAACACATATCTTTATATTCGCATATATATATATATATATATATATATATATATATATGAGAATATAAAGATATGTGTATATAAATATATTTACATATGCTTATATTTTTATATTATATATACATGTGTGTGTGTGTGTGTGTGTGTGTGTAATTTTTATATTATTTTTTTAGATATTATATTAAAAAGTAAAGTCGTCGGTAACAGCCAGATAGCGAGGGAGTATATCCCATTTCACTATTACTACACTAATCTATTTTATTTAGCATTTAGACGGGGCGCGACACCTACCACCAGCTCCTAACTTTACCACACAGATCCCTGTGCTACTAATACACTACTATATAATATATATATATATATATATATTATATATATGTATGTATGTGTATGTATGTATGTGTGTGTGTGTGTGTGTGTGTGTCTGTGTTGTCTTTCTGTCTGTGTCCGTTTACCTGTGTCTGTATCTGTGAACGCATACAAAAAGTACGTACGCATGCGCCGGACGCAATACAGTTCGGTCCTGAGCCACATAAGTTAACAACGTTGATCCCAGGGAGCCGTCCCCCTCCCCAGGCAACACCTTTCCCCTCGATTAAAGGGGCAGGGCTGGGTTTATTGCCCGGTGCCTGAGGCGCCCCCTTGAGGAGGAATGCCGACGGGAACAACGAATTTTTTGCACCTGCCTCCCGGTTTGTGAGTGGTCCCACATTAATAGGCCCTGTGCCTGACCCGTACGCGGTAAATACCCAATAAAGCGTCATTTTTTTCAAGCAGAGTGCGGTTGGTTTTAATTCAGTTTTCCTTTTCCTAAATGGGTTTCATTGTTAAGGCTAAAGAATCCAGTCTGTTATACAATTATGTATAGCAGGGGGCTAGAGAGCATTTCGGTTCACGTATTTCCAGTGATAGTAACGCGAAGTGAAACGCAGTCAACCTCGTCCAGGATTTGAACACGGGTCGCGTGATTACATTTCTTATGACTATAAAAATAACGCAAAACGTGTGCGTGTGTATGTGTGTGTGAGTAAGTTTGTGTTTGTGAGTGTACGTGTGTGTGTATATTTGTGTAGGCCCATATCTTTGTCTGTGTGCGTGTCTAAGCAATATTGATGTGTGTCATGGCAACGGGTCATTGTACTCTTAATGAATCACGCAACTTTGATACACACACAATATATATATGTGTGTGTGTGTGTGTGTGTGTGTTTGCATCAGATCAGTATCGGATTAACACACCTGTACATCTGCCAGGTGAGTGGATGCAACACCTGATTAGACAGGTAAGACAGCGCCCAGTCGACGTCACCCTGTCCTACCGAGAATCGAAAAGAAAGCCTATCAAAGGGTTACCTTTTGTTGGTACGTTGCCAAGGCAACCACATTGGGTGTGTTCTCGATCTGAGAAAGCTAAAGTAATTCAATACCTTAGAATCTATATTTCAATAAATACGATCCTAAGTAGCAACCATCTATGATAATGAACATGAAACTATATATTACTAGCCACGGATCTAGTAATTATTTTACATGTGTTGGTTGGCTGGTTGGTTGGTTGGTCGGTTATTACGGTATGTCAACTCTTGTTGGGTCATAAGAGGAATTATGTGTTTAAAGGGGGGAGCCTCTTAAATCTCCCAGTTGTAGGCAAATTGTTCGGACAAAGAAGACACACACAATGGAAATTTAAAACATGTATTGACAAATAATACAAGAACTTGTTGCAAATTTATTGGCATTTGCTACCAGACTTATCTGTGAGTTAAATACTATTCGTTGGAGAAGTGGTGATAACAGGGGTATTCTGGTCGCTGGTTGGAATGTTGTTAAGACACTTCGTCTGGTCGTTTCTCGTTCTTCAGCCTTCTGTTAGTATGCTATTGTATCAGCCTTCGAAAGTATGCTGATACAACGCCTTAGAAAGTTTGCTGGTTATGGGCGAGATGGTTGGAGGTCTTTCCCTGGTAACTGTGATAAGTAAAGTCTAGGGGTCGCTTATTTTTGCGACTTCCCTCGGTGACTGCTCCCTGATAAGTAAAGTTTTTGATTATCTTCATCACCATTACTCCCTGGTCCTCTCTGACCCGGAGTGGTAGTACCTGTTAGGGTCCCATCTATGGGTTAAATAGAAAAATATATTTATAAAAAAATTGTGTATCCATTAAGAATTAATTTATTTCAAAACTTTATCGGCATTAAATGACCCACTGAGTTTGATATGCCGTAAAACAAAACAGAACAAACCAAACCAAAACATTACACAACGTGAGGTGCCCAAATTGATTTGATATACGAGAAAAATTGTGTAATGGGCGGAACGAATTAAACTCGTATGTCAAGGTACCCCTGATGAATAAACAAATACGGAGTGATATTGTTTTCTTTTGATTTTTAGGGGGGGGTCATTTTTTTTTTTTTGAAAGGAGGAGGAAAATCATTGTACTGAGATGTCATGTGTCCTCTGGTCCATAAACTATTGTTTATATCCATTCTATTAATCGATAATCAATACAGCATTAAATGTCCCCGTATGGATCAATCAATGTGTATTTCCAACCAAAGCGTATTGTCATCAGAGTCCTTCAATATCGCTTAAGTGACACGTAAAAATCGAACAGACGCCATTGGCCTTTCCTGTTTTCTGGGTAAACTTTACCTCGCTTGAACGTTTCCTGTTGCATACTATTGGGAGATGTGGCCATTTACCCAACCCTTCGCCACGGGTAAAATTCGACACAAATTCGCAAGTATGAGGCATCCAGTGAGGACGGATCTCGAAACTTAGTTGTAATTGATCCGTGGGACAAGCTTACAAACCATTGCGCCATGAAAGGACATCCTTGGTATAAAAAGAAAACAACAAACAAATAAACAAAACTCTTAACAAACGACACAAAAATAGTTTGGTTGGCTGGTTTTTACGGCATATCAACCTTTATTGGGTTATTTTATGCCGAAGATGTTTTGTTCTATTCATGCTTGATGGGTATTTGAATTTTTAACTTTTTGCTATGGTTAGCGGAATGAGAACAGGATACCTCCGTGGACTGAATAAAGGGTTAGGTTCAAAGTTCCAAGATGGTTCCCGATTACGACAAGAAGGTTCCCGAGTTCGAGAAAAGAAGATTTCGGAGTCCGAGATGGTTTCCGAGTCCGAGAAGGTTCCTGTGTTCAAGAAAAGAAGGTTTCCGAGTCCGAGATGGTTTCCGAGTCCGAGAAGGTTCCCGAGTTCGAGAAAAGAAGGTTCCCGAGTCCGACAAGAAATACCCGAAAAGGGCCAGAGGGCACATCGACCGAAACGCTGCACAGATAACAATGAAGATGAGGACAATAGTCCGAATAATACAAATGATACTAAAAAAATAATAAAAATCTGGACTTTACACGCAAGAAGAAGTTTGAAGAAGAAAAAAGTGAGCAATCTTGTTGTTTAAAGAGGAGAAATAAGATTCTAAAGAAAGAGACATTCCAATTAGGATTTCTCTATAGATGAATAAAACACAGAAGTGTTTGTTATGCATCAGTTAGTTTGGATTAGAGATACAACTGTCTAATTGGGTCATGCTGTCTTGACACAAATAAAAAAAAAGTAAAGGAAGGATAATGGCACAAACAACGTTTTAAATGAATAAATAAATAAATAGATATAAATACATTTGTAGAAAATACGTTATGTTTTTTTAAATAATTTCGTCAGGCTTGACGAGAGAGCTAACACACACACACACACACACACACACAACTCGTGCAATATATATATATATATATATAGAGAGAGAGAGATATATATATATAAGATTTATCCAAAACTTGGTAGTAAGGGATGATTCTATATGTGATTTCTAAGATCCACTGTACTAATATTGATGATCCAATATGTATAAATACAGCGAATCTTTAAATCACTGAAGAGAGCTCAATGTAAAATAACCTTTTAGATTATATACAGAGCAATATTTATCAATAAAGGAAGAACTCAATACAGTAATCCCATAATAAATTTATTTCGACGAAAATTGGGGCCCATATAAATCTAAGTTGATTTAAACCGGCTCCCCAAATTTTCGTCTCATCAGATGGGTCACAATTCACTTGTGAATTTGGGGAGCCGGTTTAAATCAACTTAGATTTATATGGGCCCCAATTTTCGTCGAAATAAATTTATTATGGGATTACTGTATTGAGTTCTTCCTTCCTTTATTGAGATATATATATATATATATACTGGGATTACACTTGTCCAAGTTTATTTTCTATAAGAAAAAGTATCGAATTTTATGCGATACATGCGTTGTAAGTGCCTTCAAGTAAAAAATTTAATATATACTTTATCAGCAACGTTTCTAAAAACAAAACATCCAAAAATCTTATTCACTTCGCCGAAGGGCATTCGGGCTGTTTGTTTTATTATTCTCTCAATAGCGCCCCCCTTCCTATTATGGTAGAGGCGCGTAGTATCGCTTGACAAGCTTAATTCGCTAGGATGGTCAGCTGTGTACTGTGGCCGAGGCGATAAAAGTGTTTCACTAGTATTTCACTGCGTCTGCTGAGGTCCCGGTTTCGATTTCTGTCGGAGGGAAATCGTTAGTATATACCGCTGATGAGACTTAATAAAGTCGAAACAGTCTGTACGGTATTCTACACATTGAGCCATCCTTTACTGGGATTACACTTGTCAAGTTTATTTTCTATAAGAAAAAGTATCGAATTTTATGCGATACATGCGTTGTAAGTGCCTTCAAGTAAAAAAAATTAATATATATATATATATATATATATATATATATATACTAGCAAATATATGCAGCCTCCGGGTGCAAGTATTTAAGTTTTAATATAATAAAATATCATATCAAATTAGAAAGGCCAATGGAACTGAATAAGAAAGATTTGGGACAGAGGGGGTATGATTGAAAAATAGAACAACTTTGAAACTAACTCTTCTATCATTTTCCATTACTCCCTTTTTTCATTGGTAAATTTTCCTAATTTAACTATTTAGTTAAAATAGGAAGTAAAGAATAATATTACAGTTATTTCTTTTTGTTAATGGAATTCTTTTAAGATTTATTCC
>CM042166.1:18930525-18960525 GCA_023376005.1 Doryteuthis pealeii | reverse complement strand
AACAAGAAAAATTGTAATTTATTATTTTAAAAAGGAAAAATTACACAAATAAAAAAAGTTTAAAAAAAAAAAACCACCAAAAAGAAGAGAAAAACATAAAAAATATTTTTTTTTTAAATAACATGAAAACAACAAGAATATCAAAAAAGACAAGAAAAAGTACAAAAAAAAAAAAGAAAAAAGAATATAAAAGAAATTAGAAATAAGAAAAATAAATACAAAAGGGAAAAGAAAAATATGAAAGAAAAATATCTAAAAAAAAAACAGATAATAACAAGAATATAAAAAAGACAAGAAAATGTAAAAGAAATTTTTTAAAAGTTAAAAAGTAAAAAAAAAAAAAAAAAAAGACATAAAACATAAAATATTTTAATAAATACATGAAAACAACAAAAAATATTAAAAAATTACAAAAAAGAAAAAAGAAATATAAAAGAAATTTAGAAATAAGAAAATAAACAAAAAAGGAAAAGAAAAATATGAAAGAATAATATCTAAAAAAAAACAACAACAAAAAACAACTTGACATGAAAATGACAAGAATATAAAAAAAAAGTCAAGAAAAAAATGAAAGAAAAGAAAAAAAATATAAAAGAAAAAATATAATAAAATAAAGACGAAAAGGAAGAAGAAAAAAAAAGAGTGAAGACCTTTCTGAAAGTTCTAAGTCGGTCAAAACAATTTAGAAGAAAAAATAAAGGTCATAAAAAAAGACAAAAGTCAAAAAAGGAGAAAGGACAAAAAGATATAAATAGAAGTAAACCTGATTTTTTTTAATGTGAGAGAAAGGAGGGATAGAAAGAGATAGAAAGATAGAAAGAGAGGGGATGTAGTGAGAGGGGCATAGAGAGATAGGGGAATTTAGAGAGAGAGGGGAATTTAGAGAGAGAGGGGTGGATAGAGAAATTGGAATAGAGAGAGAGAGGAGAAAAATAGAGATACAGGAGGGTACAGAGACAGGGGATAGAGAGAAGGGAATAAAGATACAGTCAGTAGAGAGATATGATATTTTTTATGTAAGAGAAAGGAGGGATAGAAAGTGATATAAGAATAGAAAGAGAGAGGGTGTAGTGAGAGGGGGATAGAGAGATAGGGAATTTAGAGAGAGAGGGTGGATAGAGAGAAATTGGAATAGAGAGAGGGGAGGAAAAATAGAGATACAGGAGGGGTACAGAGACAGGGGATAGAGAGAGAAGGGAATAAAGATACAGTCAGTAGAGAGATATGATATTTTAATGTAAGAGAAAGGAGGGGATAAAAAGTGATAGAAGGAATAGAAAAGAGGGGATGTAGAGAGGGGGTAGAGAGAGAGGGGGAGGGGAGAGAGAGAGAGAGAGGTGGAATTGAAGAAAGGGAGAGGGTTGATAGAGAGATTGGAATAAAAAGAAAGGAGGATATATAGAGATACAAAAGGTTACAGAGAGAGGGGATAGAAAGAGGAGGCATAGTGAGAGAGGGGAATAAAGATACAAGGAGTAGAGAGAGGGGATAGAGGGAGAGGTATAGGGAGAAATGGGGTAGAGAGAGAGAGGGGTGGAATTGAGAAAAGGGAGAGGGGGTGATAGAGAGATTGGAATAAAAAAAAGGAGATATATAGAAATACAAAAGGGTACGGAGAGAGAGGGGATAGAAAGAGGAGGCATAGTGAGAGAGGGGAATAAAGATACAAGGAGTAGAGAGAGGGGATAGAGGAGGAGAGGTATAGGAGAAAGGGGGTAGAGAGAGAGGGGTGGATTGAGAAAGGAGAGGGGGTTGATAGAGAGATTGGAATAAAAAATGAAAGGAGGATATATAGAAATACAAAAGGTTACAGAGAGAGATAGAGAGAGGAGGCATAGTGAGAGAGGGGGAATAAAGATTATAAGGAGTACAGAGAGGGGATAGAGGGAGGAGGTATAGGGAGAAAGGGGGTAGAGAGAGGAAGTATAGAGAGCGGGTAGAGTAGAGAGAGTGGGATAGAGAGGAAGGGTAGTGAGAGAGAGGGTGGGAGAAGAAAGATGGAGGAAGTTGAACTTTTAGAAAGACAGAAAAGATCTAAGCCTAAAAAGAGGAGATGGTTACAAGAATTGAAAATAATCTTTACATGGAAAAGAAAGGAAACGAAAAGATGCGTGTACAGAAAAAGAAGTTTCAGGAAAGACTGAAGAGTTAGAAGTGAAAAAGAGAGTAACATTGAGAGAAGAGGGTGGGAAGAAGAGAGAAAAAGAGTCTCAGTAAGAGAGAGGAGAGAGATACAGAGAGTAAAGTGAGACAGAGAGTCACAGTTAGAGAGAGGAGAGAGAGACAGAGAGTCACAGTTAGAGAGGGGGGAGAGCGAGAGACAGACAGACAGACAGACAGAAGAAGTAAGTGGGAAAAGATCTTAGCACAAAAAAGAGGAGAGGGATACAATAATTTAAAAGGAAACGAAAAGATGCGCGTACAGAAAGAGAAAAGTTTCAAAAAATATGAAAGAGGTATTAAAGACTGAAAGAGTTAGAGTGAAAAAGAGAGTCACATTGAGAGAGAGGGTGGAGAGAAGAGAGAGAAAAATAGTCTCAGTAAGAGAGAGGAGAGAGAGAGAGAGTGAGTAAGAGTGAGACAGGGAGTCCCAGTAGTAAGAGAGAGAGAGGGAGAGGACAGAGAGAGGGAGTAAGAGTGAGACAGAGAGTCCCAGTTAGAGAAGAGGGGGAGAGGGAGAGAGAGAGAGAGAAGTAAGTGGGAAAAGATCTTAGCACAAAAAGAGGAGAGGGATACAACAATTTAAAAGTACACGAAAAGATGCGCGCACCGAAAGAGAAAAGCTTCAGGAAAGAAGAAGAAGAAGAAGAAAGAAGAAGAAAAGAAGAAGAAGAAGAAGAAGAAAAGAAAGAAGAAGAAAAAAAAGAAAAAGAAGAAAGAAAAAAGAAAAAGAAAAAGAAGAGAAGAAGAAGAAAAGAAGAAGAAAAAGAAGAGAAAGAAGAAGAAGAAGAACAGGATAAAGAATATACAGATAAATAAGCTATATAGTTGAGATAGAAGAAAGGGTGAACAAGGAAGAAAGGGAACGAATAGAAAGCGATTAGATGGTTACATGTTCAGATTAAACAAAAAAAGTGGACGCCGAGCGGAGAGAGAGAGAGAAAAGAAAGAAAGAAAAGAAAGAAAAGAAAGAAAGAAGAAGGAAGAAGAAGAAAGAAGAAGCAAGAAGAAGCGAAGAAGAAGAAGAGAAAAGAAGAAAGACCCAAGAATAGAAACTAAAGGAAATAAATAAAGATAATCAAGCTTAACATGGCATGCTGACGATAGATAGGAAAGAGAGAGAGGGAGAGAGAGATAGGGGAAGCTAGAAAGAATAATGTTAACAGGACAAAAAAGAGGGATACCAATGTAAAGAAAGAGGGAGAGTTCACATATTCAGACCAGATAAAAATGAACGTGAGAGAGACTTGATGGGAGAGACAAGAATGAACGAAGAAGAAATAAAGAAAGCAGAAAGAAAAATAAGAGGAAAAAGAAAGAGAATGAAGCAAAGAAAGAAAGAAAGAAAGGAAGAAAGAAAGAAGAAGAAGAAAAGAACAAGAAAGAGTACTAAGAATATATAAAGATACAATAAGCTTTACATGGCTGAATAGAAGGAAAAGAGAAAAGAGAGAGAGAGAGAGGGGAGAGTAGAAAGAATATTTTAACAGGACGAAAAGGAGAGGATACAGTAAATAGAAAGAGAAGAGAGAGGGGAGAGGGAGGGAGGGAGTTACATATTCAGATTAGACAAAAATGAACGTGAAATACTTTGTGTGGATGGAGAACATAGAAGAAGAAGAAGAGAAGAGACAGAAGAAGAAGAAGAAGAAGAAGCAAAAGAAGAAGAAGAAGGAAAAGAAGGAGAGAGAAAGAGCAATAAAGAGTATAGAAAGATAAAATGAATAAATAAATAAGTAGTATAGAACAAATTAAAAAGTATAGAAAGATTTTTTTTAAAATAAGGAGAAAGAGACAGACAGAAAGAGAGAGAGAGGGGTGGGGTGGAAACTTCGAAGTTAACACGTAACCTTTTGTGACGTCACAAGACAAATGACAAAAAACGACCTGTACGCAATTACCGCCTCCCAAGACATCGACTAGTTTGGTCTGGTTTAGAGCGGGCCAAAAAAACAAGGGCTGTCAACCATTGGTAGGAGGGTATTTAAAGTGTGTGGTGGGAGGAGGGGGTAAAGAGAGGGTTTTTGGCTCGAGGTCTAATGTCATAATGAGAGGGATGTTGTAGCGATGCAGTGTGTTGTTGGTGGTGGTGGTGGTGCTGGTGTTGATGATGATGAGGCAGCCTAGTGGTGATGGGGATAGCAGTGACGGAGGTGGCTGGGTAATGTTGGGGTTAGACTGTTGCACCAACCGGTGAAGATTATTATAAGGAATTAAAAACAATTGTTGGTTGGTGGTTCAGTTATTCTATTTGTCACGTGTAATCATTTCTGTTTATTTCCCAGGAGTTTTAAAGAATAAAGAAGAAGAAGAAGAAGAAGAAGAAGGAAGAAGAAGAAGAAGAAGAAGAAAAGAAGAAAGAGAAGAAGAAGAGAAGAAGAAGAAGAAGAAGAAGAAGAAGAAGAAGAAGAAGAAGAAGAAGAAAGAAAGAAAGAAGAAGAAGAAAGAAAGAAGAAGAAGAAGAAGAAGAAGAAGAAGAAGAAGAAAGAAGAAGAAAGAAAGAAAGAAAGAGGACAAAGAAAGAAGAAGAAGATGAAGAAGAAGAAAGAAAGAAAAAAGAAGGATGGAAGAAAGAACTCCATCCTTCTTTCTTTCTTTCTTCTTCTTCTTCTTCTTCTTCTTCTTCTTCTTCTTCTTCCTAGCCCCGTCCGCCCTGTCGGCTGGAGCTATCGAATACGCCAAATGTACCTTTGCAGTGAGGAAAGCCCTCTGCCTCAATGGGTCATCTGTTGGTAGTGGGGGATGACCCGTAATGCTTAAGGGCAAAATCCTGCTAGATGAGCAGACCAACTCTTAAGAAACTACACAAAAATATAAATATGAACGCGATTCCCTAACCCCTATGTAAAAAATATAGCGACAGGTTATAATCACATAATTAATCATAAATCGCCGAAATTTGGTAGCCCTGTCGGTGGACAGAATATGCTTACAACACCTCTACAGAGGGGTAATACCCCCCCCCTGATGCGGCCACTTGTAGGTCTTGGGTGATGACTCGTGGTCAAGGACAGAATCCCGGTGGCTGAACAGTCCATGACATCCAACACTCCACTTTGGCCTTTACTTGGGCTTAATGGTCGGTTGGAGAGGACCTCTCCGAGGAATCAGCTGGCCACATCAAGCAATAGCATATATATATATATATATATATATATATATATATTATATATATAATCTGCCACATCTTAACAGATGATAGCCATCTTTACAACCAAAATTACAACTCAAACATTGTGATTAATAACTAATTCAACTTATGAAAAGTATACAAGATGATACGGTAGTAAGACATATGGATCATATACTATTGGAGCCACCTAAACATAAACAATGATGCTGATAGCTTATTGATTTAGTACATCCTTAAACATACATATTTGCTTTGAATGAATCCCAACTAAAGTTTCTTAATAACTTGAAGGGTATCTATCTATGATCCGGGGAAACAATTAAAGCCATTTAACCTCTACCTTGTAACTTATCCTGCGTAATTCGTTTCTATATCATATCAGCAACGGAAAATTAAAACACATAAAATGGCCGGCAACACCTTTTACCGTTTTCACTCTTATCTCTTTGCTTTGCTTAATAAATACCTAGACCTTGCCAGAGAGCTGAAAAAGTTATGGAATATGAAAGTCAAAGTTATACCAATTGTAATTGATGCACTTGGAACGGTCCCAAAAGGGATAAAAACGGACACACACCTCAACGAACTAAATAAAGCCGACACACATATTTACGCTAAGTCAGCCATGAACTATTAAAAAATAATTTACACCTGCCCTCCTATAACACAAAGGTAATTCATAATGGTATAATCGTTGGTTGTTTTACTAAGAACTAAGCTGAAGGTTTGCCGTGAAACGTAAGAATTCGTAGAAAATCACCCAAACGTTTGACAGACAAGCTTTGACCTTGTGGTCATCCGAGTATTCATCGCTGATCACGTGGTCGATGTCTATTATTGTCCCGACCATTTCTCTCAACTCCGCGAAAATGTTTACCATATATGTGCTAGAAAGGGGTGGCTGAGGGTTTTAGTGTCCTGGGTATGAGGCAAAACTGCTTCTAATAGGGAGGTTCCAATTCTGGAGGTCTGTGGTATGGGGAGTACCCCTTCATTGCCATTACTCCCAGGTCCACTCGCGACTCTGCAAAATAACCTCTAAAAGCCTCTATTACGTTAAGCCCCTTATTACGTTCATTTTGTGGGAAAATCGGTTAAATAGTGCCACTACTGGATCTTCTACAAAAATGGTTTTGGCATTAAATAATTCAAGAAAGTTGAAATGCCATTAAACAAAGAAACCATACCAAAGTCAACAACTACATACAAAATGTAAATATGAATGTATGATGAACGCGATTCCCTAACCTCTATGAATAGAATAACCCTGTTACTCCTCATATTTTATTTGGTTCATAATAAGCAGTGGTAGGAGAAAATCTCTCTCTCTCTCTCTCTCTCTCTCTCTCTCTCCTCTCCACACACACACACATACGTATATATGTGTGTATTATGTATGTATACTATATATATATATGAGTGTGTGTGTGTGTGTGTGTGTGTTATATATAGTTTAACAAAGGAATTACATCGACTTAGTTAAGCGTAGGGTAGGGTCCTGATAAAATCATTTGAATTGAAACCATGGTAAACCCTTAACTTTTTTCCTCTACTAATATTATTATTTTTATTATTACTTATCTATCAGTCTATTTAAAATTGTTGATGAAAACGCGAGATTGACCGACCAAAAACAAAAGAGTCTCGAAGATTTCTTATTTTCTATGATACATTTATCTTTTCCTCAAATTAACGAAAGCCCTGATGAAGATCTATTGAAACTGATCGAAACACTGCAGCGTAGGCGAAATAAACATTACTCTTTAATGAACTTGTGTCTTTCAATTTTTTCCTAATATTACATACTGTCGGATTCATTTCTACTTTTTACACACACACACACACCACAACACATATATATATAATATATATATATATATATATATAATATATATATAATATATATATACTAGCAAAAGTACGCCGGTCCATGACCGGAGTAAAAAAAAATTAACACCAGGTAGTGAGTGGGTAAGAGAGAGAATAAGAGGAAAATAATTTGTAGAATTAAGAAAAATGTAATCCTTAACTTTTGAGTGTTTTGAAATATTATTCTATTTTTAATAGTTTTTAATAATTTTTAACAATATCATTTTAGCTTAACGTTAGTTTTTGTTTTTTATCTAGAAATGAACATTCGTATTTTTTTTCATACAGTAAGCGACCAGTGTCTTCTATCTGGAAGTTCAAAACTAAACTCATGTCGACGTGAGTAGGGTGGAGGGTGAGTATACTGTATTTTTCGTTTTATGTTAATTATTGAATTATATCGCTTAATTATTTAAAAATCAAAGCCCAAATTTTGTGTGTTTCTTAGTTATAACCATGTCAAGTAGTATGCGAGATTTTCAAATCTGAATGACCTCTTCTTTGTGAGTTATAAGTCGACACGTACATACCAAACATCCTTTTATATATATAATATATATATAATATATATATATATATATATATATATATATATATAATCCAAAAATCCGGAGAATAAATCTTCCTTACGACATAGAAGTTTTTTTTAAACGTGTTGCAGTTTGCAGAGCTCAATGTGTACTCTTATTGTTAGAGTCACAGAGTAAAATTATAAGTAAAAATATAACAAAAGATTCAGGTTTTTTAATTATAGTCTATTTCAGGAAGCTTAGACAAGGTGTCTAACACTCCGTTAGAAACTTTGTCTAAGCGTCCTGATATAGACTATAAGTAAAAAAAACAAAAAAAAAACTGAGACTTTTGTTATTTTTTACCTGTATATATATATATATATATATATATATATATATATATATATATATATATAAGGTATGACAAGTCCTGTTCTTCTTGTTAATTTATTATTTACTCCTTTTGTGTTTTCACATCAGTGTTAGCTGATGGTCTTTCACTGGAGTCTGGGTGACAGCAAGTCTCCTCGGGTCTCTAGGACTCTTCTGAGTATTCTGGCAGATTGCAGCAGTGCAGTGTTCTGGATGGTATCAATTCTTTCTCTGATTTCAAGACTTTCCAAACCCTTTTCCAATCCTTTTGGGACCGTTCCAAGTACATCAATTACAATTGGTATAACTTTGACTTTCATATTCCATAACTTTTTCTGTTCTCTGGCAAGGTACAGGTATTTGTCCATTTTTTTTATTTTCCTTCATCTTCACCCTGTGATCTGATGGAACTGCAAAATCCACCAGTTGACAAGTTATTTCTTTTTTGTTAATCAACACTAGGTCTGGCCTTCTTGCTGGGATAAGGTAATCCGTTTTTATTTCAAAGTCCCAGAGAATTTTATGCGTTTCGTTCTCAAGAACAGATTCTGGTTTATGCATATACCATTTTGTTGTATGGTCAAAGTTTAATTTTTTGCATAATTACCATTGGATCACCTTCCCAACCCAGTCGTGCCTAGTTTTGTTCTCCCGTTGTTCTAGTTTGCTACATTCGCATAGTACATGGTTTACAGTCTCATCTCTATTACCGCATAGTCTACATTTACTATTTTTTGGGGGTCTAATCAATTTTCGCTTTTATATAGTTTGTCCTTATGGCATTATTTTGTGCAGCAATTATTAATGATTCTGTTTCTTTTTTGAGGTTTCCTTTTCTTAACCATGTCCAAGTCTTTCCATGTGCAACCTCTTCGATTTGTCGTTTGAAGTGTCCATATAATTGTTTTTCTTCCCATTTTTGTTTTCTAGACTTTGTTGTTTTTCTTATTGTCCATCGGTTGCCTCTACTATTGTTGGCCGCCATAAGTTGTTTGCCTTTGCTCTTTCTTGTGTAATCTTCAAGTTGTTGGATTGTGTTTCTACGCATTCCTCTATGTTGGCAAGACCTCTTCCCCCTTCCTTTCTTGACACATATAATCTATCTCTATCGTCTCTAGGGTGGAGAGCCTTGTGCATAGTCATTAACTTTCTCGTCCTTTGGTCAATCTGTCTGAGTTCTTCTTTTTTCCATTTTAAGAATGGTCCTGAGTATCTTATAATGGGGACGGCTCAGGTATTGATTCCTTTGATCAGATTTCTGCTGTTAAGTTTGGTTTTTCATTTTACTTTAGCTTCACCCTGTGATCTGCTGGCACTGCAAAATCCACTATTATTATATTATTATTATTATTATTATTATTATTATTTTTTTTAATTTATTTTTTTTATTATTATTATTATTTTTTTTATTTTTTTCAGTGTTAGCTGATGGTCTTTCACTGGAGTCTGAGTACAGCAATCCTCATCTTATTCTGGCAGATTGCAGCAGTGCAGTGTTTATTCAATTTCCAATATTATTATTATTATTATTATTATTATTTTTAATTACTATTATTATTATTATTATTATAATCAATCACCATTTTTTGCCTAATTTTATATGACAGCCCATTTTTCCTATTTACTTCCTGATCAATGGCCACCTGTACCAGTTCACTTGTTGCTGCAATTTTTTTGGCGCGCTAAAATGGCGTGTGTTATTACGTGTAGGTGACAGGTGGTTTCGCTTTAAGATAGCTGCGGGGCAGGATGCCAGCAAAGTTAACAGGTCCCTCAACCTCAACGCCGGATAGAACAAGAGAACAAACAGAAATGAAGGCGGCCCAGCATGAAAACAAAAAAAATGGTGTCACGTGACATTTAAAGCGGATCAACTTGATCCAGAGATGATTACGCAGCTGTCTCCTCGGACAAGCTGGGGGGGGGGGTGAATTAATTTTAAAAATGGCGCGAAAATTTATCCGAGCCCCCGGGCAGCAAAACCAGCCATACACACACACGAAACAAACAAAAAAGGGTTTGCGCTTGAAAATAATAATAATAATAATAATAATAATAATAATAATAATCGGCCGATCACAAAGTGAAAATGAAAGAAGACGAAAAGATCGACAAATACTTGGACCTTGCCAGAGAACTGAGAAAACTGTGGAACATGAGGGTGAAGGTCGTGCCGATTGTGATTGGGGCCCTTGGAACAATACCCAAGGGGTTGGAAAGGAGTCTGGATGAATTAAAAATCGGAGGAAGAATCGAGACCATCCAGACTACAGCATTATTGAGCGGCTGGAATACTCAGAAGAGACCTGAGGAGACTTGCTGTCACTCAGCCTCCATTGAACCACCGGCTTCTGCAGGTGTGAAAAACTTGAATGGAGTGAAATAATAATAATAATGGGAAGAAAAACAATTATATGGACACTTCAAACGACAAATCGGAGAGGTTGCACATGAAAAAACTTGGACATGGTTAAGAAAAGGAAACCTCAAAAGAGAAACTGAATCACTAATAATTGCTGCACAGAATAATGCCATACGGACAAACTATATCAAAGCAGAAATTGATAAGACCCAACAAAATAGTAAATGTAGACTTTGCGGTCACAAATATGAGACTGTAAACCATGTACTATGCGAATGTAGCAAACTAGCACAACGGGAATACAAAACTAGGCACGACTGGGTTGGAAATGTGATCCACTGGGAATTATGCAAAAAATTAATTTTTGACCATACAACAAAATGGTAAATGCATAAACCGGAATCTGTTCTTGAGAACGAAACGCATAAAATTCTCTGGGACTTCGAGATAAAGACGAGTCATCCTATCTCAGCCAGGAGACTAGACCTAGTATTGATTAACAAAAAAAGAGAACTTGTTAAATGGTGGACTTTGCGGTTCCAGTCGATCACAAGGTGAAGATGAAGGAAAATGAAAAGATGGATAAATACCTGGAACTTGCCAGAGAATTGAAAAAGCTGGGAAATATGAGGGTCAAAGTGATACCAATTGTAGTTTGGAAAAAGATCGGAGGATCTGGAAATCAGAAAGAATTAAGATCATCCAGACTAGTGCATTGCTGCAATCTGCCAGAATACTGAGAAGAGTCCTGGAGATGTAATTTGATAACGGTCGTACAAATAACGAACACGAGTATTAATATATAGATTATAATCTATATATCAATACTCTTGTTCCTTATTTGTACAACCGTTATCATCTTGCAAGACACTCTGGTTGAAAATGAGACTGTGTAAATCGTCCAAGATGAAATGCAAAAATGTAAATGCAGATTATCTGGTATTGCTTATCCACCGAAATCTTATATCTTATAAGTGTCGTTACCTGAGTTAAATAATGGGTCATTTCGTTTTTTATTATAAAGAAAGAAAAGGAATAAAAAGGAACTGTTACACAGAAAAATATAATAAGAAAGAAATAAAGAAAGAAAGAGAGTAGAAGAAAGATAGGGAGAGGGGTGAGCGCGCCAAAGCAATAAGGCTAATCTGTTTTAATCGAATGTAATGAAAAGATTAATAGAAGGAAAGAAAAAAAAGGCGAGCGAGAGAGAGGCGCGGAGAGAGAATCAATATTATAATACTTCTATGTATTGAACTATTTTGCAATAGCTCTTAAGTAAGCATATCAAACGTTGTAATAATTAAATTATCATACTGTGGTATATCCACAGGTCCCTATAGTCAAGAATGAATATTTAAAAAATCTTGGGCATTAAATAGCCCAACAAGGGTTGAAATGCTGTAAAATCCAAACAACTAACTAATTAACTATTTTTAACTTTTTAAATCCCGGGGCAACGACGGATAGCTCTGCACGTGGTAAATAAATAAATAAATAAATAAAAGGAAACTAAAAAATTAAAAGAAAAAAATATCATCTATTCTATACATATATAAAGGGCAGATGTGTGTATATGTATGTCCGGAGGAAACTTTAAAAAAACAATTAACGACAAAGTAAATATATATATACACATTAAATATCACCAGGGTTTGGATTTTGAGCAAAAATAATAGAGATTTGATTTATATTCGTGAAGATAATTTTAAAAATAAAATTTAAATGATAACAGCATGGATTTTTTTTTTTATTTAATATTTTAGATAGTAGACATTAAAATTTATTTTCAGAGTAGCTGGATCGATACAAGGTCTATTTCTTTTACATAGGGATTTAAATGAGGCATCCCATCAGGATTCAACTCACGATTAAGTAATAATGGATGTGCGGGACTAACTTTTTAAAAATCCCCCTCTACCCAGGTGACACCGGGTAGCCGCTGCTAGTACAAAATATTGCGATGAGGAGAATGTAGTTCTGGCACCGCCCATTGAGCCAGCTAAAGTGTGCGTATGTCACCATATGTCCATGAGTGCGTTGTCCCCAATACGCATGCGTGTGCCGGATGATGTCTCCTGTCTTGGAAAACAAAGACATTCAAATCCGAACAAAAGATTTTTTTAAAGAGAAAATAACAGCATTAAGTGCGAACCTGGATTAGAAAAAAAGCGGGAAGTATATGAAAAGCGGGTCACATGGTATATCTTTGTTTTACTCATTTATTCATTGTTTTTATTGTTTTTTATTGTTTACTTGTTTACTTACCTCCTTTCCCTGAACCCAATACCTGTCGCCAGGAGGCTAATGAAACAATAATAAATGACGTCATTTTCGAGCAATAAAACACAGAAAAAAAAAGATCCCCGACTTGATTATCAACAATAACATATAGATATTTCCCGCGTTTTTTTTTTTGTTTTTTTGTTTTTTGTTTTTGTTTTTGCGTTCTTTTATTTTCATTTTGGTCTGGGTCACTACTGAAAAGCGAGTTCGATCCTCGGTAGATGCTCCATACTTGTGATCTTGTGTAAAATCCGGACCATATGACCTTTAGGCACCCCTTCCGCAATCTTGACTCACAAGGACACTTTTCTCATTTGCACCGTCAAAATCTGGTTGTTTGTTAGGGGTTAGGGTTAGGGTTAGGTGTTAGGGTTAGGGGTTAGTTTTATAATTTAAAAAAACTCTAAAAATCGTCTGTTAATAATTAACCGGATTTTGACGGTGTAAATGGAAAAAATGTCCCACGAATCGATATCACAAAAGGGGTTCCTAAAGGTCATATAGTCCTAAAATCCTACATGTAGTTTAAATAATTTTTTCGGTACTAATGCAGAATGGTGTACAAGAGATAATATTATTAGATTACGTATAAAATTTACATTTCACGGAAATACCCGAAACCTTTGAGAGGCTAGGGTTAAGTTAGGGTAAGGGCTAGGAATAGTTTTAGGGTTATGATTAGTGTTAGAGTTAGTGTTAGTGTTAGGGTTCGGCTATTTGGGGAATTTCTGTAATATAATGCTATTTATACGTAAAATGCGATTCTAATGATATTATATCTATTCTGTATTTTTTCATCCGGTAATTATGAACTTTTTTTTTAGTAAATTAGGGTGTCCCAGAAAAAAGAACCCACAAATTTTGTAATAAAAAATGTTAATTTTAACTATGGGGTTTTAGGGTTAGGGTTAGGGTTGGAGTTTAGGGTTAGGTTGGGGTTTATGGTTTAGAGAGTTAGTTTAATGGGAAAATAAATAAATAATTTGGGTTCTGTTTTTTTCTGGGTCACCCGCTAGTTAAAATTTACAGTTTTATAACAAAAATGGTTAGTTTAATGGGAAAATAAATAAATAAATAAAACAGAACCCAAGCCCCAACCCTAACCCTAACCCTAACCCCATCCCTAACCCCATCCCTAACCGTAACCGTAACCGCAACCCCAACCCTAACCCTAAACCCTAACCCTAACTCTAAACCCCCCTAGTTAAAAGTAACAGTTTTATTACAAAATGTGTGGGTTCTGTTTTTTCTGGGACATCCTAATTTACTAAACAAAAGTTCATAATTACCTTTCACCCTTAATATATACTCCGATGATTATTCTTTTCTGGTGGCGAATCCGTTTTCCTTCCGTCTATCAGCTGGGGCTGTAGAATACACCGACTGCGCCTCTGCAGGGGGGTAATATCTGCGCCACCAATAGGGCAACCTGTTGACTGTGGATTTTTACCGCACATATCCAAACTGTGCTAAGCGTGCCCTGACATCTACGAGAGCCGGTATCGAATACCGGAACCTTGCGGATCACTAGGGGATTTTCTACCAACGAAGCTAAACCTACCCATAAGGCTATTATGCCTTATTATTTTGATAGAGATTGTGTATTTGTCTGTCTGTAACCGAAACTCAAGTCACTAATCAACTCACAATTCCCTTAGTTATTTACGTCACGTTCCCCATGATTTTATTTTTATTCAAACCTCAATTATTAATAAAACTAGTACAAAATAAAAAAAACACCCTCCGGGCGATGTAAAAATAGATTTTTGAAACATATTGCCTGTGGGGTGGCAGTAAAAAAATCAATGTCAGTGAGTTTGTACCCTAAGTAAGTAAAATCATCAAAATCATTAAAGGATTAAAAAATAAAACAATTTGAAATGTAAACTTTAAATATATATTAAAATAAAACAAACTATATATAGATATATAATACCAGTCATGTATTTATTAAAACTTGTTTTAAAAAATAATGAGGACTGCCTAATGCTGCATGTTCAAATTTAGAGTGTATTTATTGAATAAATACATTCAAAATTTGAACATGCCAAAAATCGTCATAACATAGAATAAATTTTATTCTATGTTATGACGATTTTGGGTAATGTGATGTAAGCAGTGACGTAATTTTTGTTACAGACAAAAACCGGAAGCGAATCTCGATTATTAATAGATATCTTATTATATTAAAACTTAAATACTTGCGCCCGGAGGGTGTATATATTTGTTAGTATGTATAATTAAAATGGACTTTTTACTTGTAGATCACTAGACGGACGCTTTACCGACTAAGCTAAAGCTGCGCATAAGGCTATTATATCTATTAATAATGGAGACTCGCTTCCGGTTTTTGTCTGTAACAAAATTTACGTCATTGCTTACGTCACATTACCCAACCCATAATCCAACGTCATAACATAGAATAAATATACTCAAAATGTGAGCATGCAACGTTAGACAATCCTCATTGTTTCAATAAATAGATGCCCGGCGTTATATATTTATGTATAGATTGTTTTATTCTAATATAATATTTAAAGTTATCGGAACTGCTTCCATTTCAAATTGTCTTTCTTTCTTTATTTTTTTTTTACTCCTTTAATAAATTTGACGATTTTACATACTTATGGTACACACTCTATGACATTGAATTTTCAGCTCCCATCCCCTCAGGCAATATATTTTTAAAAGATTATTTTTACATCACCCGGAGGGTGTCTTTTATTTTGCTAGTATGTATAATTAAAAGAATGGGCCGGGTTAGCTCAGTCGGTAGAGCGTTCGGCTAGAAACCACAAGGTTCCTAGTTCGATGCCGGTCCTCGCCAACTCAGCGTATGAGTAGCACAGGGACCTGTGCGGTAAAGTAAGAAGCTGATGATAGGTGTGGCGCTTCACCTCAGATGCTAAAAACAATCTCCTTGGTATAGCGCTATTGAAAAGGGGATAGACTCCCTCGCTGACTGGCTGATACCGACTTTAGGCCGCCCCGACGACTTTTTACTTATAATTAAAAGGGCCTGTTTACTTTCTGTTCGTTTTACGAATGTCTACAGTAAATATTTCTGGCCATTTTCTCCCTGTTCTTTAGAATTAGAATAATATCGAATTTATAATGGCCAAATGAGGAGACGTGTGATTATAAGAAATGTTCTTTATTATTCCTTGTGGAATATTTTGGTCAATCTGTATTCAAGACACTGGGTAGAAATATTGCCAATTGCTTCACAAACGTGAAACTCTGACTCAAGGGAACACTGAGACAAAATTGATTAAAATAATTACACGAAATCATTATTTAACACATTGCCTACCTTTGCTCAAATAAAGGTTTCTCTTTTATTGCATCTGTTTTGAAAGTATTGCTGGTACACGTAGTGGGCTAATAATGTACCACGCTCTGTGGTACAATACGGGGGTGAGTAAAAAAGTAATGCCATTTTGTTTAGGACAGGTATAATTACCAATACAAGAACATGTATCATACATCAAAATGAAGCTGGTCTTTTGTGGATCACATCCCTACTTCTTCATAAGAGTAAATCCTTATTTGAAACGAAATTCGTTGGAAAAAGCGGAAAATTTTTGAAATGTTCGAAAAAAGAACTTTTTTTTAAATTCACGTTCAGACGCGGCGAGAAAGACGGTTAATGACGTCATATCACATGCGAACAGATTTTGACGCGGAGAGAAGTTTTGTGGAATTCTAAATTTTCAAAGCATGAGGGATTTTATTTATTTATTTATTTATAACGTGTAATTTATAACGTGTAAGTAAAATTTATTAAAATATCCTATTTTATCCATTCTATACTTTCGCTCCTTTATTTCTCTTTTCAACATACCGTCGGATTCACTTTCATTTTCATTTTACACACACACACACACACACACACACACACACACACACATATATTATATATATATATACATATATATATATATATTTGGGAATAAAAGGCCTTAAATACCATGGGTATTCGTGATTTATGGACCATTTTCCACTCGAGAGCATGCTCAAGAGCTTCTTCAGATCACTGATATATTTTATTTAGCTAAATAAAATATATCAGTGATCTGAAAGAAGCTCTTGAGCATGCTCTCGAGTGGAAATGGTCCATAATCACGATACCCATGGTATTTAAGGCCTTTTTATTCCCAAATAACTTTTGCTCTGTTTACAATATTAAACATTGAGCTCTCATACGGAACCTGAACTCTACAACAAACTACGGGTAGAGAATTAGGACCGCCTAGAATCACCTTTGACAAGAAACTTGGACCACACCAAGATATATAATATATATATATATATATTAGTAAATAAATAGATATGAATGAGAACAGGGGGTGGGTCAAAGTTTAGGACCGGACATGTCCTTAAGCCTCAGAGTTCACCACATACAGCCAACAGGTGGCTCCATTTGGGGGGTCTAACCCTTCTACAGAGGTGCAGTCGGTGTATTCTACAGCTCCAGCCGACAGTGTTATTCCAGTGTTAGTGTATTCATGGATGAACTAGTGTATTATAAGTATATTAGTATTGATCATAAACTAATACCCACTATGAACTTGCTTACTACGATATTACAGTCCAGCCCGTTAGCCATTACACCACAGGGACTCCCTCCCTTATTTTTGACACCCCGACTTTGATTCGCAATCAACCCTTAATCCACAAAACAAAACTCCTTTAACAGCCAGACGTTATTGTTTCTCAAAGCACCTGTCCAAATTGTAAACAGGTACCGACCCCAACCCACCCCATTTTCCCCAGTCCCTATTAAAGCTGGTTTCCGTAAGAGATATTATTGAAGGGTTTTTGGATGGCCACCTGTGTGACACAGGTTACCTGGCACGTGTCCCTGTTTGATGGATGCTGGCACCCTCCCCTTTTTGTTATTAGTAATATCAACGACTAATTGCAATGCCGAGGAAATAATAATATCCGGACGTACTTTGTTCCTGCCACATGCACGAAGTACTTCCTATTGTCTTTTTGTGCAAATAGGCACACGTATTTTGAATCATAGTGACCCCCTTTTTCTGTTTCTTCTTTTCTTAAGCGGGGGTGGGGCCTTTTCAATTCTTGTCCGACAAGTCGATCGTGAATAAAGATCATTATTATTATTGTTCACTCCTTGCGAGATTTTCACACTAGCGTAAGCTGATGGTCTTTCCTTGGAGGTTGAGTGACAACAAGTAGCCTCGGGTCTCCAGGAATCTTCTGAGTATTCTGGCAGATTGCAGCAGTGCAGTATTCTGGATGGTCTCAATTCTTCCTCTGATTTCCAGATTTCCCAATCTTTTTTTCAAGCTTTTTGGGACCGTTCTAAGTGCACCAACTACAATTGGTAACACTTTGACTTTCATATTCCATAGCTTTTTTTCAGTTCTCTGGCAAGGTCCAGGTATTTGTCCTTTTTTTTCGTTTTACTTCATCTTCACCCGATGATCTGCTGGAACTGCAAAATCCGCCAGTTGACAAGTTCTTTCTTTTTTTTCTTCTTCTTCTTCTTCTTATATTATTATTATTATTATTATTATTATTATTATTATTATTATTATTATTATTATTATTTCATTCTTTGAAAGGTTTTTCACATTAGCGTAATCTGATGGACTCTCATTGGTGTCTGAGTGACAACAAGTCTCTTCAGGTCTCCAGGACTCTTCTGAGTATTCTAGATGATCTTAACAAAACTGTTGTCTGGATGGTCTAGATTCTTTCTCTGGTTTTCAATTCCTCTAGTGTAGTCAACTCTGTTTAGACAACACTTTATTCAGCATAATGTCCTGATGAAGATTTAAAAACCGAAACGTCTTAACGTCAACTTCACAATCAATAATAAATTTATTTATTCGGAATACTTTGTTTTGTTTTTTTTGTTTTTTCATACCATCGTATTTATTTCCATATTTTACCACTCATATATATATTATATATATATATATATATATTATATATATATATTATATCTGTGTGTGTGTGTGTGTGTGGGATAAATAGATTGATAGATAGATATTGAATATATATAGATATTGCTCTGTATATAATTAATCTATTAATTATATTACACTGAGCTCTCTTAGGGAATTGAAAATAATTCTTTGCATAAATTTATAGGTGTGCATCAGCCTGATCATGAATTGTGGATATATAGAGGATGTAAAGGATCCCAAATATGACCATCACCAACTTACTTGTCTATTGGAATCTCTTATCTATCTATCTATCTATCTATCTATATATAATATATATAATATATATATATATATATATATATATGCGGTTTGCAATACATACGAAGAACAAACCAGCGATTGGATGCTCGAATTAAACAACATGTTCCTGCTAAGATTAGAAATGGAATCGTCGGTATAAATAAAATAATTCCCTGAGGAATACTTATGGTTCCTCCATAGTCGAACACCTTATAAATAGGCCTCATCAGCAGAGCTATAGACAGGAAATTGTCGGCTAAAAGCCATATCAAACATTTTGTTTATTTACTTCTCATACTGTCGTGTAGCAAGTCACCAAAAGTGGGATATAACTGAGTTCAAAACAGACGAAAAATCTGGGAGGGCCAGCTGGTGTAATGGTTAGAGTCCCCGCCTGTCAGCTTGACATGACATTACACCAGCTGGCCCTTTCGAATCACACACAAAGCAGTCTTCCTGTCTATAGCTGTGCTGATGAGTCCTAATGGGCTGAAATGTACATACAGGGATTGACTTTTTCTCGATTTGTTTAGCCTTACATTTGAACAGGTATGCCCGCCAAATTCATTAATTATCAATTAATTAATTTTCAAAATTAGGTACGACTTCAATTAAGGACATATTCTAAAAAAAAAAATATATATATATTATATATATGTATATAATAATGAATCTATTATTGAGTATTTTTAAAGCTCTAATATATATATATATATATATATATATTATATATTATATATATATATATATGAAAAATAGATGGAAATTAATCCGACAGTATGAAATTTAACATTTTGAAAAAACAAATGATGTTTGTTATGTAATTGCTGACAGAATCTGTTTCGACCAAATCGATAAATTGGTCTTCAAAGAGCAACATAGACGGGATATCTTTCTTTCCCGTCTATGTTGCTCGTTATGAAGACCAATTTATCGATTTGGTCGAAACAGATTCTGTCAGCAATTACATAACAAACATCATTTGTTTTTTCAAAATGTTAAATTTCATATATATATGTATATGTGTGTGTGTGTGTGTGTGTCTGTGTGTGTGTGTACATATATATATATATAGGGGGGGTAGGTGACCAGCAAGAAGAAATGATAAAGAAAGTGAGGCACGCGTCAGGTGTCATTTCATTTCCTTCCGGTTCATTTGTTACTTAATCCCAAAATAATCAGTGGCAGGTGCCCGTAACTTTTTTTTCACCGGAAGTCGTGAATGAAAAACAGGGTTCATATTTTCTTTCTCAATTGACCCAGTAACTTTGAATCTCGGATTGTACGTATTTGAGCAGCGAATAAAGGAAATATAAGGTGACACACGTGCTACCGGATGAAGCAGACACACGAGGAAGACCGAATAAGATATCGGTCGTAATGTTAAACTAACAACAATTATCTCGATTAGGGCTTGTCGCCACGGGTAGGATTTGACACAGGGTCATAAGGATGGGGCACCAGTGAGGATCGAACACACTTTTCAGTAGTAATGGATCTGCGAGACTAGTTTGCTAGCCATTATACTACGATGGTACTGTTACAATTCTTGACGCAAGACTCTAGTCCGATACTAACACCAGAGAGTGAGGGGGAAAAAGAGAGCCAGAGAGAAGAGAGAGAGAGGGGGTCCGGAGAGAAGGTCCAGAGAGAAAAAGAGGGGGTCAGAGAGAGAGAGAGACAGAGGAGACAGACAGAAAGAGAGGAGGGGGAGTCGGAGAGAGAGAGAGTGGTAGGAGAGAGAGAGATGATATACTTTTAGTACAGCTGAATTTGTATAGTATTTTGAAAAATAGGGACATGCTTTATTGATCAGCAAAAGATTTTTTTTCCGAAAGAGAAAAGAAAAAGAAACTTAAGGGCCCTTTGGACCGGTGCTTTGTCAAAAGAAACGACCGGTAGATCGTTTAAAAGTCACGAATGTAAATAATTGGGTAAAAAAGAAATTGAATCAAGCAAATAGTGGGGTAACATGAAGGAAAAAAAATTTTGGTAAATACCTTCAGGTTATCCCCACTTCATCAATAACATCACCAGCAAAAATTACCAGGGAGTGCTTAAGGTGTCTCTGACGGGCAGTAAATAAGCATGGAGACTGCCTCGAGGACATTAAGGTGGTGGTTAGTCCTAGCCTTGTGTAGAATAGTAAATTGCTGATCACTGTAGTTTGTTCTACAGCTATTTAAATTACAAAGGTGGTCGCCAATGGCAGAATCTTGTGCTTGGGAGAGCCCAGATGTGGTTTGTGGGAGGCTTCTTATACCCCTCGGACATGTTGGTTAATACGGACATTTAGCTCTGCGTTGTCCTACCAATATAGCTGGCAGCACACCAGCATTGGTATATATATAATATATATATATATATATATTAATATATATATATATATATATATATATAATCAGTTCTCCACAGACACGTGTTTCGACGTTTACGTCTCATCATTGCGGCTCGACTTTTCTAACAGCTACCTCTAGCCGGGAGCGAAACCCGACAGAATTTTCGTCTGCCAAGTCTCTTAGCTTACCGCCGTCAGCGACTGTTAGTCCGGGGTGAACAATTAATTGATACATACTTGCAGGATATATGTGTTTACAATCAACAGAGAACTCAAATCTGTAAACAACAGGCGAGCAAATGCTTACGCTAAACGGTGAAATTTCAATTAATGTCTCCCCTAAAGTAGTCTACCATATATATATATATATATATATAATATATATATATATAGGGAGGTCCGTAGGTGACCGCTGCAAGAGGAATATAAGAAAAACTGAACTACGCGTTACGTTACATTTATTTGCTTTGTTATACATTTATTTACTGTGTGCTCACTGCCCTTTTGTACGCCTGTGAGATTTGGGTTGTTTACAAACGACATCTCAGGAGACTCGAGAGATTCCATCAGAATTGCCTTCGTAGGATTTTAGAGAGAGAATGGTTGTCATTTACACCAGACACCACAATACTTGAAAGATGTCACCTGCCTAGTATTGAGAGTTTGATCCTTAGATAACGTCTTCGCTGGTCTAGTCATCTAGTTCGCGTGAATGATTACCGAATTCCAAAACAACTATTTTACGGGGAATTCTCAACTGAGAAATGTTGTCAGTGCAAACCGAAATTGAGGTTTAAGGACTGCCTCAAGGACACTCTGAAGAACACTGCTATTGCTGTGGAGGACTGGGGGAAGCTAGCTTGTAATAGACCTGGCTGGAGAGCCATCAACTACCTGTCTATGGAAGAATTTGAGTCCAACCGAATTAAACACCAAAAATTGAAGCGGGCTATTAGAAAGGGTAATTTTCAGCCCAGCAACATTCAAAGTGGAGAAGTTCCAACATGTAGTTTATGTGGAAGAGTGTGTCTCTCCAGGGCTGGCCTGGTGAGTCATCTTAGAAAACACAAGGATATAGTGTCAAATGCTACTGGCATCTAACTATGATGATAAAAAAAAACAGAAAATTGTCTTACTCGAACACAAGTTGACAGCCATCAATCATATAATATATATATATATATATATATATATATATATATATATATATATATAAGTAGGTCGGTAGGTGACCGGTTGCAACAAGAAAACAAGAAAGACTGAAGCACGCATTATGTGATATTTATTTCCTTTTGAAACATTTGTTCATTGTGGATTACAGTCCGCGACACCATTGAAGCCAATTGCTTTTAACCCAATTGTTTGTTGTTATTGGAGGATAAATATTGCTTTCATGAGTGGAGGGAAAGAAAAATATATCTTATATGCAAAGGAAAGTTTTCAACTAGCTCTGTTCAACCATATAAAGAGTTTAAACTAACTGTAAAAACATAATGAGTAAAACACAAAATAGTCCTCAATGTTGTCGCGGACTGTTAATCCCCAAAAAGGTTATTTCCTATAATTCTAACATAAACAAAGGGGGACCACTCTTGGCTGATAAATTATTTATTTATTTTCCCATTAAACTAACCATAACCCTAACCCTATCACTAACCCTAAACCCTAACCCTAACCCCGCCTTCTTTTTTCCTAGTAGATCAATAAATGAATAAATAACTTAACAGTCAAGAGTGGTTCCCCTTTGTTTATGTTAGACTTATTGGAAATAACCCCTCAAACAATCGGACACAGCTGCCCGTAACTTTTTTTCGGGTTAGCTACGTCCTTCCACCGGAAGTCGTGAATGAACAACAGTGTTCATATTTTCTTTCACAATTGACCCACTAACTTTGAATCTCGGATTGTGCACAATTGAGAAGTGTCTAAAGGAAATATAAGGTGACACACATACTACCGGATGAAGCAATCATCCGAGGAAGACCGAATACGATATCGGTCGTAAATGTTAAACTAACAACATCTATCAAGAGTTACTCAAAGTGGTCTATATCTTACTTTACCGCACATATCCCTGTGCTACTGCGTACGCCAAGTTGATGAGGGCCGGTATCAAACTAGGAACCTTGTGTTTCTAGCCGAACGCTCTACCGTCTGAGCTAACCCGACCCTTAAGGTGGGAATAATTTGCATAATGGTTTTAATAAATATTTCAGGATGTTAAATGCATTAATAATATGGGCAGTTTTGAAAGTATTAGAAATCAGTAACAGTAAATAATTATTTGTTAAATCCAGTTTCGTTAAAATCATTATGCAAATTATTCGTGGAGGCGCGTGATGTACTGGTTAGAGTCGAAGGAAATGGGCTCGTCGACCCGAGTTCAAATCCTGGACGAAGCCACAGTTCACATGGCGCTAATACCCTTGGGAAAGGTATGAATCCAACTTTTCTCTCTCAGCTATGGATAAATAGTAGGTCAAACTGGGCTCTTTAAGCTTATTTAGGCAACCAGTCTTTAGAAAGACTCTGAATTCAAACCTAAAATAGACCCAGTCCTATTTAGTGATCTATTTCAACAAAAAAATTATATCCCACCATATACTATGTAAATCTTTATTTCTTAGATATATATAACACATATTTCTGTATTTTAAATGCATTAATAATATGGGCCGTTTTGCGGCAAATCTAACTCAGCTAGACTTTAACAGAGACATTGTTAATATATAATCGATAAATTCGTATTATTTGTATTATTCGGACTATTGTTCCTCATCTTCATTGTTATCTGTACAATGTTTCGGTCGATGTGCTCTCTTCATGTATTGCTTGACGGACTCTGGAACCATATTTTCGAACTCGGGAACCTTCTTGTCGTAATCGGGAGCCATCACGGAACTTTGAATCTAAACCTTTATTCAATCCGCGGGTGTATCCTGTTCTCATTCCGCTAAACATAGCTGGGGTAGAGGCGTTAAGCTGTGTTAATATTATTCTATATTACTGCTGCCCCTGACCACATTGAACCTACAGTCTAGAGATAACTGTCACTTAGATCTGCCTTAACCTAACTCCTTTATCCACTAGGCTATGTGTCCCCATATCGACCGAAACATTGTACAGATAACAATGAAGATGAGGACAATAGTCCGAATAATACAAATAATACTAATCATCAAGCCTCATTTCAGAAATTCAGAGAAATAAACCAAAAGGTCTTCGGCATAAAATAATCCAACAAGGTTTGACATGCCGTAAAATCCACAAAAGAAAAAGAAAAACGCGCAATAATCTTTCTTCTCTTTTCTTTCTTTAATTCCTTGAGCACATGCAAGGTAGCATGTCCTGGGGAAAGCGGCAGAGTCTGAGGATCAGTTTATTCAGCTCGCTTGCGTCTGTCACACGTCAGGAATAAAAGAGGGGGTGGGGCTTAAATAACAGGACACTGCGTTTTTTCATTAATAAGATCGTGTTGTGTCTTGTCTCCTTTTTTAATTGACAGTAGAAAAACAGCTTTTGTTTTTCGACCGAGTTATTAACTCCGAACGGGGTTGGCAGATTGAAGCTGTTTTCGTCTGCATCATAACGAAATGGCGCAATTGATAAGGGAAACTGGATGGACGAAACTTAACCGACATTTTTTATCTACTTGTGAGGTGCTCATAGGGTAACGGTTATCATCGTAGGAAATGGACACGGCGAAACGGTTTCTAATCCTGAACGAAATTGCTTGTCTCCATTGTATTAGTACAGCATTTAATTTTAAGACTAACAGCAACAAATAAATGAATTAAAACATAGTGCAATTCCAACAGTTTACACTGGGGAACACAAGTTTCGTTGAGTTGTGTCAATATAGCATTTAATTCTAAGACTAACAGCAACAAATAAATGAATTAAAACTTAGTTTAATTCTAATAATTTATTAAAAAACAAATACAACAGTTAGTATTCTTTGGATTATTCGAACTATTTTCCTCATCTTCATTGTTATCTGTACAACGTTTCGGCCGATGTGCCCTCCGGCCTTCTTCAGGTATTTCTTGTCGGACTCGGGAACTTTCTCGGACTCCAATTGGACACATGACCTAGTGGATAAGGTAGTTAGATTAAGACAGTTCTAAGTGACAGTTATCTCTGGATCCCAAGTTCAATCCTGACCGGCGGCAGTTACATAGAAAAATAATTAACACGCTCCTGCCCAGCTATGGTTAGCGGGATGAGAACAGGATACCCCCGTGGATTAAATAAAGGGTTAGGTTCAAAGTTCCGTGATGGCTCCCGATTACGACAAGAAAGTTTCCGAGTTCAAAAAGAAGGTTCCCGAGTCCGAGAAGGTTCCCGAGTCCGACAAGAAATACCTGAAGAAGGCCGGAGGGCATATCGGTCGAAACGTTGTACAGATAACAATGAAGATGGGGACAATAGTCCGAATAACACAGATAATACTAATTATCAAGCCTCATCTCAAACGTTCAGAAAAAGAATATTTCTATCTCATTTCTCTGAATTTTTTAGATGAGGTTTGATGATTAGTATTATTTGTATTCTTCTGACTATTATCCTCATCTTCATTGTTATGTGTACAACGTTTCGGTCGATGTGTGGACACATAGCCTAGTGTATAAAGGAGTTAGGTTAAGACAGTTCTAAGTAACAGTTATCTCTAGACTGCAGGTTCAATACTGGTAAGGGGCAGCAGTAATATAGAATAATATCTAACACAGCTTAACGCCTCTACTCCAGCTATGGTTAGCGGAATGAGAACAGGATACCCCCGTGGCCTGAATAAAGGTTTAGATTCAAAGTTCCGTGATGGCTCCCGATTACGACAAGAAGGTTCCCGAGTCCGAAAAGAAAGTTCCTGAGTCCGAGAAGGTTCCAGAGTGTGAGATGGTTCCCGAGTCCGAGAAGGTTCCCAAATCCGACAAGAAATACCTGAAGAAGGCCGGAGGGTACATCGGCCGAAACGTTGTACAAATAACTATGAAGATGAGGAGAATTGTCCGAATAGTCCGAATAATACAAATAAAGGTAATTCCTATCTCATATCTAGATTGACCTAAAACAAATACCTGTGATTCTGATAGATAACAATCATTTTCATTGTTTGACTGCTTTTCAACTGAAAAAGCACAAGGGATTAATTTGTACATTAATATTCACGATGAACGTTATTTTGATAAAGGAAGGACTTAGACGATAACACATACTGACATCTGCCACTTGGGTTTGAGAAATGAAGAGACCAATATGGACACTGTCCAGCCACAGTACAAAGCAGTTATCAAGAATGTCCCCAGAGATAGGACAAGATTCTCTGCTCCCTTAGAGAATATATATATATATCAGTCATCCACAGACACGTGTTTCGAAGTTTACTTCTCATCAGTGCGGCTCGACTTTTTAACAGCTACCTCTAGCCAGGATCGAAACCCGACAGAATTTTCGACTGCCAAGTTTCTTACCCTTGTGGCTATCAGCGACCGTCAATCTAGGGTGACCAATTAATTGCTACATACTTTACGGCGGTATGTTTTTACAATCACCAGAGAACTCAAATCTGTAAACAGACGTGTAACGGCTAATGCCAAACGGTGAAGTTACAATTAATGTCCCCCCACAGTGCTCAATCATGGGAGTGGGAAGCATATATATGAGTCATCCACAGACACGTGTTTCGAAATATAATATTATCAGAGGAAAAACTAAGGGTCTACCCTGGTTTCAATCAAATTGAAATGATTTCATCAGGACCCGACTCTACGTTTAACTAAGTCGATATAATTCCTTAGTTAAATTAAAGATATTTTTCGGGTGATAACGGTTGCACGCTACGTTATTTTTCTCTCAATTTTGGATACTATATATATATATATATATATATACTTGTGGTAATGGTGATCATTCCATTCGTAGGTTATCTGTAGTGATACAGGTAAACAGCAGTGAGAGCTCGATATGCCTAGTGCCAGTAAGTGGACGGACAGTGTAATATTTAGAATAAATTAAGGAAAAAACGTTAAATTTGCTTCATTGTAATCATTCATTTCAACTGTGTAATAACAGCATCTTCAGACATGAGCAAAATGGTTATTACTGGCAACAATAATAATAATAATAATAATAATAATAATAATAATAATAATAATAATAAGAAGAAGAAGAAGAAGAAGAAGAAGAAGAAGAAGAAGAAGAAGAAGAAAGAAAGAAAGAAAGAAAGAAAGAAAGAAAAAGATCAAAAATGTAAACGATGAAAGAAGAAGAAGAAGAAGAAGAAGAAGAAGAAGAACAACAACAACAACAACAACAACAACAACAACAACAACAACAAGTGTGATTTCAAAACAGAACATACTGGTCACGTGATAAAAAGGCAATAAAACAAAGAAATAAATGAAAGGTGAATAAGTATAATCTTTTTTGTGTTCTTATTTAATTTCATTAGTCTTTCTAATTCAATATGATATTTGATAACATTAAAACTTAAATACTTGTGCACGGAGGGTGCATTTTTTTTTTTTACCAGTAATAATAATGAGAGGCGTGTAATTTCGAAACAGAACGTACAGGTCACGCGATAGAAAGTCGATAAAACCAAGAAATAATTGAAAGATGAAATACAACACGTGTTGATGTAAAGCAATTTTCAATTTTGCTTCGTTAGAATGGTGATAAAAGGGAAGACATAAGACAAAAATCTTGACAGAAAAATGTCAACAACCGATGAAAATAAAACTATTTGTATTCGTATTTGATGTCATTATTTTTTTGTTTCGATTTATTATTATGTATTGAAATTTTATTGAAAAATAAATCAGATTTCTGAATTCTATCTGCACGATCTGAAGCTTATACATACCACTCACTCATTGGGTCACTCTCTCTTTATATCTCTCTTTTCATATTCTCTCCCCCCCCCACCTTCTCTCACTCTCTCTCTCTCTCTCTCTCTCTCTCTCTATATATATATATATATATATATATATATATATATATATATGAAGTAGTCAAACAGTGTGTTTGAAAATGGCAAATGCCGACAATTTGTGGGAGATTATGTGCTTAATTAAAGTCATACCTAATTTTGTTAATTAATTAATTGTAACTAAATGAATTAGGCGTGCATATTGGTTTAAATGTAAAGCGTAAACAAATCGACAAAAAGTCGACCTCTGTATGTACATTTCAGCGTATTAGGCCTCATCAGCAGAGCTGCCCTGTCTATAGCTCTGCTGATGGGCTGAAATGTACGTACAGAGATGACTTTTTCACGATTTGTTTACGCTTTATATTTAAACCTATATGCACGCCTAATTCATTTAGTTACAATTAATTAATTAACAAAATTAGGTATGACTCTAATTAAGCACATAATCTCCTATATATAATATATATATATATATATATATATATATAAGTTAAGTGAAAGGAAATGAATCCGACCGAGAAACGTGTGGAGGATGTGCTTATGAAGAAACGACCGCATGACTTTTTGGAACATCAATGTCTTTCGTTTTGAATTCAAATTATTTTCAGCTTCTCTCTCGATGAGTCCGGAATAAAAAAAAATAAGCTCTGAAGATAATTTTATAAATCGAAATATTGTTCAATATTAGCTATGAATATGATATAAAATATTATCATTTTAACAGCTTTGTGTGTTTTCAAATCATTTTATCTCTCTCTCTCTCTCTCTCTCTCTCTATATATATATATATATATATATATAATATATATATATATGTGTGTGTGTGTGTATGTGTGTGTGTGTGTGTGTGTGTGTTTGTTTGTTTGGGCAGCATTCTTTCATTTATACATTTAGAATTAAACAAAAGACACGTCCCCTGTTTAACAATTTTACTTTTATTTTTTTAATGTTTTCATTTGTATTACTCTTCACAAAACAGTAGGAGACCATAAGTTGCTCTCTCTCTCTCTCTCTCTCTCTCTCTCTCTCTCTCTCTCTCTCTCTTCTCTCAATATATATATATATATATATATATATATATATTTGTAGGCAGGTGCACATTCAAAAAATAAAGAAATAAACAAAATGTCTTGGCATAAAATAACCCAGCAAGCGTTGACATACCATAAAATCCAACTAACCAACATACAATAGACTACGCCGCCGACTCTACTTACTTTATGATGATAATGCACCTTGACAAAGGGGATTAAAGATCGTTTTCAGGAAATAGGATATACAATCAATGATGTGACCAGCGAATTGTTTGGATCCAATTGAACATTTATGATGGACATTCCTTTATAAAAATAATCCATAAGAAATCTTTATCCACCAAAAAAAACATCCATTAACTGCAATTCTGGGATGCTGGAGCCACTTTCATAAAGAATATTGCTTTAAATTATGGAAACTCATACCTGAAAGAATTAGAGCTGTCATAAAATTTCAAGGAGTGGCAATTATGTATTGTTTTTCTTTATTTATTTTTTCTTTTTTTTTTTATTATTGTATTCCATATATTTCTCTTCAATATTGGGTTATTCAAGGGCAAACATTCCTTAAATGTGTTAATTCCATATATTTTGCCAAGGTAATGGAAAATGTGTTAAATTACATTATCCAGGGCACAAAAATAAAATTTGAAAGGAATAATGCCAATTTTCCATCCTTTTACAATATAAGCAATTAAGAAATAACACATACGATCCAGGAATAAGATTTGTGTTACCCAGCATTAACTCGGACAGAAAAGCAAATTTTGAAGAGAATA
>CM042166.1:18900525-18925525 GCA_023376005.1 Doryteuthis pealeii | reverse complement strand
CAGTCTGATGTAAACACTAAAATAATATTTTGCAAAAAAAAGGTTTGCAACAAGGGTAAAAAAAAAAGAGAGACAAAAAACAAGGAGTTTGAAAAAATATGAACCGTAAAAAAATACATTCAAAATATAATTCATATATTAATATACAGCGTAAAAAAACGAACAAACAAAACAAAAACAAAACAAGCAACATAAAGAATAACAAAAAAAATACAATCAAATAAAAATAACAAAGACAATAAACAAAATACAAAGGAAGATAATAAAGAGACGGTATTGTAATGTGTATGATACGAATATTGATACGAAACGGAGGAAACATATGAATGCAAATTTTAAATCCGGGTAACATACAAAAAAAAAAATGAATAAAAAATGGTAAAAAAAAAATAATAAAAAAAAAAAACAAATAAAAAAAAATAAAATAAAAAGAAAAAACGATATTAATGTAGTTTCCGTGGGCGTGCATGTGTTATGTGTTTGTTTTGTATAAAATTTCTTTGCATAATATATAATAATAATATATAATATATAGTATTATATATATTAATATGTGATTATATATATATATATATAATAGTCATGAATATTTAGGTGAATAAGTTGTTTGATGTGTGATATGGTTGAAGTGGTAGTGTGGCTGAACTGTGTGTTTGTGGAAAACATGAATAAAGGAAGAAAGTATAGAATGGATAATATAGTATATTTAATCAATTTTAGGGTAATATAGGATATTTTAATTCAATTTTACTTACACGTGTTTCTGGCAGGAGTTTATCCATGTGTACATTATTCAAACTATTATTATCTTTAAATAAACCAAATGAAAGAAAATAATAATTTAAAGATATAATAGTTGTTTGAATAATGTACTCATGGATAAACTCCTGGCCGAACACGTGTAAGTAAAATTGATTAAAATATCCTTATATATCCATCTATACTTTCTTTCCTTTATTCAATTTTTCAACAATGTCGGATTCACTTCCAGTTTCATTTTACATATATATTATTATATATATATATATATATATATATATATATATATATATATAACACTCAATACATGATTATAATATCATATATTTATATGTATTATTATATATATATTATATATATATATATGTTCAATACATGATTATAAAGACCTACTGAGTCAGACACTATCTACCTAGGTTTCACCCGAATAGTTCTTCAGAATAACTATTTCGGTGAAACCATAGGTAGATAGTGTCAGACTCATTTAGGTCCTTATATATATATATATGGTATTTGTGGGAAAAAGTGACTTACCGGTGAAAATGGCCACAGGTGTTAGTTGATTCAAGTTTCCCAATGATAAGGCAGTGATATAACAAATATAAAGTGGCTCAATACGTTAGTGTAGAGCAAATTTATTATCATAAAGGTACACGGGTTTCACCATGAGGATCTTCAGGGTTAATCAATATCTTGATTAATCCAGTGTATGAAAGAGGTATGAAAAACACACAATACTGTTAAAATGAAAATATTTATATCATTTTAAAGACTAATATTGAACAAATTTCGATTTATAAAACATCATCACCAGAGCTTGTTTTAATCTGGACTCATCGAGAGAGAAGTAGAAAATAATTTAAATTCCAATATCGGAAGCATTCTTGTTCCCAAAGCGTGTAAGCCATGCGATCGCTTTCGTCATTTGCACATCCGCGCGCGTTTTCCGCAACGTCATGATTGTATATCTTCAGTGTAACATTATATATATTATTATTATATATATATACATATATTATATATATATAATATATATAGAGAGAGAAGAAGAGAGAGAAAGGAGAGAGAAGAGGCGCGTGGGAAATGGACTTGTGTCAACGACTTCAAATCCTAGGCAAGGCTGTTTGCATTTCACATAGCGCTAATACACTTGGAAAGGTATGAATCCACATATTCTCCCTCCAGCTATGGGTAAATAGTAGGGCAGACTGGGCTCTTTTAACCTTGGGTAGGTACCAGTCTAGGAGAGGGATAACTCTGAATTCAAAATTCCTGAGGTCAGTCGTTGATTGGGTTTGTGCATTCCTTGATGCCCCCAATTCTTTCCTATCGAATGTACCAAAAAAGTGCCGAATGGTCTACACAAGTCGTCACCACTATAAACAAATCATCTGTTGGTAGTTCATCGAATGAACACTTATGCGTCGGAAATCGACGAGGGAGTCCATTATATATATATATATATATTTAGTGTTCTCTACTGAGGCAACATCGTCTCCGATGGCTGAGTCATGTACGTCGTATGGAGTGATGGACAAATCCCGAAATACATACTTTATGCAGATCTTACGTCTGAGTAAAGAGCAGATTGGTCACCCAGCTGCGATTCAAATATTTCTGCAAGAATGATCTCGAGTGCTTTGGCATTGCCCCTTCCAGCTGGGAAAATTTGGCTCACGACGCCCTCCGTGGCGATAGAATCTCCGTAGAGACTGTTCATGTCAGAAGTCACCCTGATAACACCATGAAGCTAAGAGGTCTAGAAGAAAGCAGCGGCAACAAAGCACCGGAACATCAAGATCTTTTACTTCAATCTTTATTGAGTTTTTCTCATTGACATTGTGACTTTTAGTTTTTTTTAAATAAAATTTATTTTATTTTTAATCCAAAATACGCATTTTTATACAAATCTTAAAAGACATTCCGGACTAAAACGTGAGCATTGTTTAAAAACTCTTGTTCCAAACAGTTAACTATTCCTCTTCTTTCATTCATCAATATTTTACTCTTGAAGAAGACAATTTTGAATAAAATCTACATTATTTTTGCACAAAAGCAAACCCTTGTATATTGAATGTGTATATATATTTACTTGTCGTTTATTGTTTTATTTTTGTAGATTCATCCGGACATACATACACACCAACTGTCCTTTATATATGTATATAGATCGATAGATTATTAAAATAAAAGATATAAAGTATCCTCCATTGTATTTTCTAAAGTCGCCATTTTTGATAGACAACTGGATATGGTTTTCAGCTACTAAAAATCACGGCTCATGATAATGTAGCTCAAGGTGGATTAAACCTTCTAAGCTTTTCGTGGTCGATTGAACAAACTGTTGTTTACATTCTTTTGCGTTGCTGGAACGTGCCAAAATATCTTTAGATTAAAAGTTGTAAACATCGAGACGTTTTTCAAAATAGTTTATCTCTATCTTGTATATAAAAACAATATCAAACATTAATCTATCTATCCAGCCCTGTCGGCAGTGGCTTTAGAAATACACCAACTGCACCTCTGCAGAGGGTAAGACCCCCTCCCCCAAATGGAACCAGCTGTTGACCGTGCGTGGTGACCATGTGCTTAAGGTGGAATATTGGTGGCTGAGCAGTCCATGACATGCAACAACACCACTTTAGACACTTACTTAGGCTAGACGGCGATCATCGGCTGGTCACGTCAAGCCTACCACTTATATGATTCGCCCGACCCTATTACCCTTATAGCAAGCCACAACCTTTTTTATCATATGAGTGCTAGGAAGGTGGTGCTGAGAGTCTACATGTCTTGGGAATGATGTTAAATTCTATCTGATGTGAGGTTCCAGCTTTGAGGTTTGGGGAATGTGGAGTACCCCTTCATCCCCATTGCTCCGTGGTCCACTTGACTCGGAGTGGTAGTATTCGTTATGGTCCCATCTATGGTTAAATGGAAAAATGTGTTTATAGAAAAAAATGAGTATCCATTAAGGAATGATTTCAAAACTTTATATATAGTGGAGAAAAATTAGAAACAAACACGGTGTGTTATGATGGATGACATTTATAGTCGATGTTCAACATTTCGGTTTACAATGTAACCTCCATCAGGACTGTGAAAATGAGAAGAAACAAGGATTGTAGTGGATAAAAGAGATTGGATGTTTGTATGCGACGAATTAGAAAATGTTTCGCTTTTCGCACGCAGTAATCACGTCATCAACATTCAACTACAAACTCCACTCAAATAACAGTAACGAACTTTTTTTCCACACATTTTCGGTAATCCTTAATTTTTTCCTCATAAATTCCTACCATAAAATAAACTGAACCCTCATTTTATGTCTGTGTTTGCAGTAATGTTTTATTTTTCTTGCACTCGTTATTTTACAATAGTAAATATATTTTTTTTATTTCTTAAAGAATAAAGAATAAAGAAATATATATTTAGTATTGTAAAATAACGGGTGCAAGAAAAATAATAAACATTTATTGCAAAAACACGGACATAAAATAAAACATTTATTGCAAAAACACTGACATAAAATGAGGGTTCAGTTTTATTTTATGGTAGGAATTTACGAGGGAAAAGTTAAGGATTACCCATTTTTTCTAGTCTAGGAGAAGGAAAACTCTGAATTAAAACCTATTAAACTCCGCTTAAAGAATTGACGGAGGCGTTGGTAAATATATAATTATTAATGCGTTTAAAAACCTGCGATGTATTTGATACATCATAAGAAATAAATATTACATAAGTAGTATGGTTAGAATAATTTGCATACCGGTTTTAACAAAACCGTGTTTAATAATATAATTACTTAGTGTTATTGATTTCTAATATTATTGTTTTATTCTCAACGTATTAAAACTAGAAGCGGCTACCCGGGTAGAGGGGTATTTTTTTAATTAGTCCTGCAGATCCATTATTTACTGAATCGTGAATTGTGTCCTCATCGGATGCCCCATTTAAATCCCTATGTAAAAAATAGACCTTGCATGATCCATCCACTCTGAAAAGAAACGTTAATGTCTACTATTTAAATATTGAATGCAAAAAAAAAAAAAAAAGAAATGAAACTTCATGCTGTTATTTTTTTTCAATTATCTTCACGAATATGAATAAAATCTATACTTTTTGCTCAAAAGTAAGATCTGATGATAGTGAATGTGTACCTATATTTACTTTATCGTTAGTTGTTTCATTTTTGTAGTTTCCTCCGGACATACGTACACAAAACTGCCCTTTACTTATGTATAGATAATCTTTGTACATTTTATATTGAAATCAATTACAATAAAGTTAAAAATTAAGTGTAATTTTTTTGTGTTGTATTTAATCATTCTGTCTTTATAATTCATATGATACTTAATCATATCAAAACTTAATGATTGTGTCTGGAAGGCGCATTTTTTTTTGCTAAGTATTAATAAAAATGACGTTCGATTCATAAAACCGAACATACAGGTCACGTGATAGAAAGTCGATAAAACCAAAAAATAATTGAAAGGTGAAATAAAGCACGTGTTGATGTAAACCAATTTTCAATTTTGATTCGTAAGAATTCGGTAGCGAAAAAAAATAAGGAAGACATTAGACAAAAATCTTGACAGAGACATGTCAACAATTGATAAAAGAAAAAAAAATCTATTTGTATTTGCCGTATATATCTTTTTATTGTTGTTTTGGAATTTTATTTAAGAAGAAATCAGTTTTTCTGAACTATCTTATGCATATATGAACAAGTTACTCATTGCATCTTTTTCTCTATATCTTCTTTTTCCTTTCCTTTCCTTTCCTTTCCGTCTCACTGCCTCGCTGACTCCTCTCTCTCTCTCTCTCTCTCTCTCTCTATATATATATATATATATATATTATATATATATATATATATATATGACGACTGGCGAAATAGTCGAAAGCGCTCGGGATAACAGTATAGGAAATATTATATACCAATTGGATCCAGACTCAAGAAAGATTGCAAGAAGACTGGAAAAAATACAAATCCAAAAAATGAAGAAAGAATACTCCGTGTTGTTTAATAGCACATACCTAAAAAATAACTTGCTGTCAATATATATATATATATATATATATATAGAGAGAGAGAGAGAGAGAGAGAGTTATCCACAGACACGTGTTTCGACTTATCAAGTCTTTTCAGTGTGGCTAGCCATTTTGTAAGCTACCTACAGCAAGAATTGAACTCTGGTCGGTTGGGTGTCCTTAACCATTAGGCTGTCTTCACTTACAGAATGGGAAGGGGATTTTAACTGTTTTAATACACACATCGCTTTGTGTGTAAAGGCCGTCACAGAGTGCTCCATTCAGAGAAGAGCGTTTTGTTGAGATTTTTTACGATTTGTTGAGATTTTCTTTCTTATTAATATATATATATATATATATATATATATATATATATATATAAGAAAAACTCAACAAACCGTAATTTAGCTATTATAAATTCATTTCGGTAGGTAACTCAATAAATGAGTCAGATAGCGATTACGAAGAAAAAAAATTGTCTATCTAACGAAACTGGGTACATTTATTGAGTTACCGACCGAAATAATATTATAATCGCCGATTGGCGGTTTGTTGAGTTTTTCTTTTTCTTTTGAAAGTGTAAATATTTCTCTGTATATAATTAATTTATTGATTATCTTACATTGAGTTCTCTTGGGGATTTGAAATGATCATTGTATTAATCTATAGGTGTGCATCTGCATGGGCATGTAATTTAGATATACTGAGGATATAGATGATCCCAAATAGAATCATCACCAACTTACCAGTCGATTGAATGCTTTTAGCTAAAGATAGATAAGGACAATGATAAAAGGACGTGCGTTCTCTCGTAGTACAAACATACATACATACAGACGGACATATAGATAGATATGCGTACATAATTTTCCTTTTTTTTATATCTTATTATAATGAAGATTCGGTGTCTGTAACCGAAACTACGTCACTGTTTATGTCACAATACACTCAGCGATTGCGTAAGTTTATCAATGAGTATTTAATTTATAGTCAAAATCATTAATATATAGAATAAATCTTATTCATCTATGAAAATCTGAGTTAGATTTGCCTCAAAACAGACCATGTTAGTAATGCTTTTTAAATTCTATTATGTGTTTTATATATTACCAAGAAATAAAGGTTTACATAATATATGGTATGGTTAATTTGCATATTGATTTTAACAAAACTGGGTTTAATAGATAATTGATTAATAATTAATTGGTGTTATTGATCTCCAATATTATTATGTTATTATCCAGTGTATTAAAATCAGTCCTATGAATCATTTTATATAGAAACAATTAAAATATAATTTTGAGAAGTGTAATCTTTTTATATGCGTTCTTATTTAACTTCGTTAGTCTTTCTAATTTGATATAGTTCATTACATTAAAATTCAAATACTTACGTTCGAAGGTTGCATATTCTTGCTAGTATAGATAACTGTGATCCAGTTGAGGTGAAGATTATTTAGTATTTAGAGAGAACTGATCCTGGGGGAGACAACTATCTTTGACTTCACCACACTTTAAAAGCTTGCAGACATGTAATTATTAAGACTAGCGGGACCCGTGGAATTTCCCCGAAACAAAACAAAAATCAAGAGGAGCTATTTAAGCCAGAAACGATGATTTGCAATTTCATTACATAGAAATCCTTCTGTTGTCTTTGCAATAATAATACAAAAATATACAATGACAATCGATATTTTACTTAATACACATATCATTTGTAAGTATTTAATTCAACAGAAACTTCAAGATCAATAGAGTTGCATATTCTGTTTGGTTGATAACAGTAATGTTGGGACGACATGAGATCAAAATTACAAAAATATCTTCCGTAATTCACAATTTCAATATTACAAATAAAACAAACACATAACTTTTCAAAATTCATTTTAATTTTATATTGGACATTTAAGCGATGCAAGACCATTTCGAATGTTTCATTTTTTCAAATTGGGTGAAATAAAATGGGACAAATAAGAAAACTGCGATTAAACGACACCAAATAATCTGTATTCAAATTTTTGCATTGCATCTTCGACAATTTGGATGGTGTCGTTTTTAACCAGAGGGTATTGCAGGATGATAACGGATGGAAGATTTAGACAAGTATATATAGTATATATATATATATATATATATATATATATATATATAATATATAATATGATGATACAGAACTTCAGAAACGAATCAATGAATTTTCTTCATATTTGTCCAATCCTCTTTTCTTGCCTTTTTTAAATATTACAAATAAAACAAACATGCAACTTCTTTTGTTTTTGTTTTTTTTTTTGTTTTTTCACTTCATTTTAATTTTACATTGGGCAATTTAAGCGACACCAGACCATTTGGAATGTTTCATTTTTTAAATTGGGGGAAATAAAATGGGACAAATAAGAAATCTGCGGTTAAAGCGACACTTAATCTGGATTTACATTTTTGCATTCCATATAGGACGATTTGGACGGCCTCATTTTTAACAAGAATGCTGAATGATAACTGACGAAGATTTAAGAACATGCGTATTGGGATTGTTTTGTTTTGTTTTGTTTTACTGCATATCAACCTCAGTGGGTCATTTATATATAATTATATATATATACATGTATAATTATAGTAATTCTAATAAAGAGTATGTATGCTATATTTATGCATATTTGGCACCTGGGGACCACCAGGTGGTACTCCGTGGACCGACACCGATCCGGCGGACCGGCTCTGAGAAGCATTGGTCTGAATTTGATTTGATTTAATTTGTTTTGTTTTTTTACAGCATATCAACCCTTTTTGGGTCATTTGATACCCAGTACTTTCTGTTGCTTAAATGATCACCCATCTAAGTATTGAACAGGCTCATCGCAGCTTAACTTCGTTGAAACGCATTGGTCAAGAGGTATTACCTAGAGCGATGGTCAATATGGACCTTGTGGACGTGGAGAGTCAAGGGAATCCATGCAGTCGGCAGGCCTTGATGATGATCATCATTTCTTTTATCAATTTTTATCAACTTGTATGATCCGGGCTCTTCACAAGCAAACATGATCAGACGAAACCTCCGCCCTTGAATCTTTTGATTCATATTTTCTGTTGACCAATCGGTGGTGGAGAGTACAATGTCCTCCATGTCTTCGCCAATCCCAACCGGAAATTCTCGGTCAGTGAAACCAACAATGGCACTTCCGAAAGTATGACATATTTCCTTCCGCTTTTTTAATCGTGACAAATAATGACGATTATGACAGGTATGATTAGAATGTCACGTGATAATCGTACACTGAAATGGGGGTTGTTGGGCTGGGTTGTTCTTTTTTGTACACAGAAAAGTTTGTTATTTTTTCTTTACATTTTGCCACACTCTGCTGTCTACCCTATCAACTAATCCATATTGGTTATACACTGGTTATTTTTAACTGTACTCTTCATCTTAGCTGTTATCATACAATAGACAAGCCGTTATAACACCGATGCCATTGTTAACAGCGATCCATGATGATATTAGTGCTTCTGTTTAGGAAGGGAAGAGCTCAGTTTAATTCGCTGTCTACTGACTGTAATCCAACACATATGGTTATACACTGTTTATTTTAACTGTACTCTTCATCTTAGCTGTTATCGTACAATAGACCAAGCCGTTATAACACCATGTCATTGTTAACAGCGATCCATGTTGATATTAGTGCTTCTGTTTAGGAAGGAAGAGCTCAGTTTTAATTGTGACAAATAAATTCATGACATGCCTGGTTAAATGTCCTACGATAATTGTACACCGAAATGGGCGTTCTTGGGCGGGGGTTTTTCTTTTTTCTACACTGAAAGGTTTTTTAATAATTTTCTTTACATTTTGCCTCACTTTGCTATCTATCTTGCTTTCAGCCAACACATATGGTTATTCACTTATCTATTTTAATCATACTCTTCATCTTAGCTGTTATCGTACAATAGACAAGCCGTTATAACACCATGCCATTGTTAAACAGCGATCCATGATGATATTGTTACATGATCTATGCGGTTGCATAAGATTATTGTCAATTCCCTGTATTTCTAAAGGGATGGCCCTTTTCATATCACGGGCGGGATTTTCCATGGAATATTACAGAAAGCCCGTGAAATATGTGAAGTCACGTGGGATCTGGTTGAGTCCTCAGTTTTCAGTTTAGACGTCAGGCAGAGACGATGTCCTGCCTTAACTGGAACTCACCTGCATACGCGCTATGTTTAGTTACATGAAATGTTTAGTTAAGTAAATAAAAGCTTACGAAAATAACACGGTTTTGTGGTTGGTGAATGTCTTGGTAACAAGACTGATGAAGAAGAAGAAATGAGTTAAGTGCGACCGACCACCAAGACGAAGTCGAGATGTTAGAAGAGACGCTAGAAGAACTTAAGATATCAAAGACGCCAGAAAAAGAATAGAAGTAAGTAAGGAAAGAGGTATGCAACAATATTAGTGCTTCTCTTTAGAAAGGGAAGAGTTCAGTTTAATTGTGACAAATAAATGATTATGAGTGGCGTGATTAGAATGTCACGTGATAATTGTACACTGAAATTGTGCTTGGTGAGGGGGCGATGAACACGGAAAAGTTGGGTTTTTTTTCTTTACATCTTGCCACACTTCACTGTCTATCTGACAGTAATCCAACACATATTGTTATACACTGGTTTATTTTAACTGTACTCTTCATCTCAGCTGTTATCGTACAGAAGACAATCCGTTATAAAAACGTTTAATTGTTGAAAGTTATCCATGATTATATTGATGCTTCTATTTAGGAAGGAGTAAGGGATTCTAATTAGCATATCATAGTTAACAGCCGTCCATGATTATATTGATGCTTCTATTTAGGAAGAAGTGAAGGGTTCTAATTAGCATTTCATAGTTAACAGCTGTCCATGATTATATTGATGCTTCTATTTAGGAAGAAGTGAAGGGTTCTAATTAGCATTTCATAGTTAACAGCTGTCCATGATTATATTGATGCTTCTATTTAGGAAGGAGTAAAGGATTCTAATTAGCATATCATAGTTAACAGCCGTCCATGATTATATGATGCTTCTATTAGGAAGGAGTGAAGGATTCTAATTAGCATATCATAGTTAAAGCCGTCCATGATATATTGATGCTTCTATTTAGGAAGAAGTGAAGGGTTCTAATTTAGCATTCATAGGTAACAGCGATCCATCATTATATTTGATGCTTCTATTTAGGAAGAGTAAGGGATTCTAATTAGCATATCATAGTTAACAGCTATCATGATTATATTGATGCTTCTATTTAGAAGAGTAAAGGATTCTAATTAGCATATCATAGTTAACAGCCGTCCATGATTGATATTGATGCTTCTATTTAGGAAGAAGTGAAGGTTCTAATTAGCATTTCATAGTTAACAGCTGTCCATGATTATATTGATGCTTCTATTTAGGAAGGAGTAAAGGATTCTAATTAGCATATCATAGTTAACAGCCGTCCATGATTATATTGATTGCTTCTATTTAGGAAGAAGTGAAGGATTCTAATTAGCATTTCATAGTTAACAGCTGTCCATGATTATATTGATGCTTCTATTTAGGAAGGAGTAAAGGATCTAATTAGCATTTCATAGTTAACAGCCGTCCATGCATTATATTGATGCTTCTATTTAGGAAGAAGTGAAGGATTCTAATTAGCATTTCATAGTTAACAGCCGTCCATGATTATATTGATGCTTCATTTAGGAAGGAGTAAAGGATTCTAATTAGCATTCTATAGTAAGATTAGTGACCATTTAAACAACAGTAGTTACTGTAAGTAACCCGAGTTCTTTGTTTATCAAAATGTCTTGGTTCGGCAAGTCCTCTATTTTGAAGGAGAAAAGGATTCTAATTAGCATTGCATAGTTATCAGCGGTACATGATGATGTTGAAACTTCTATTTAGGAAGGAGTCAAGAATTCTAATTAGTATTAAATTGTTAACAGTTATCCATAATATTCCCTATGAATTCTTGCAGGAAAATCATTTCCAATGCATTCTTATAGCAAAATCATTTCTAATGCATTCTTATAGTAAAAATCATTTCCAATGCATTCTTATAGCAAATCATCATTTCTAATGCATTCTTATAGTAAAAACCATTTCCAATGCATTCTTATAGTTTCCAATGCATTCCATTTCCAATGCATTCTTATAGTAAAATCATTTCCAATGCATTCGCAAAATCATTTCCAATGCATTCTATAGTAAAATCATTTCCAATGCATTCTTATAGCATTTCCAATGCATTCTTATAGTAAAATCATTTCCAATGCATTTATAGTAAAAATCATTTCCAATGCATTCTTATAGTAAAAACCATTCCAATGCATTCTTATAGTAAAAATCATTTCCAATGCATTCTTATAGTAAAACCATTTCCAATGCATAGTAAAACCATTTCCATGCATTCTTATAGTAAAAATAATTTCCAATGCATTCTTATAGCAAAATCATTTCCAATGCATTCTTATAGTAAAACATTTCAATGCATTCTTATAGTAAAACCATTTTCCAATGCATTCTTATAGTAAAAATCATTTCCAATGCATTCTTAGAGTAAAACCATTTCCAATGCATTCTTAGAGTATAATTATATCATACATTCTTATTTTAAAATCATTTTCAATGTATTTTTATTATAAAATTATTCAATGTCTATTTTGAGCCTGAAATGATTTTCAAAGGTTTGACAGCGATTATATCTCGAGTCTTGTCAGATGAGCAGAATCAACGTTGGTTTCCCCTTTTTATCTGATCTTTTGAACAATGCAAAGATGTTTGACAGGATCATGATCGGTAATGAAACGTAGGGTTGTCTATACGACCCCGGGGAACAAAACCATTGAGCATTTAGTGGAAAACACAAAAGTCACCTCGACCCCCTCAAAAAAAAGACACGCATGTCTCACTCGAAAATCAATGTCATGCTTCTGTGTTTGTTTGGTGATACGGAGATAGTATATAACAAGTTCTTAGCTCAATAGAAGCTCACTCTCTCTCTCTCTCTCTCTCTCTCTCTCTCTCTCTCTCTCTCTCTCTCTCTCTCTCTCTCTCTCTCTCTCTCACACACACACACACACACACACACACATAGACACATTCGCTCACTCACTCTTTCTTTCTGTCTCTATCTCTAGCTCCCTCTGACATACACACAAACCTATGCAAACACTCACAAACTCTCTCTCTCTCTCTCTCTCTCTCTCTCTCTCTCTCTCTCTCTCTCTCTCTCTCTCACACACACACACACAAATACACATTTAAATTCTTTTTAAATTCATTTAACAAGAAATGCCATAACTAGACTACTTCATTTCCAGTGATCTTTTGAAAAAGAGATTTTATCTCGAAAATTCAAGAATTAAATACAGGTTAACACACAACACCATCGTTACCGTATTATTTTTTTTTTCTTTACACTTGCATTATGATAGCCCTTCTAATCAACCTCCTAACCAATATATATATATATATATATATATATATATATATATATATTATATATGTGTGGTGTGTGTGTTGTGTGTGTGTGTGTGTGTGTGTGTGTGTGTGTGTAAAAAATGGAAAAGGAATTGAATCCGACAATATGAGGAAAAATGAGTAAAGAAAAGAAAAGTAAATGGATAAAATGAATTTAATCAATCACTTACACATGTGTTTTCGGTCAGTTTATGTGTGTGAAAATATTTCGCACACATACAAGAATCGACCTTCATCAGAGTGAATATTTATTTTTTTTTTAAATTCGTTGGGAAAAAAAAAAAAAAAAATAACAGAGATTTTTGGAAAATATTCGAAAATCGAATTTTTTAAAATTTGGAACGCTGAGAAATAGCTAAGATAGACCGTTATGAATAGGATATTTGTTTTTTTGTTTTTTTAGGGGTTATGGTACAAAGTAATTTTTTATTGTTACAAAAAATAAATAAAATAAAAAATAAAGTGTTATTATTTATCAATAACATGTTGAATATTTTTCTCGGAGTTTAGTTTATGTTTTTTTTCTCTATATATCTACTTTTTTTTCCCACTAATGTCATTTACCCTTTTTCTTTTTCTATTTCATTCTCTTGAATTAAACACAATAAACTCTTATTATCATAAATTATCCCATCCTACATCCATTTTACTATTTTTAAATCTAGAACTACTCGCAAACTCTTCTTACACTTAGTTACCTAAATTACCATACCACAAATATTTATTCAAAAATCTTTTAGATCTTCTTCAAATTCCCCTCTTTTATTTACTATAAAATTAGCACACCACACATATTTTATAACTTATTAATTAATTCCACACTTATTATATAACGCAACATGTATTATACCTAATTTTTCTTTACATAATCTGTTAAATAAAAAAATATATTCACCCATTAAACTGAACTATCTTACGATAACATCTCAATAAATTAAACAACTTATACAAAATTATCTATATATATGTGGTCCCTTTTTTAATCGACAACTTTTTAACATTTCACCGATTTTTTTTTTCTAAACATAAACTAAACTCCGAGAAAAATATTCAACATGTTATTGATAAATAATAACACTTTATTTTTTATTTTATTTATTTTTTGTAACAATAAAAAACTACTTTGTACCATAACCCCTAAAAAAACAAAAAAACAAATATCCTATTCATAACGGTCTATCTTAGCTATTTCTCAGCGTTCCAAATTTTAAAAAATTCGATTTTCGAATATTTCCAAAAATCTCTGTTATTTTTTTTTTTTTTTTTTTTCCCAACGAATTTTTTTCAAAAAAATAAATATTCACACTGATGAAGGTCGATTCTTGTATGTGTGCGAAATATCTTCACACACATAAACTGACCGAAACACATGTGTAAGTGATTGATTAAATTCATTTTATCCATTTACTTTTCTTTTCTTTACTCATTTTTCCTCATATATATATATATATATATATATATATATATATTATATATATATATATATATATATTATATATATATATATATATATATATATATATATATATATATATAACTGTTACACATCGCACCTCTATATTTTCTGCCCTTGTGCCAGCATTAGTAAGCGTGTTGTCTCAGAATATCCAATTACACACTTAGTAAATAATCAATAGGCAAAAAAAAGTAAAACGGTGAAAACGGGTTCGAACCCTACCCTCGTCACCCTTGATATTAGCTAGTAGAAGTATTAAACCCAATGCAAATGCCTATCTTCTTTAACGTCTAATCTTCGCGACAATCCTTTGTGGCAACCCTTAATTATTTGGGCGGGTTGCATCCATTGAACGTTAATCCCCCTTAATCGATATGTGGTTGATTACCTGACAGTGAAGCAGTGACAATAATCCTATGAATATAATCTACAATGAACGCAGATCGTTGATTGGTCAAATGATAATCCCTGTGAGTGATTAACTGGTAACCATAGAGATGAGATATCGGTTGACCAAATCTTACTAAAAAGTTGCACAATAGTCTGTAATCGTGGAGTGGCAATGAGATTCTGTTCAATGTAAATGTATAAAGTACACGTGAATCAACTTTAGAGAAGTATATCTCAGTTTCTATTAAAATTTAACCATCAATTTTAGAACGGAGTGTCTTGATTTAGAATAAAATTTAACCATCAATTTTAGAGCGGGTGTGCTTGATTTAGAAAAAATTTAACCATAATTTTAGAGCGGTGTGGCTTGTTTAGAATAAAATTTAACCAATCAATTTTAGAGCGGTGTGGCTTGATTTAGAGATAAAATTTAACCATCAATTTTAGAGCGTGTGGCTTGATTTAGAATAAAATTTAACCATCAATTTAGAGCGGTTGTCTTGATTTAGAATAAAATTTAACCATCAATTTTAGAGCGGAGTGTCTTGATTTAGAATAAAATTTAACCATTCAATTTTAGGCGGGTGTGGCTTGATTTAGAATAAAATTTAACCATCAATTTTAGAGCGGAGTGTCTTGATTTAGAATAAAATTTAAACGCATCAATTTTTAGAGCGGTTTGTCTTGATTAGAATAAAATTACACAATCAATTTAGAGCGGTGTGGCTTGATTTAGAATAAAATTTAACTATCAATTTTAGAGCGGTATATCTCAGTTTAGAATGGAATTTAAACATCAATTTTAGAGCAGTTTTTCTTGGTTTCGAATAAATTTTAACCATCAATTTTAAAACAGTTTATTTCAGTTTAGAATGAAATTTTATCGTCAATTTTTTACCTGTTTATCTTGGTTTAGAATATTTTTAGAGCAATTTATCTTGGTTTGGAATGAATTTTGACCATCAATTTTAGAGCAGTTTATACCAGTTTAGAATAGAATTTAGCCACCAAATTAAAAGAAGTTTTTGTTCACTTTAGAATAAAATTTAGCCACCAAATTAAAAACAATTTTTTTGGTTCACTTTAGAATAAAATTTAGCACCAAATTAAAAACAATTTTTTTGTTCACTTTAGAATAAAATTTAGCCCCAAATTAAAAACAATTTTTTGTTCACTTTAGAATAAAATTTAGCCACCAAATTAAAAACAATTTTTTTTGTTCACCTTAGAATAAAATTTAGCCACCAAATTAAAAAACAATTTTTTTTTGTTCACTTTAGAATAAAATTTAGCCACCAAATTAAAAACAATTTTTTTTTGTTCACTTTAGAATAAAATTTAGCCACCAAATTAAAAACAATTTTTTTTTTGTTCACTTTAGAATAAAATTTAGCCACCAAATTAAAAACAGTGATTTTCAGTTTAGAATAAAATGTAATCACCAAATTAAAAGCAGTTTTTCTCAGTTTAGAATTAGATTTAACCATCAATTTTAGAGTAGCTTATCTTGGTTTTGAATAAAAATAACTATCAATTTTAGAGCTATTTAGAATGAAATACAACCACCAACTACACTGGTATCACTTTCACCGTCATATTCCACAGCTTTTTCAATTCTCTAGCACGGTCCAGGTATTTGTCTATCTTTTCTTTTTCTTTTTCTTTTTCTTTTTTTTTTTTTTTGTTCTTTGTTAATCAATACTAGATCTGATTTCTAATTGGATAAGATGACTGTCTCTTCTTCTTCTTCTTCTTCTTCTTCCTTATTATTATTATTATTATTATTATTATTCTCCTCCCTTCCTCCTCCTCATTTATACTTCTATCTCTATTCTCTTCTCTCTCCTCTCCCCCTCTTCTTCTTCTCTACTATGTCTTCTTCTTCTTCTTCTTCTTCTTCTTCCTTTCATTCTTGTTCTTCTTCTTCGTTTCCTCCTCTTCTACTTATTTACTATTCATTTTCTTCTTCTTCTTCTTCTTCTTCTTATTATTATTATTATTATTATTATTATTATTATTTGTCTCCCTTTCATTCTTATTCTTGTTCTTCTTGTTCTTCTTCTTCTTCTATTACTACTACTACTACTACGTCTTTTATCTTCTCGTCTACCCAAGAGAAAATTATTTTATAGACTTTCTCGTCTATTCTTGTTTTTTCTTGTTAACCACAGATTTTCCAAACTGAAAAAACAACAACAAAATGGCCGCCTGTCCTGACAAACTCATAAAAACGGACAGACCGAAACATGTCTGTAAACGAAAGCGTGCGTCCTTTCCCTCAGCCCACACTCCCGTGTACAGGTCTATACACATAGAAACTGAACCATTACGCACTGCCAACTTAGAACGGTCTTTATAGAAAGAATCGTCAACATGCAACAATGAATCCCCGTAGGAGAATCGCAAGCCGATCGAATTCACGACAGTAGAAAATTAGCGTGGGAGACAAACTTTCTAAAATGCTACGGGGGTCACCCTAAGGCTAATGCCATATAGTATATGGAATATAATAATTATATATATATATATATATATATATATATATATATATATTATGGAAAAGGTGACTTACCGGTGAATATGGTCACAATGGTTAGTTGATGCAAATTTTAGAAAGGTAATGCAGCGATATAACAAATAAAAAGTGCTCAATACGTTAGTAGAGTAAATTGATTGTAATACAGGTACAAGTGATAACCCACTCGAGTTTCACCATAAGGATCTTCAGGGTTAAATCCACTGGATTAATCAAGATATTGATTAATTGCAGTCGATTATACGTGCGTGCTTTTCGCGAAGATCCTTATGGTGAAACTCGAGTAGGTTATTACTTTTACCTGTATTACAATATATATATATATATAACTCCTAACGAAAAATACTAACACACTTTATCTTATTTTATTTTATTTTATTATGACACAAACATTTAAAAAAATTATCACTATAATAATATTAAAAACAAATAAACAAATAAATAAATTACCAATATAAATACACATATTCACTAATTAAAAAAAAAATTAATCATATATTAACAACAGATTCTTAACTTTTCTTTGCACAAGTCAATAATAATATGACTTATGAAATTAAAAATCCCCCTTTTTTCAAATGTCACTCTTCACCGAATATTCTATATTCTCTAACCGTAACTGTAACCAAATATCATTCTATTTCTCCAACCGTAAGCGTCTCAAAAAAATTTCAAAAAAAAATTATTTTTTCGAACACTTAAAAATTTTCTGTATTTTGACCGTTTTAACTTCAAATATCAAACATTTTACCCTGATGAAGGCCGTTTTTCTTTGTATACTTAAATATTTAATAAGTTTATATTATTATTATTTCATTTCATATCTAAAATAATAATAATAAATAGAATACAGTGTGTACAGGAACAAATTCCTGGCCGAAACACGTGTTCGTAATTTATTAAATTAATTTTATCCATTCAACATTTTCTTTCCTTTATTCATTCTTCCTTTCAACATATATATATATTATTATATATATATATATATATATAAGAGGCCGGGTTAGCTCAGTCGGTGGAGCGTTCGGCTAGAAACCACAAGGTTCCTAGTTTGATACCGGTCCTCGCCAACTCAGCGTATGAGTAGCCCAGGGATCTGTGCGGTAAAATAAGGAGCTGATGGTATGTGTGGCGCTCCACCTCAGACGTTATGGAAAGGGGGATAGACTCCCTCGCTGACTGGCTGATACCGACTTTAGGCCGCCCCGACAACTTTACTTATATATATATATATATATATATATATATATATATACTATAGAATATTAGATTTGTATGCTAATTATTTGTATTAGATTGTAATACTTCATATCAAACAACTGTGTGCAAATAACTTTGGAAACTCGCCCGCACTAAGGTGCCTTTGTCCGGTGGCTTCGGCCACTGGACCGGGAATTCAAATTAACGGCGTGATCCGGTGTGGGGGGAATCCCCTCAGGCAACACCTGCCCCCTTGATTTAAAGAGACACGACTGAGTTTATTGCCCAGTGCTTGAGACGCCGTCCTTGAGGGGGAATGCCGACGGGAACCATGCTTTTTTGTGTGTCTGACCGGCGTAAGTGGCCTATTGTCGGTATCAGCCGACAGAAAGGGAGTCTATCCTCTTTTTGCTAGCTCTAGATAAGGTATATTGATTTTGTATCTGAGGAGGAGCACCACACTTGTCGTTAGCTCCCCACATTACCGGCACAGATCAGATAATCAAACCAGTGCTACTCATGGTCTGATGCTATTCTGGCGGGAACTAGTATCGAACCAGGAACCTTGCGATTACCTAGGCGGTTACTCTACCAACTGAGCTAAACTGGCCCCTTAATGTACAATGTAAGAAATTCCCTAACCTCTATGAATAACGTAACCCCAAGCGGGTTCGATCGCTGTTAAAATCAATCGGAGGGTTTCGGTAAAAACGTACTCCATGACGAACTATTAAGTGATATATGCTTATATTATAGCACAAAAACAAGTGTGGGGCACCCGGTAAGGACCGAACTCACTCCAGTGGCAACAATCTTCAAGACTAGCTTTTTACAATTATTTGTATTTTTTGGACTATTATCCTCATCTTCTGTGTTATCTACACAACGTTTCGGTCGATGTGCCCTCCGGCCTTCTTCAGGTATTTCCTGTCGGGCTCGGGAACCTTCTCGAACTCGGGAACATTCGTAGTGATGAAGTATGAGAAGAGATGATATCTCTCTGGAAATAGAAATGGACTGCACTATTTGAATATAATCAGTGACTGTGTTAGTCTCGGGGGCCTGTCTTCCTGTATATATAACAATAAAAAAGATAAGGCCAACAGTCCGAATAATATAGATAATAGGTTAAATCGAACGGACATACATTCCACCATCATATGTCACCCGCCAAATGAAAAAAATACCAAAAATCAGTGAATTAACCGAATTTAATGAAATTTTCAGTGTTGATATATTAATGAATAAAATATATAATGCATGAGTTATTTTATTTAAAAACCTTTTAGATTTTTTCAGGTCAGTTAATTTTGAACCACGTATATTTGAGGCGTAACACAGGTTCTTAAAGATACGTGGTTCAAAGTTAACTGACCAGAAAAAATGTAAAAGTTTTAAAATACTCGAGTTACAACAAAACAAAACTAAGATTATGGCTCAAGAAAGAAAGTGTGTGGCAAGTGATGAGGACCAGTCTTAATAGCCGAAAGTTTGTTTTTTGCAGGGGCATTTTATGTCATATCAACCCTTGTTGGGTTATTTTATGCAGAAGATATTTCGTTTCTTCATACTTAATGTGTATTCATTTTTAACTATTTTTAAAACAGATTTTTTAAAACTGTTTTATTCTTATTTAACGCATAGATGGGACCCTAACATGTACTACCACTCCGGGTCAGAGTTAACCAGGGAGTAATGGCTACGAAGGGGTACTCCACACTCCCCAGAGCTCTAAAATTGGAACTGCTCTATTAGATGCAATTTAACGTCATACTCAGGACACCTTTTTTTTTGGGGGGGGGGTTGTGAGCCACAGACTTTTAGTGCGAGTGCACCCGCGACCCACCTCACACACACACACAACATACAAACACATACACACACACAACTCATAAAAAGGCAATTTCAAAGTTATTCTCAACATGTGATGCCATTTGAACTTGAAACTGTAAACAGGTTTTGGGAAAGAAAAGAACTTATGTCGGAAGTTGGCGACGATCGTGGAAGATCCTGTTCCGTGGGTGACGTCCAATCTCGAGCCAAGTGAGCGAGTGAGCGAGCGAGCAAAACTAAATAGAGAGAGAGATTGGGAGAGAGAGAGAGAGAGAGAGGGGGAATGCTCTAATGGTAGATAATGAGAATTCCGTCATGGAAGAAAGAGAGAGAGAGAGAGAGAGAGAGAAGAAAGGAAAAGAAAGAGAGAAACGGGTTTGGGTAAAGATATAAAAGAAGAAAGACAATGAGACTTGGTAACAGAGAGAGGGAGAAAGAGAGATAGGGAGAAAGAGAGACAGGGTGAGAAAGAGAGAGAGAGTGAGAAAGAGGGGTAGAAAGAGAGAGAGAGGGGGCTATTATAAAAGCTTTTAGCATGAGAAAACATTTAAATATGTTCCCAATAAATTGTTTCGTGTCTTTTAGTTGCACCCAGGATATCGATGACATGCAAGAGAGAGGGGGGTGATGTTCGCGTTTTATGGCCAATAGTGTAAATAAGAAATAGGTGTGCACGATTGTTTTTGTGTGTATGTGTGTGTCTGTGTTTGTGAGTGTGTGTTGTGTGTGTGTGTGTGTGTGTATTTTTGTGTGTACTATTAAGGGTCATAAAGCACGTGCATGGTTGGGAATTTGTTAGTCAGCGGGAGTAGGGATCGGGGTATGCGGGGTGGTGAGAAGACAAATGGGGTGTGAATGTTGGACAAAAGAGAGATATTAGTCGGAAAGGGAAGAAGGAAAGAAGGAAAGAATGAGGTAAAAAGGATGATAGAAAGAGATAGAAAAGAAGAAAGGGTGAGCTAAATACTAAGTAATAAAGGAAGAGAGAGGGGTGGAGTAAATAAAGAATGACAGATAGAAGATTTAAAAAAAAAGAAAAATAAAGAAAGAAAAGGAAGAAAGAAAGAAAGAATAGAAGAAGAGAGGGGAGTAAGATAAATAAAGAAAGAAGAAGAAAGAAAGAAATAAAGAAAGAACGAAGAAAGAAAGAAAGAAAGAATATGAGAGAAAGGGGAGTAAGATAAAGAATGACAGATAGAAGATAAAAAAGAAAATAAAGAAGAAAAAAAAGAAAAGGAAGAAAGAAGAAAGAAAGAATATGAGAGAGAGAGGGAGAGAGACCTAAAAAGTAAAAACGTGGAAAAAAGAATGGTCGAAAGGAAAGAAGGAAAGAATAAAGAAATGTTGAGAGAGGGGGGAAGAAGGATGAAATACAAATAAATAAAGGAAGGTAGACTGAGAAGGAGAGAGAAGAAAGAAAGAAAGAAAGAAAGAAAGAAAGAACATGAGTAAGGGAAAAAATCAAGAAAGAAAAAACGCGGGAAAAAAGATAGTAGTCTGAAAGAAAAGAAAGAAAGAATAAAGAAAGGGTAGAGAGAGAGAGAGAGAGAGAGAAGGGGGAAGAAAGGATGGGCGAAATACAAAGAAATAAAGGAAGGTAGAGTAAGAGAAGACAAAGAAAGAAAGAAAGAAAGAAAGAAAGAAAGAAAGAACATGAGAGAGAGAGAGAGAGAGAGAGAGAGAAGAGAAGGACAAAAAGAAAGAAAAAAAAACACGGAAAATAAAATAATAACGAGAGATACTCAATGCAAAAATTAGATGTGATTTTCCTTAAATATTTTTGATAAATTTCATTTTTGTTTTATCCAAACGGGAAACCACGAGATAGACTCGAAAATAGGAAAAAGCACTTCACTAAATGTTATTACTCAGTGCCAAAAATCGGAAGAAGAAAGTGATTCTGGCACCAAAATGTTTCAAAACCCCTCATCTTATCTTCATCATCATCATCATCATATCAGGTCGTACTAACTACACATATTTACATGACTCTAATAGAGCAAACCTGGCTCTTTAACCTTGCTTAGGTAACCAGTCTAAGAGAAGGAAAACTCTGAATTCAAACCTGTCCAGGATATGACGCTTAACTGCATCGAATGGTGAAGTTCCAATTCTGGAGCTGTGGGAAATGTTGAGTACCTCCTTCACTGATATTACTCTGAACTGGAGTGGTACTACCTGTTAGGGTACCATCACTAGGTTTAAATAGATTAAAAAATAAGTTTTAAAAAATTATTTAAAAAATTGAATACCAAAAAGAATGAATAAAACAAAGTATGAATTAGCCCAACAACGGTTGCCATGCTGTAAAATCCAACCGGTAATCTGAACATTAGTTACATAAATTCCAACCATAAAATTGTGCTTGCGCATTATTTGAAATGAACTTAATTATTATTATTTTATGATATTTTCGTGTTAAAACATACAGTTGTATTGATTCGAAATAACCATTGCTAAATGAACGATAATAATTAAATTAGATAAAAATGTGTTTTATTAACAAGTGAGCAATGAATGGTTTCGTCTCCTCTTCGAACATTCAATCAAATCAAAACTATTTTTCTTACTAAAAACTTATTATTCCAAATATTTTTTGTATATTCATATATTTTAAGGAAATTTAGTAAAGTTTTCTTGAATTCAAATATGTGAAAATTTTAATTTTAGAAGTTTTATGGGTTTTTTTTTTCTTTATAATTTTAAAAGGTTGCAATAAAAAATGACCGATATCGTCAGAAAGGAATTTATGTAACTAATGTTCAGATTACCAACCAACCATCCATCAGTCCAAGAATAATTAGGAATGGATAGTCAGTATTTATCCGTTTCAGGCTCTTATTTCGTCGATTAAAACCCAACTAAAAGTTTTCAGTCTATATATATTTATGAACCCCTCCGAACGAGCAGGATGTGACACAAGGTCAATTTCTCAAGCGGAGTTTAACAGGTTTGAATTCAGAGTTTTCCTTCTTCTAAACTGGTTACCTAGCCAAAGTTAAAGAGCCCAGTTTTTCCCTGCTATTTACCCATAGCTGGATGAAGAATTGGATTCATACCTTTCCCAAGGGAATTAGCACTATGTGAAATGCAAACAACCTCGTCCAGGATTTGAACTCGTCTCGTCGTGTCCATTTCCTTCGACGGTAACCATTACGCCACTGGCTTACTAAAGTCGTGGGGGTGGCCTAAATCGATATCAGCCATACAGCGAGGGAGTCTGTCCTCATTTCACTAATGCAAGACCAAGGAGATTGTTTTTTTAATCTGAGGTGGAGCCCCACACCTACCTATCAGCTCCTTACTTTACAGCACCGATCCCTGTGCTACTGATTCACTGGGATGGCGACGGCAGGTATCGAACCAAGAACCTTGCGATTCATAGGCGAGTGAATTCAGGTTTGAATTCAGAGTTTTCCTTTTCATAGACAGGTTACCTAGCCATGGTTAAAGAGCACAGTCTTCCCTGCTATTTACCCATAGATGGAGGAAGAATTGAATTCATGTCTGTTGAGAAATTTCTCTCATAAGGTGTGTGTTAAAAGCCCACCTCTATTTATAGACTCGGCGAGAACCATGTCATCAAACTCTTGGCCAATCACTGGCAGTACTCTGCTGCTGATACAATACTTAAACAGACAGTACTGGTCATAACTACTTTGCCTTTCGTGGACGACGGACATAGGATGAAATCACTGGACCTTTAACAATACGCAGGATAGGACTTTTACGCAGGATAGGACTTATTCGCTTACCAAAGGATTCCATAATTCAGGACTTACTTACTTTAAGCACTTTTCAACTGGCCAAGGATGGCATTTAAAAACTTAACAATGTCTTTCCCAAGGGTATCAGCACCATGTGAAATACAAACAGCTTCATCCAGGAATTGAACTCGGGTCCACCAGTTCATTTCCAACGACTCTAACCATTAGACCACGCGCCTTTTCGATCTATAAGTAAGTACTTATTTAAAGATTATACGTATTGCTCACGCATGTGTATTTAGTTTACCAAAGGCACACAGGTAAAGATCGCTATTGTGTTCAAAAAAAGATATCACTGATTGACTAAATATCACATTAGCATCTCCTGCCCGAAGATTTATGGTACTGGCAAATTCATTTTGCTTTCATCTTCACCACATCGACCCGTCTCAACTGAAAAAAAGAAACGAACAAGGAAAAAAACAACAGCGTAATTAATCATATATGAATCGTTTGGCCCACCACAGGCTGCCATGCATTATGGATGAACAAACGCGCGCGTCTCCCAGAATTCCCTATCGCAACTAGCAGCCAT
>CM042166.1:18883025-18898025 GCA_023376005.1 Doryteuthis pealeii | reverse complement strand
CCACACGTAGTGTAATGGTTAGCAAGCTAAATTTACAGATCATTGGTAATGAGTTCGATTCTCATTGGCGCCTCATACTTCTGGCCTTGTGCCACATCTAAGCTAAGCTTCTTAAATAACTTGGGCACCTCAAGTGGTGTAATGATTAGCAAGCTAGATTCGCAGACCATTGATAGTGAGTTCAATTCTCATTGGGTGCCCAATACGTCTGAAGCTAAGCTTAGTAAATATTTATAAGCTTTACTGATGAGACTAGAACGTCTTTGTTTTGTTTTACGGCATATCAACCTCGATGGATCATTTAATGCCGGCAATGTTTTGAAATATTCGTAGCGATAGTTTGGAACTCATTTTTTTTGTAAACAAATTTTCTATTTAACCCATAGATTGGTGTTACATAATTATTAGATTCCTAATATTTATGTACAGTAGTGTAGAAATCAAAATGCCTGTTATAAGTTGCAGCCCACGGCCTTGAATGATTGAATGACAATGCTTGACCTCATCCTGATCCTTCCGATGATACCGTGAGAATCGTTGGAGAAGACCCTCTTCCGGTTTAGATTAAAAGAGATTTTTAGTCAGATCGGCCAAAGACCATGACGGTGGTAAGTCGTGTTATGCACACTCCGACTCAATCTGCGCAGGTAGTCTGGTGGGGATTTCCGAATGAAATATGATCAAAGTAAATCAAAGTCTTGTGTTATTATCTAAAAACTACCAATGACACAGGGCTTCTGATAAAGAGAAATCCCCAATGGAAGACCAGACACGAAGTCCCAAGACGAAGTCCAGACGCTAGAGAATAGAAGTAAGAAAGTAAGGAAAGAGAGTATACAACATTGGACCCTAACAGGTATTACCACTCCGGGTCACAGTGGCCCTGGGAGCAATGGGGATGAAGGGGTGCTCCACAATCCCCAGATCTCCCGATGAAACTTCAGCATCAGATAGAGTTTAACATCATTCCCAGGACATGAAATCCCTTAGGCCCTGCCTTCTAGTACCTATTTGATAAAACGGATTGGGGTTGCGTAAGCGCAATAGGGTTGGGACAATCATATAGGTGCTAGGGCTTGACGTAACCAGGCTACTGATCGGAGGGGGGGCTCTCCAACCGCCTATCTAGTCTAAGTAAGGACTAGTGGACTGTGGCATGTCATGGACTGCTCAGGCACTAGGGTTCCATTGTTATGCATCACGGGTCGCCACCCATGTCCAAAAGGTGGCGCCGTGGGGGGGGGTCTTACCCCTCTGCAGAGATACAGTCGGTGTATTCTAAAGCCCCAGGCGGCAGGGCTTAGACAGTCAGTAAGGATGAGAAGGAATCCCATAAAACATTTTAACCGAGTGAAGATCTTATGAGCGGCATTTATACCAACTAAAAGCTCAGTCGGCAGAGTGTCGGACCAGAAACCACAAGGTTTCGGGTTCGATACCGGCCTTCGCCAACTCAGCGTATGAGTAGTACAGGGATCTGTGCGGTAAAGTGAGAAGCTGATGGTAGGTGTTGCACTCTGCCTCAGATACCAAAAATAACCTCTAGGTCTAGCGCTAATGAAAAGGGGATAGACTTCCTCGCTGATTGGCTGATACCGATTTTAGGCCATCCCGACGGCTTTACTTTACGATTGTTATTCAACAGAGGCGCGTGGTGTGATGGTTAGAGTCGTGGGAAATGGACTCGTCGACCCGAGTTCAATTTCTGCACGAAGCTGTTTGCATTTCACATGGCGCAAATACGCTTGGGAAAAGTATGAATCCAATTTTCCCTCCAGCAATGAGCATTTATCTATCTATCTATCTATCCACATATATATATATATATATATATATATAAAGGGCAGTTGTGTGAATCTGTATGTTCGGAGGAAACTTCGAAAATAAAACAATTAACAACAAAATAAATATATATACACATTAAATATCACCAGGGCTTGGTTTTTGAGCAAAAATAATAGAGATTTTATTTATATTCGTGAAGATAATTAAAAGATAAAATTGAAATGATAACAGCATAGATTTTTTTTTTCATTTAATATTTTAGATAGTAGACATTAACATTTCTTTTCAGAGTAGCTGGATCAATGCAAGGTTTTTTTTTTGGGGGGGGGTTACATAGGGATTGAAATGGGACATCCCACGAGGATTCAACTCACGATTCAGAAACAATGGATCTACGGGACTAACTTTAAAAAAAACTCTACCCAGGCGACGCCGGGTAGCCGCTGCTTGTACTAACTAAAGCCAACCTATTGGTATTCAACGGAGGCAAAGAGTTGTTTTTTTTTTTCATTGGCTTCATGAAGGTAGAGAAAATCGGATCCCTCGTTCGTGAATAGCTCTCCTTAACGTAACTTATTTGAGTTATGCAAAACGGGAAACCGTTCACTGAGGCTGCTGCCTACACTCTTCTGGTAATATTAGAAGGGATTCTTTTTATGGTAAGTGCTTTTTCGCTGCTGGACATTAAACTGAATTAATGGCTGGGGATGAAGAGAAAAGAAGAATTGTTGGATTCAGAGGGGGAAAGAAAGGGAGATAAAGAGAGAGAGTGGGAGGAGGAAAGAGGGATAGAGAAAGGGAGGGTGGTCTTAAAGTGGTGCGAAAATAAGAGAGAGAGAGAGAGGGGGGAGGGAGAGAGAAAGGGAGGAGTGGTCTTAAAATTGTGTTAAAATAAGAGAGAGAAAGAGAGAGGGGGGGAATATGAAGAGAAAAAGAGGAGGTTCTAAAGTTGTGCGAAAATGGGAGAGAGACAGAGAGAGGGGAGAGAGAAAGAGAGGGAGGAGGATGGCTAGAGAAAGAGAGAGGGTGTCTTAAAATTTTGCGAAAATAAGAGAGAGGGGGACAGAAAGAGAGAGAGGGGTGAGAGAAATTGTGCAAAAATAAGAGAGAAGGAGAGAGAGAGAGAAGAAGAGAGAAGGTGAAAGAGAGAAGGGGTCTTAAAATTGTGCGAAAATGATGCAATAAAAGCAGGAAGTGCGTAAAAGGGATAGAGAAGGAGAGAGAAAGAGAGAGGGTGGATGAATAAAGAGAGAGGGGTGAGAAGGGGAGGGGTCTTGAAAATTATGCGAAAATGATGCAAAAAAAGATGTGAGTAACAGAAAATTGCAAAGAAGCAAAAGAAATGGGAATAATAAATAAATAGGGAAGGGCAGGAATCAGTGAAGGGAAAGGAATAGATAAAAGAGAAAGAAAGAAAGAAAGAAAGAAAGAAAGAAAGAAAGAAAGAAAGGGGAAAAGGGAGAGGAAAGAGAGAAAGAGAAGCAAGAGTCAGAAGTATCTACATGGAAGAAAGAAAGATAAGAGTAAATGATAAAAGAGAGAGGAGAGAGAGGAAGAGAGAAAGAAAGAAAGAAAAGAAAGAAAGAAAGAAAGAAAGAAAGGGGAAAAGGGAGAGGAAAGAGAGAAGAAGCAAGAGTCAGAAGTATCTACATGGAAGAAAGAAAGATAGAGTAAATGATAAAAGAGAGAGGAAGAGAGAGGAAGAGAGAAGAAGAAAGAAAAGAAAGAAAAGAAAAGAAAGGGGAAAGGGAGAGGAAAGAGAGAAAAGAAGCAGAGTCAGAAGTATCTACATGGAAGAAAGAAAGATAGAGTAAATGATAAAAAGAAGGAAGAGAGAGGAAGAGAGAAAGAAAGAAAGAAAGAAAAAAAGAAAAGAAAGGGGAAAGGGAGAGGAAGAGAGAAAGAAGCAAGAGTCAGAAGTTCTACAAGAAAGAAAGATAGAGTAAATGAATAAAAGAGAGGGGAAGAAAAAGAAAGAAAGAAGGTAGGAAAGAAAGAAAGAAAGAAAGAAAGAAAGAAAAAAGAAAGAAAGAAAGAAAGAAAGAAAGAAATGTGTAATATGCTAAATGGAGAAAAAAAGAAAAATAGAAAAGATGAAAAGAAAGAAAGAAAGGCAGAAAAAAAAGAAAGAAAGAAAGAAAGAAAGGTGTAAATATGCTAAATGAAAAAAAAAAGAAAAATAGAAAAGATGAAAAGAAAGATAAAAAAGAAGAAAAAAGAAGAAAGAGAAGAAAGAAGAAGGTGTAATATGCTAAATGAAAAAAAAAAAGAAAAATAGAAAAGATGAAAAGAAAGATAAAAAAAGAAAGGCAGAAAAAAGAAGAAAGAAAGAAAGAAAGAAAGAAAGAAAGGTGTAATATGCTAAATGAAAAAAAAAGAAAAAATAGAAAAGATGAAAAGAAAGATAAAAAGAAAGGCAGAAAAAAAAAGAAAGAAAGAAAGAAGGTGTAATATGCTAAATGAAAAAAGAAGAGAAAAGAAAAGAAAAGAAAAGAAAGAAAGAAAGAAAGAAAGAAAGAAAGAAGAAAGAAGGTGTAATATACTAAATGAAAAAAAAAAAGAAAATAGAAAAGATGAAAAGAAAGATAAAAAGAAGGCAGAAAAAAGAAAGAAAGAAAGAAAAGAAAAAGAAAGAAAGGTGTAATATGCTAAATGAAAAAAAAAAGAAAAATATAGAAAGATGAAAAGAAAGATAAAAAGAAAGAGAAAGAAAGAAAGAAAGAAAGAAAGAAAGAAAGAAAGAAGAAAGGAAAGAAGAAAAAGGTGTAATATGCTAAATGAAAAAAAAAAAGAAAAATAGAAAAGATGAAAAAAAGATAAAAAAGAAAGGCAGAAAAAAGAAAGAAAGAAAGAAAGAAAGAAAGAAAGAAAGTGGAAGGGTGAGCGGAAAGAGAGAAAGAAGCGAGAGTCAGAAGTATCTACATGTAAGAAAGAAAGATAGAGTAAATGATAAAAGAGAGAGGGAGAAAGAAGAAAGAAAGAAAGTAAGAAAGAAAGAAAGAAAGAAAGAAAGAAAGAAAGTGTAATATGCTAAATGAAAAAAAAGATGAAAGGAAAGATAAAAAAGAAAGGCAGAAAAGAAAGAAAAAGAAACAGAAAAGAAAGAAAGAGAAAGAAAGAAAGAAAGAAAGAAGAAAGAGGAGGAGACGAAAGAAATAAGAACCAGGAATTATCCACATGAAAGAAGGAAAGATAGAGTAAAATATAAAAGAGAGGGGGAAGAAAGAAAGAAAGAAAGAGAAGAGAGGGGAAAGAAACAAGCGTCAGGAATTATCTTGTTTTATTTCTTTCTCTTTCTTTAATAATAAGAAATTATGTACAGGTAATCATGTGACTTGGGCAGCTACGGGGGGGGGGCATGATTGATCCTCGTTTCACACACATAACGCTATTGCGAACAGAAAGATTAGAAAATCGCAGTGGCTATTTCTACAGGCCTATATATATATATATATATATATATATATATATATATATATATATATATATATATCTTCTTATTATAATGGAGATTGTGTGTTTTAATGTCTGTAACCGAAACTATATTACTAATCGAGTCACAATTAACATAGTTTATATACATCACATTCTTTATGATTTTATTTATATTTAAACCTCAATTATTAATAAAATTGCTTCACCTTTTATTAGTGTTGTCCATATCTACATGATATTTACCGCGTACCCCACTTGTACGGGTCAGGCACAAAGTCCTATTAACGTGGGACCACCACGGCCGAAGCTCGTGGAGTGGGCAGGTGAAAAATTGCGTCGATCCCGTCGGCATTCCCCTCAAGGGGGCGCCTCAGGCACTGGGCAATAAACCCAGCCCCTGTCCTTTAAATCAAGGGGGCAGGTGTTTGCCTGGGGGGATGGCCCCCTGGGATCGACGCTGTTAATTATATCAATGGTCCAGAGGCCGAAGCCACTGTTGACCATATCTACATACTAACAACATGCTATTGTATTTATATATACAAAAAATAGCGGTTTGCAGTGTGAACGGGAAGGCTAATTTGCCATATGATATTAAAAATGTGATTTTATCAAATATGTGCTTAGTATTATTGATTTCTAACTGTTTGGTTTTATTTTAATGAATATAAGCAAAAATCTCTTCAATGAATCTTAAATGAAATCCATTAACAAGAAAAAATAAGTGTAATTTTATCTTTATTTCCTAATTTAACTAAATAGTTAAATAAGTAAAATTCAGCAATGAAAGACGGCAGTGATGGAAGAGTGAGTTTCATTTCTATTTTTCTATTATACCCCCACTCTGTTTCAAATCTTTTTATCTGCATTCTTATTAGACTTTCTAATTTAATACGATATTTCATTACATTAAAACTTAAATACGTGCACCCGGAGGGTGCATATACTTGCTAGTATATATATATATACCGATCCAACAAGATAAAATGATGGAAACCGGGCTTCGGTCCCTGTGCCCGGTGGCTTCGGCCACTGGACCGGGGCTTAATTGAATTAACGGCGTGATCCCAGGGGTTCATCCACCCAAGCAACACCTGCCCCCTTGATTTAAAGGGACAGAACTGGGTTTATTTCTCGAATTCTTTTTAGATGAGGCTGGATAATTAGTAATATTTGGATTATTCGGACTATTGTCCTCATCTTCATTGTTATCTGTACAATGTTTTGGCCGATGTGCTCTCTGGCCTTCTTCAGGTATTTCTTGTCGGACTCGAGAACTTCATCGGACTAGGGAACCTTCTTTTCGGACTTGGGAACCTTCTATTCGCTTTCGGGAACCTTCTAGTCGTAATCGAGAGCCATCCCGAACCTAAGCCTTTATTCATTCTACGGGGGGGTATCCTGTTCTCATTCCGCTAACCATAGCTGAGGTACAGGACTGAGTTTATTGCCCACTGCATTGAACGTCCCAATAGGAAAATGCCGAGCGGCTCCATGTATTTTTTATGCCACTATCCCATGAGCTTCGGTTCGTGGTTGGCCCCCACATTAATGGACCTCTTGTCTAACCGGTATGCTTGGGGGGGGGGGTCTGGAAAATACTATAATACTATAACGCAGAGCTGTACTTTATCCCTGAGTAGTGGGTAATTTTTAGCTGTGTCATTTGTTGTTCATATATTATTCCTCCCATCTTTAAATTTTGCATGCAATATTTTATCCCTTTGTAATTCAATGAGGGTCAACTTTAAAGAAATGTCTACATCGATAGTATAAACTTCCAAAATGAACTTAACCCTTTTTATCATATATGTGCTTGAAGGCGGTGGCTGAGGGTCTTAATGTCTTGGGTATGACGTTAAACGCTACTGGATGAAGAAGTTTCAAATCTGGAGCTCTATGAATTGTGAAGTAGCCCTTCATCACCATTACTCCCAGGCCCACTCTGACCCAGTATTATTTGATAGGGTCCCATATATGGGTTTAATAGAAAAACATGAGTTTAAAATTAAAGTATTTTTTTAATTGAGCTTTTAAAAATGAAGAACCCATCAAGAATGAGTAAAAAAAAGTCTTCAGCATAAAATGATCCCAATGTGTTGAAGTGCCGTAAAACCAACCAACCAACCAACCAGTCAGGCAACCAACCAACCAACCGAACAAAAATGAATAAAACAAAACGCATTTGGCATTAAATAACCCAATGAGTTGAAATGCCGTAAAAACCAACCAACCAGCCAACCGATCAAAAGGAATTGTCACCCAGTTTGGTATATCCATCATGAATATGTCCCGAAACTGTGCTAGCATATTTTTATGCAAATTTTCATGCAAATTTTCCAAATATTTAGCATCCAATGCAAAGTCATCATCATGCAAATCGCTGCTAATCGAAGCCAAAACAAAGAAATTATTCCAATGTACATCGTATGATATTAATTTTGTACAGCTGAAGTTTTGAACAATATGACCTTTAGGCACCCCTTTTGCGATCTTGTTTCATAAGGACATTTTTTTCCATTTACACCGTCAAAATCCGGTTGTTTGTTAGGGGTTAGGGATAGGGTTAGGGATTAGGGTTATGAGTTAGTTTTTTATAATTTTTTAAAAACTCTAAATCGCTGTTTAACAAACAACCGGATTTGCCGGTGTAAATGAAAAAAAATGTCCCCCATGAAACGAGATCGCAAAAGGGGTGCCTAAAGGTCATATGGTCCGAAGTTTTCTCAGTAAAACAGTAATGCACCTACACTGATATGATATCAGAATATTTCTGTTAGAGTGTTTAATAAGTAAATTGATTGTTTTTCAAATCTATCGATAAGTAAAACGGACTATATTTATTTCTTACTAACACCTATTTGGAAATAGAACTGTTTGCAACTAAATATGATGCATTTTACTTATCTGATATATTTTGAAACAATCAATTTACTTATTAAACAACTCTAACAGAAATATTCTGATATCATATCAGTGTAGGTGGCATTACTGTTTTACTGAGAAAACTTCGGACCATATGACCTTTAGGCACCCTTTTGCGATCTCGTTTCATGGGGACATTTTTTTCATTTACACCGGCAAAATCCGGTTGTTTGTTAACAGACGATTTTAGAGTTTTTAAAAAAATATAAAACTAACTCATAACCCTAATCCCTAACCTATCCCTAACCCTAACAACAACCGGATTTTGACGGTTAAATGGAAAAAAATGTCCTTATGAAACAAGATCGCAAAAGGGGTGCCTAAAGGTTCAATTGTTCAAAACTTCAGCTGTACAAAATTAATATCATACGATGTACATTGGAATAATTTCTTTGGTTTTGGCTTCCGATTAGCAGCGATTTGCATGATGATGACTTTGCATTGGATGCTAAATATTTGGAAAATTTGCATGAAAATTTGCATAAAAATATGCTAGCACAGTTTCGGGACATATTCATGATGGATATATACCAAACTGGGTGACAATTCCTTTTGATCGGTTGGCTGGTTGGTTGGTTTTTTACGGCATTTCAACTCATTGGGTATTTAATGCCAAATGCGTTTTGTTTTTTTCATTTTTGTTCGGTTGGTTGGTTGGTTGCCTGACTGGTTGGTTGGTTGGTTGGTTTTACGGCCACTTCAACACATTGGGATCATTTTATGCTGAAGACTTTTTTTTTTACTCATTCTTGATGGGTTCTTCATTTTTAAAAAGCTCAATTAAAAAAATACTTTAATTTTAAACTCATGTTTTTCTATTAAACCCATATATGGGACCGCTATCAAATAATACTGGGTCAGAGTGGGCCTGGGAGTAATGGTGATGAAGGGCTACTTCACAATTCATAGAGCTCCAGATTTGAAACTTCTTCATCCAGTAGCGTTTAACGTCATACCCAAGACATTAAGACCCTCAGCCACCGCCTTCAAGCACATATATGATAAAAAGGGTTAAGTTCATTTGGAAGTTATACTATCGATGTAGACATTTCTTTAAAGTTGACCCTCATTGAATTACAAAGGGATAAAATATTGCATGCAAAATTTAAAGATGGAGGAATAATATAGAAAACAAATGACACAGCTAAAAATTACCCACTACTCAGGGATAAAGTACAGCTCTGCGTTATAGTATTATAGTATTTTCCAGACCCCCCCCAAGCATACCGGTTAGACAAGAGTCATTAATGTGGGGGCCAACCACGAACCGAAGCTCATGGGATAGTGGCATAAAAATACATGGAGCCGCTCGGCATTTTTCCTATTGGGACGTTCAATGCAGTGGGCAAATAAACTCAGTCCTGTACTCAGCTATGGTTAGCGAATGAGAACAGGATACCCCCCGTAGAATGAATAAAGGCTTAGGTTCGGGATGGCTCTCGATTACGACTAGAAGGTTCCCGAAAGCGAATAGAAGGTTCCCAAGTCCGAAAAGAAGGTTCCCTAGTCCGATGAGTTCTCGAGTCCGACAAGAAATACCTGAAAGAAGGCCAGAGAGCACATCGCCAAACATTGTACAGATAACAATGAAGATGAGGGACATAGTCCGAATAATCCAAATATTACTAATTATCCAGCTCATCTAAAAAGAATTCGAGAAATAAACCCAGTTCTGTCCTTTTAAATCAAGGGGGCAGGTGTTGCTTGGGTGGATGAACCCCTGGGATCACGCCGTTAATTCAATTAAGCCCCGTCCAGTGCCGAAGCCACCGCGCAAGGAGAAGCCGCGGTTTTCCTCATTTTTATCTTGTTGGATCGGTATATATATATATACTAGCAAGTTATTGCACCCTCCGGGTGCACGTATTTAAGTTTTAATGTAATGAAATATCGTATTAATTAGAAAGTCTAATAAGAATGCAGATAAAAAGATTTGAAACAGAGTGGGGGTATATAGAAAAATAGAAATGAAACTCACTCTCCATCACTGCCGTCTTTCATTGCTGAATTTTACTTATTTAACTATTTAGTTTAAAAATTAGGAAATATAAGAATAAAATTACACTTATTTTTTCTGTTTAATGGATTTCATTTAAGATTCATTGAAGAGATTTTTGCTTATATTCATTAAAATAAAACCAAACAGTTAGAAATCAATAATACTAAGCACTAATTTGATAAAATCACATTTTAATATAATATGCAAATTAGCCTTCCCCGTTCACACTGCAAACCGCTATTTTTTGTAATATATAAATACAATAGCATGTTGTTAGTATGTAGATATGGTCAACAGTGGCTTCGGCCTCTGGACCATTGATATAATTAACTGAGCGTCGATCCAGGGGGCCATCCCCCCAGGCACACCTGCCCCCTTGATTTAAAGGGCAGGGCTGGGTTATTGCCCAGTGCCTGAGGCGCCCCTTGAGGGGAATGGCGACGGGATCGACGCAATTTTTCACCTGCCACTCCACGAGCTTCGGCCGTGGTGGTCCCACGTTAATAGGGACTTTGTGCCTGACCCGTACAAGTGGGGTACGCGTAAATATCATGTAGAAGTATGGACAACACTAATAAAAAGGTGAAGCAATTTTATTAATAATTGAGGTTTAAATATAAATAAAATCATAAAGATGTGATGTATATAACTATGTTAATTGTGACTCGATTAGTATATAGTTTCGGTTACAGACATTAAAACACACAATCTCCATTATATATAGAGATAGATATATATATTTATATATAATATATATTATATATATATTATATATATATAGGCCTGTAGAAATAGCCACTGCGATTTTCTAATCTTTCTGTTCGCAATAGCGTTATGTGGTGAAACGAGGATCAATCATGCCCCCCCGTAGCTGCCCAAGTCACATGATTACCTGTACATAATTTCTTATTATTAAAGAAAGAGAAAGAAAATAAACAAGATAATTCCTGACGCTTGTTTCTTTCCCCTCTCTTCTCTTTCTTTCTTTCTTTCTTTCCCTCTCTTTTATATTTTACTCTATCTTTCCTTCTTTCATGTGGATAATTCCTGGTTCTTATTTCTTTCGTCTCCTCCTCCTTCTTCTTTCTTTCTTTCTTTCTTTCTTTCCTTTCTTTCTTTTCTGTCTGTTTTTCTTTCTTTTCTGCCTTTCTTTTTTATCTTTCCTTCATCTTTTTTTCATTTAGCATATTACACTTTCTTTCTTTCTTTCTTTCTTTCTTTCTTTCTTACTTTCTTCTTTCTTTCTTTCTCCTCTCTCTTTATCATTTACTCTATCTTCTTTTTACATGTAGATACTTCTGACTCTCGCTTCTTTTCTCTCTTTCCGCTCACCCTTCACCTTTTCTTTCTTTCTTTCTCTTCTTTCTTCTTTTTTTGCCTTTCTTTTTATTTTCTTTTCATCTTTTTCTATTTTTCTTTTTTTTTCATTTAGCATATTACCCTTTCTTTCTTTCTTTCTTTTCTTTCTTTCTTTCTTTCTTCTTTCTCTTTCTTTCTTTCTCCTTTCTTTTTTATCTTTCTTTTTCAACATCTTTCTATTTCTTTTTTTTTTTCATTTAGCATATTACACTTTCTTTCTTTTTCTTTCTTTCTTTCTTTCTTTTTTTCTGCCTTTCTTTTTTATCTTCTTTCATCTTTTCCTATTTTTCTTTTTTTTTTCATTTAGTATATTACACCTTCTTTCTTTCTTCCTTTCTTCTTCTTTCCTTTCTTTCTTTCTTTTCTGCCTTTTCTTTTTTATCTTTCTTTCATCTTTTCTATTTTCTTTTTTTTTCATTTAGCATATTACACCTTTCTTTCTCTTTCCTTTCTTTTTTCTGCCTTTCTTTTTTATCTTTCTTTTCATCTTTTCTTTTTCTTTTTTTTCATTTAGCATATTCATCTTTCTTTCTTCTTCTTTCTTTCTTTCTTTCTTTTTTTCTGCCTTTCTTTTTTTATCTTTTCTTTCATCTTTTCTATTTTTGCTTTTTTTTTTCATTTAGCATATTACCACTATCTTTCTTTCTTTCTTTCTTCTTTCTTTTTGCTGCTTCTTTTTATCTTTCTTTTCATCTTTCTATTTTTCTTTTTTTTCATTTAGCATATTCACTTTCTTTCTTTCTTTCTTCTTTCTTTTTTTTCTGCTTCTTTTTTATCTTTTTTCATCTTTTCTATTTTCTTTTTTTTCTCCATTTAGCATATTACACATTCTTTTCTTTCTTTCTTTCTTATCTTTCTTTCTTTCTTTCTTTCTTTCTTTCTTTCTTTCTTTCCTACCTCTTTCTTTCTTTCTTTCTTCCCCTCCTTTATCATTTACTCTATCTTCTTTCTTCCATGTAGATACTTCTGACTCTTGCTTCTTTTCTCTCTTTCCTCTCCCTTTTCCCTTTCTTTCTTTCTTTTTCTTTTTCTTTCTTTCTCTTCTTCCTCTCTCTTCTCTCTCTTTATCATTTCTCTATCTTTCTTCTTCATGTTAGATACTTCTGAGCTCTTGCTTCTTTTCTCTCTTTCCTCTCCCTTTTCCCCTTTCCTTTTCTTTCTTTCTTCTTCTTTCTTTCTCTCTTCCTCTCTCTTCTCTCTCTTTTATCATTTACTCTATCTTCTTTCTCCATGTAGAACTTCTGACTCTTGCTTCTTTTCTCTCTTCCTCTCCCTTTTCCCCTGTTCCTTTCTTCTTTTCTTTCTTTATTCTTTCTTCTTTCTCTCTTCCTCTCTCTCTCTCTTTTATCATTTACTCTATCTTTCTTTCTTCCATGTAGATATTCTGACTCTTGCCTTCTTTTCTCTCTTTCCTCTCCCGTTTTCCCTTTCTTTTCTTTCTTTCTTCTTTCTTTCTTTTCTTTCTTCTTTCTCTTATCTATTCCTTTCCCTTCACTGATTCCTGCCTTCCCTATTTATTTATTATTCTCCATTTCTTTTGCTTCCTTGCCAATTTTCTGTACTCACATCTTTTTTGCATCACTTTTCGCATAATTCAAGACCCCTCCCTTCTCACGCCCTCTCTCTTTTATTCCATCACGTCTTCTTTTCTGCTCTCCTTCTCTATCCCTTTTTACGCACTTCCTGCTTTTTAATCTGCATCATTTTCGCACAATTTAAGACCCCTTTCTCTCTTTCACCTTTCTCCTCTCTCTTTCTCTCTCTTCCTTCTCTCTCTATTTTTGCACAATTTCTCTCACCCTCTCTCTCTTTCTGTCCCCCTCTCGTCTTATTTTCGCATAAATTTTAAGACATCCTCTCTCTTCTCTAGCCATCCTCCTCCCTCTCTTGTCTCTCTCACCTCTCTCTGTCTCTCTCCATTTTGCACAACTTTAGAACCTCTCTTTTTCTCTTCATATTCCCCCTCCCTTCTCTCTCTTATTTTAACACAATTTAAGAACCACTCCTCCCTTTCTCTCTCCCTCCCCTCTCTTCCTCTCTCTCTATTTTCGCACCACTTAAAGTAACCACCTCCTTTCTCTATCCCTCTTTCCTCCTGCCAACTCTCTCTCTTTATCTCCCTTTCTTTCCCTCCTGAATCCACATTCTTCTTTTCTTCTTCATCCCAGCCATAATTCAGTTTAATGTCCAGCAGCCGAAAAAAGCACTACATAAAAGAATCCCTTCTAATATTACCAGAAGAGTGTAGGCAGCAGCTCAGTGAACGGTTTTCCCGTTTTGCATAATCAAATAAGTTACGGTTAAGGAGAGCTATTCACGAAACGAGGGATCCGATTTTTCTCTACCTTCATGAAGCCAATGAAAAAAAAAAATCACTCTTGCCTCCGTGAATCCAATAGGTTTGGCTTAGTTAGTACAGAGCAGCGGCTACCCGCGTCGTCCTGGGTAGCGTTTTTTTTAAAGTTAGTCCCGTACGATCCATTGTTTTTCCTGATCGTGAGTTGAATCCTCGGTGGGATTCCCATTTCATCCTATGTAACCCCCCCCAAAAAAACCCTTGCATGATCGCTACTTGAAAGAAATGTTAATGTCTACTATCTAAAATATTAATGAAAAAAAAAAATCTATGCTGTTTATCATTTCAATTTTATTTTTTTAATTATCTCAGCGAATATAAATAAAATCTCTATTATTTTGCTCAAAAACCAAGCCCTGGTGATATTTAATGTGTATATATATTTATTTTGTTGTTAATTGTTTATTTTCGAAGTTTGCCTCCGAACATACAGATTCACACAACTGCCTTTAATTATATATATTATATATTATATATGTGTGATAGATCGATATGATAAGATAAATGCTCATTGTTGGAGGGAAATTGGATTCATACTTTTCCAAGCGTATTTGCGCCATGTGAAATGCAAACAGGCTTCGTGCAGAACATTGAAACTCGGGTCGACGAGTCGCATTTCCCACGACTCTAACCATCACACCACGCGCCTCTGTTGAATAACAATCGTAAAGTAAGCCGTCGGGAATGGCCTAAAATCGGTATCAGCCAATCAGCCGAGGAAGTCTATCCTCCTTTTCATTAGCGTAGACCTAGAGGTTATTTTTGGTAATGCTGAGCAGAAAGTGCAAACACCTACCATAGCTTCTCACTTTACCGGCACAGATTCCCTGTACTACTCATACGCTGAGTTGGCGAAGGCGGTAATCGAACCGCGAAACCTTTGTGGTTTCTGGTCGACACTCTGCCGACTGGCTTTTAGTTGGGTATAAATGCAAGCTCATAAGATCTTCACTCGGTTAAAATTGTTTTAATGGAATTCCTTGCTCATCCTTACTGACTGTAAATAGAGCCTGCCGCCTGGGGCTTTAGAACTACACCGACTGTAATCTCTGCAGAGGGGTAAGACCCCCCCACGGCGCCACCTTGGACATGGGTGGCGACAACGTCGATGCATAAAAAATGGAACCCTAGTGCCTGAGCA
>CM042166.1:18850525-18878025 GCA_023376005.1 Doryteuthis pealeii | reverse complement strand
GTGCTCCTATCGTAGTCTAATGGTAGCAAGCTAGTCTTGCAAACATTACAACTGAATAGAGAGTTTAATTCCTCGCTGGAAGCCACATGCTTGTAACCTTTTTGTCATGATCCTACCCGTGGTGAAAGGGTGATTAAATACCTCCATGAGTTATTTAGGCCTATGATGAAATGCAAACAGCCCCATCCAAGTTCGGACTCGGATCACGTGTCTATTTCCTCGCACGATAGCCAATTACACAACGGTCGCATCCATGAGTGTTATGTGTGTTTGTTTTGTGTGTGCGTGTGGTTATGGGAGAGTGGTTAGGTTGTGTGTGTGTGTATGTGTGTGTTGTGTGAGTGAGTGTGTGGTGCATTGTGTTGCTTGTATGGCTTTGCTTTTGTTGTGCTTTTGTGGTATGCGTGTGTTGCGCTTGTGTGTGTAGTGGCGCGCTTGTGTGTGTTGTGTGTGTGTGTGTGTGTTGTGTGGTGTGTGTATTGTTTGCTTGTATGCGTGTGCTTTTGTGTGTGCTTTTGTGTCTATGTGTGGTGTGAGCTTGTGTGTTGTGTGATTGTGTGCTTTATGCGTGTGCTTTGTGTGTGCTTAGTGTGTATGTGTGTGTGTGTGCTTTTGTGTGTATGTGGCGGGTATGGTGGAGAAGTTGGGCGTCGCTTGTGTGTGTCTGTGTGTGTGTGTGTGTGTGTGATTGTGGTGCTTGTATGCGTGTGATTGTGTGTATGTGCGCTTGTGTGTGTGCGTGTGTGATTGTGTGCTTGTATGCGTGTGCTTTTGCTGTGTGCTTTTGTGTGTGTGTGGTGCGCCTCGCGTGTGTTTATTGTGGTGCGCTCCGCGTGTGGTGTGTGTGTGTGTTATGAGTAATCTGTATAGCGGGAACATTGTCACTTGATTTTGCCTGTCTTCCTAACTTCAAGTAGTGTGTGTATGTGTGTGTGTATGTGTTTGTCGCTTCTGTGTACTCATTGCGTGTGTGTATGTGTGTGTGTGTGTGTGTGTGGGTGTGTGTGTTAGAAGCCAATTCTATATAACGAACATGATTATTTTGATTTCCTTGTCTCCCTCTCTTCGTGACGCCGCATTGTGTGTGTGTGTGTGTGTGCTTGTGTGTGTGTGGTACGTGCGTCCAACAGACGCTTGTGAATGTGTGCTTGTGTGGTATGTGTGAGTATGTTGCAATGTGTGGTCTGTGTGACTGTTGAATTTTCGAGTGTGTTTGTGTGTTTGGAAGAAACAAGAAGATTCCTTTCATTCTCATATCCATATTCATTTATCAAAAACGGGGGAGTTCGATACATACATACATATATACATATATATATGAATATATCTATATATAGATTAATATATATATATATATATATATATATATATATATATATATATATATATATATATTCATCCGCCGTCATTCTCCTTGTATTCAAATCCGTCTCTACTAATTTGGTGTAAATTGTGTTGTACGGCAGCGCGAATCGGCGAACACCTGGAATATCTTCTTATGCATTAATCTACTGGTATAATAAATCCCTTCTGACTGTCACATTTTCCCGCCTTCTTCTCACCTTTCCTCTCCCCTCTTCATCCCCACCCTACTTCCGCCTCTCTTTCAATTTAGCGATTCCAGTTTTACGAGATCTTCACAGGTGTGTCACTCAAGCGGTCCCCAGAAGCTCTCTCTCTCTTCTTCTCTCCTCTCTCTTCTCTCTCCTCTCTCTCTCTCTTCTCTCTCTCTTCTTCTCCGCCTGTAAGAAGCCTGTAATTTCCAGGTGACCGAGCCTCTCACTCTAGAGACGAAAATGACATCCGACGTAATCTGCCTTCCTACCTGGTCGAGCGCCCCTGGCTAGTCAAAAACACTTGCCCCCCTTCACCCCCCTCTCTCTCTCTCTCTCTCTCTCTCTCCTCTCTCTCTCTCTCTCTCTCTCGTAATAGGGCTGACGTCTTACCCCTTCGCTGGCCATTCGGCTAGGCCCGCCTTTTTCATGCAAATTACTTCAGGAACCACGGGCAGTTTTCGTTTATCGGAGAAAAAACTTTTCTTCTTCACATCTTTTTTTAATTTTTATTTTATTTATTTTATTTTATTATATTTATATTTAATTATTTATTATTTTTTTGAAGGGGTGAAGTTCCTGTCCCATAAGGCCACACAGTCAGGAAAATGTATTTAAAGATTTTAATGCGTCTCACGTTATCTTTGATCTTATCAGTCTCTCTCTCTCTCTCTCTCTCTCTCTCTCTCTCTCTTCTCTTCTCCTTCTCAATCTATCTTTCTATTCTATCTATCTATCATCATCTCTCCTGTTTGTCTCTGTCTAATCTTTCTCTTGTCTGCTTATCGGCCCTCTCCTCTCTCTCTCTCTCTCTCTCTCTCTTCTCTCTCTCTTTTTTTATCTCTCTCTCTCTCTCTTAAATCTACTCTTTCTCTTACTTCTTAATATTACTCCTTCTCTCTCTCTCTCTTCTCACTTTCTGTCTCTTGATATTACTATCTCTCTCCCCAAACTCTCTCCTCTCCTCTCTCTCTCTCCTTTTGTCTCGAATTACTATCTCTCCTCCCTCTCTCTCTCCCTCTCTCTCTCTCTCTCTCTCCTCTCTCTATCTATCTATCTCTCTCTCTCTCTCTATATAAATTATATATTATATATATATATATAGTAAGAGATTGGTTCTGAAGATCGGCATACGCGACGAAACTGTCAGTAACCAACGGCGCTGTTGACTCCATTTTCAACGCTACCTTAACTCAATTTAAATTTTTTTATCTATTTAACCATAAAATTGACGCTCAAACAGGTACTAGGACTCGCGGAGAGCAGTGCACCTGGCGAGTATATGGCAATGAAGGTATACTCCACACTTCCTCAGAAACCAGAACATGCGAATCCTCCATCAAATACAGTTTACGTCATTACTAAGGATATTAGCCCTTCAGCCACACACACACACACACACACACACATATATATATATATATATATATAATATAACCAAACCCCTCCCACACGAGCGCGGATGTGACACAAGCGCAATTTCTTAAGCCAAAGTTCAACAGGTTTTGAATTTAAAGCTTCCTTCTCCTAGACGGTTGCCTTAACAAGGTTAAAGAGCCCAGTCTGCCCTACTATTTATTCATAGCTGGAGGAAGAGTAAGATTTCATACCTTTCCCAAGGCGTATTAGCGTTAAGTGAAAAATGCCCATTAACCACATCCAGGATTGAAACTGGGGCAACGAGTTCCCATTTCCTTGACTTTAACCATTACATCACGCCGGCTTCCATATAGTTTTTTAGCACATATAAGACTAAACAGGGTGGGAGTCGGCCACAAAAGCAATACGCGCGGACAAATTCATATAGGTGCAGGCTTGGCGGGATTCAAGCATATTAATTGATTAGGGGGCCTCTGCGACGTCCCGTCTAGCCCAAATAGGTCTAAAGTAGAAGGTTGCATGTCATGACTGCTGAGTCACCAACATCCCGTTCTAAGCATTCATAGGCCCCAAACCATGACCAAACAATTGACCCATTTGAGGGAGGCGTGTCTGTATACCTACTACAGAGATGCTCTCGGCGTATTCTATAGCCCCCAGCCGGACAAGGCTCAAGATGAGTATAAAAGTAAAGTGGGTGGAGTGGCCATTAGCAGTATCAGTGGCGTCACCAGCAAGACCTTTTGTCAGCCGCTCACGGGCCTATCTATTTAAAGCTTGTACAAATCTATGGTGCCGCGTCACACTTGGAATTCACATCACCAGTCAGAACCCCTATCTTGCTCAGAATATTAAACCTCCTAAGAAACTGTTCAGAGACGTGAACCAAACGAATACCCTCCACAGGCATCTACCTTACTCTGGAACGTCTCGCTGCCCTGGGAATAAGCATTCGTTGAAGCTTCGGCGTCTGGCAACTCACCTGGTAAACGCTCATTAAGGTCATTAATCATCTTAACAACAGCAACCTTGCAGCCACCTTTTGATCTCCATCTTTCTAACCACACGTGGGCAATGCCTACAAAGTCAGAAAACAGCACTGCTCACGTGACTTTCGAAACAATTTCTTCACGCTCGAATTGCGTAGATGAATAAGCTGCTTCGTCTGTTGTTAGGCTGCCTAAACACTGAATCTTTCAAAAGCCTTCCATGCTTCCTTTTGTAGTCGCGACACTATACCTGATGCTCCTCTCCACACACACGTGGCATACATTTACATGCATATTACTTACTGTAAAACTGTTTCATGTTCCTGACACTAATTACATTATTCTGTGTACTTGACATGAGACTTTACGAGTTTGTGGTGCCACCTGAGCACTGTACACAATAAATTTTCATTATACTATTACTATATTATTATGATTACATTTGTAATAATTAAATTATTTTACTGTGCGTATATTCCAACAGGTCTTGCTAGTACACAATTAATATCCCGGCTATTTCCATTCTTTTTTTTTTGCGCACACACCTGCCATTATACCAGCCCTGTCGGCTAGGGCGTTAGAATGCACCGACTGCACCTCTGCAGAGGTAAGGACTCCCCAAATGTGGCCACCTGTGCCGTGGGTGGTGACCCGTGATTGCTAAGGACGCGAAGTCCTTTGGTGGATGAGCAGTCCATGATATGCAACACTACACTGGCCCTTAATTAGGCTAGACAGGCAGGTCGGAGCAGCCACCCCCCTTCCGATCATTCGGCTAGTCCATGTCAAGCCAATCCAACCTATATTATTGCCCCAACCCTATTGTCTCATGGCAAGCCCCAACCCCTTTTTATCATATGGGTCTAGAAGGCGGTGACTGAGGCTTCTTCATGTCCTGGGAATGACGTTTAAACTCTATTCTGATGCGTTCAGTTCTGGAGCGTCGGGAATTGTGAGTACCTCTTTATCACATTGACTCCCTTGGTCCACTCTGGGACTCGCGAGTGGTAGTACTTGTTAGGGTCCATTCTTGGGTTAAATAGAAAAACATGAGTTAAAATAAACAAAATTGTATTATCCATTTAAGGAATTGATTTATTTCAAAACTATATATCGTATTAATAACCCTCTGAGGTTGATATGCCGTAAAAACAAAACAAAACAAAACAAAACAAAACAAACAGATCCACACATCACCAGAATTGGGCCGGCAGAGTCTTCACGTTTTCGGCACGCTTCTCCTGGCGTTTTGCATTTCACTGTGAAATAAAGAAAATGGCATTACTTTTTGACTCATCTCGTATCACTAAAGTTTCGTACATGGGATGGCTGACCCGGGAGTGTGTAGTACCTGTCTTAGCGGTCCCATCTAATGGTTAATAGAAAAATGTATTTATTAAAAAAAAAAATATTGCGGAATTCCATTAACAATGACTTTTTTCAAAACATTATTGGCATAAAACACCCACTGATGTTGATATGGCGTAAAACAAACAAACCAAACCATTTACAATATACATATACATGCACACATACATGATCGTGTAATACCAACCAGCTATTTTTTTAACGGTGAGACAAAATTATGTTTTAGGGATCAAACTTTCGATGATTATCGATATTTTTCGATGGAAATCATCATTATTTATCTATTAAAGCTCATGGATCGGATCAGCGCTGCCTCGCACAAGATCCCCGCTACACCCCGACAATTTGCACAAGGGGATCTCCTGAGAGGGCAAATGACGGTTGACGAGAGTTTGTCATGGATATCCGTAGTACTAGCGCGACATGATGATGAGAATGTTATAGTTACTAGTACAAAATAAAAAAAAACATTTTGAAACATATTGCCTGCAGGGGTGCGGAGTAAAAATTCAATGTCAGCGAGTTTGTACCCCAGTAAGTAAAATCATCAAATTCATAAAGCGATTAAAAAATAAAACAATTTGAAACGTAAACTTAATATGTTATTAAAAATAAAAAACAAACTATATATAGATATATAATACCAGTCATGTATTATTTTAAAACTTGTTTTGAAAAAACAATAGGACTGTCTAATTGTTTGCATGTTCAAATTTCCAGTGTATTTATTCTATGTTATTGACCGATTTTGGGGATAATGCTGACGTTAAGCAGTGACGGAATTTTTGTTACAGACAAAAACCGGAAGCGAATCTCCATTATTAATAGATATTGGAAATTTTTAGATGATGTCAATTATTTTGTGGACCAAAAATTCATAGAAGGAGTGTGTATTATACACATAGGTTTAGGTTTTCTCATGAGGTACATTCACCTTAAATGTCCTCTGCGTATTATACTCAAGGCGGATTATACTCGAATATTTACGGTATTTCAATCTCCGTAACCTAGAACATAATTAGCAAAATTTCAAATATTAAAAAATAATGCCATTGGAATTTGAGTGTATTATTCTGTTATGACGATTTGGCGGTTAATGTGAACGTAAAGCAGTGACGTAATTTTGTTACAGACAAAAAACTGGAAGCTAATCTCCATTAATAATAGATTTTACCTAAGCATAGCATAGATAACAGAGCAAGGCCAGATCCGAACTTCACTAAAACAATTGTCGTTAGCGCTAACAGCTTGCTAATCTACCTACACCCCACGAGGTGCCCCTGTAATACAATGTTAAAGATTCGGGGCGTATCATAGATTCGAGAGGGGTGGGGGACATGAGATCCTGGCCTGCTCTGTATCTATGCCTATGCCCTTAGTAAAAATCTATTATAATGGAGATTAGCTTCCAGTTTTTTTGTCGTTACACAAAAATTACGTCACTGCTTACGTCACATCCCCCAAATCGTCATAACAGAATAAATACACCAAAATTCCATGCCATTATTTTTTAATATTTTGGGAGTTTTTTCTAATTATGCTTCTAGGTTACGGAGAATTGCAATACCGTAAAAATATTCGAGATAATCCGCCCTGAGTATGAATACGCAGAGAGGAGTTTTAGGTGAAATGTACCTCTGAAAAAACCTTAAACCTTGTGTGTTATAATACACACTCCTTCTATAATTTTTTTGTGTCCACAAAAATTGACATCCATCTAAAATTTCCATATCTTTAATTAATGGAAGATCGCTTCCGGTTTTTGTCTGTAATCAAAAATTCTCGTCACTGCTTACGTCACATTACCCAAAAATCGTCATAACATAGAATAAATACACTGGAATTGGAACATGCAACATTAGACATCCTCATTTTGTTTTTTAAAACAAGTTTTAATTTAAAATTACATTGACTCAGCACGCGGATTATATATCTAATTATTAGTTTGTTTTATTTTAATACATATTTAAAGTTTTTACGTTCTCAAATTGTTTTATTTTTTTAATCCTTTAATGAATTTGATGATTTTACTTACTGAGGGTACAAACTCGCTGGACATTGAATTTTTTACCTCCCACCCCTCAGGCAATACTGTTTCAAAAATGTTTTTTTTATTTTTGTCACTAGTGAACTATTAACATTCTCATCATCATGTCGCGCTAGTAAGCACGGATATCCATGACAAACTCTCGTCAACCGCATTGCCCCTCGGAGATCCCCCTGTGCAAAAATTGTCGGGCAGTGTACGGGGATTTGTGCAGACGCAGGCAGCGACTGCATCAGATCATAGGCTTTTTCAATAGATAATAAAATGAGGATTTCCATTCGAAAAATATCGATAATAATCGAAAGTTTGATCAATAATTTTTCTCACCTGTTAAAAAATTAGCTCGTTGCGTATTACACGACATGTATGTGTGCATTGCTATATGGTATTATGTATGGTTTTGGTTTGGGTTTGGTTTGACGCCATATCAACATCAGTGGGGTGAATTTTTATGCCAATAATGTTTTGAAATAAAGGTCATGTTAATGCGAATTCTTCCACAATTTTTTTTTAATAAATACATTTTCTATTTAAACCCATAGATGGGACCCTAAACAGGTACTACCACTCCGCCGGTCAAGCCATTCCATGCAGGAAAACTTTTAGTGATACGAGGATGATGTCAAAAAAGGTCAATAGCCATTTTCTTTATTTTCACGTGAAAATGCCAAACCCAGGAGAGCGTGCCGAAAACGTGAAACTCTGCCGGCCCAATTCTGGTGTATCTGTGCGGATCTGTTTGTTTGTTTGTTTGTGTTTGTTTGTTTTTACGGCATTATCAACCTCAGAGGGTTATTTAATACCGATAAAGGTTTTTGAAAAATAAAATCAATTCTTAATGATAATACAATTTTGTTTATTAACTCATGTTTTTCTATTAACCATAGATGGACCCTAACAGTAACTACCACTCCGAGTCAGAGTGTTGACCAGGGAGCAATGGTGATAAAGAGGTACTCCACATTCCCCGAACCTCCAGAACTGAACCATCAATTAGGAGTTTAACGTCATTCCCATGACATGAAGAGCCTCAGTCAACCGCCTTCTAGCAACCCATATGATAAAAAAGGTGGGGCTTGCCATGAGGACAATAGGGTTGGGGCAATCATTATAGGTGATTGGCTTGACCATGACTAGCCGAATGATCGGAAGGGGTTGCTCTCCGACTGCCTGTTAGCCTAAGGTAAGGGCCAAAGTGTTAAGTGTTCGCATATCATGGAACTGCTCATCCACCATAGAACTCCGTCCCTAAGCTCACGGGGTCACCACCACGGGCAACAGCGTGGCCACAATTGAGGGAGTCTTTACCCCTCTGCAGAGGTAGCAGTCGGATTATGCATTCTAACGCCCTAGCCCGACAGGGCTGGTATATGCAGGTGATAATTCTGTGCGCAAAAAAAAAAAGAAAAATGGAAAATAGCGGGTATAATTGTGTACTAGCAAGACCTGTGGATATACCACAGTATAATAATATTATTACAAAATGCTAATCATAATAATGAATAGTAATAGTTAATAATGAAATTTATTGTGTACATGCTTCAGGTGCACCACAACTCTCAAAGTCTCATGTTTCAATTACCAAAACAAAACAGAATTAATGATTAGTCGTCAGGAACATGAACAGTTTACAGTAGTAAATATGTATGTATGTATTGCACGTATGTGTTGGAGAGAGAGCATCAGGTATAGTGTCGGCGGACTACAGGAAGCATGGCAGGGCTTTGAAAGGATTCAGTGTTTAAGGGCAGCCTTACAACAGACGCAGGCAGCTTATTCCATTGCCTTCCGCAATCTGAGCGTGAAGAAATGTTTCCGAAAAGTCACGTGAGCAGTGCTTTTGTTTTCTGACCTTTGTATGCATGCCCCAACGTGTGTTAGAAGATGGAGATCAAAAAAGCGTGCTCAAGGTTGCTGTTGTTTAAGATGATTAATGACCTTATGGAGCGTTTACCAGGTGAGTTGCCAGACGCCGACGAAGCTTCAACGTAATCTATCCCAGGGCAAGCGCAGGACGTCAGAGTAAGGTAGATGCCGGTGGAAGGAGTATTCGTTTGGTTGCACGTCTCTGCAACAGTTTCTAGGAGGTTAATATTCTGAGAAGATAAGGGGTTCTAGACTAGATGATGTGAATTCCAAGTGTGACCGCACCATAGATTTGTACAGCTTTAAATAGATAGACCGGTGTGAGCGGCTTGACAAAGCGTCTTGCTTGAGTGACGCCAACTGGATACTGCTAATAGGCCACTCCACCCACTTTACTTTTATACTCATCTTGAGCCTTGTCGGCGGGGGCTATAGGAATACGCCGATAGCATCTCTGTAGAGGTATAGGACACCCCTCCCTCAAATGGGTCGTCAATTGTTGGTCATGGTTTGGGACCTATTTGATGCTTGAGGAACGAGAATGTTTGTGGTACGTACTCAGCAGTCCATGAACATGCAACCTTCTACTTTAGACCTTTATTTGGGCTAGACGCGGGACGTCGCAGCAGCCCCCTATTCATTAATTGCTGATCCCCGCCAAGCCCATAGCACCTATATGATTGTCCCGCGCGTATTGCTTTGTGGCCGACTCCCAACCCTGTTTATTATATGTTGCTAAAAAAACTATATGAAGCGCGTGATTGTAATGGTTAAAGTCAAGGGAAAATGGACTCGTTGCCCCGAGTTCAAATCGGTTGTGTAATGGCAATTTCACCTATAACGGCTTTAATTACCCTTGGGAAAGGTATGAATCTTACTCTTCCCTCCATGCTTATGGATAAATAGTAGGCAGACTGGGGCTCTTTAACCTGGGTTAGGCAACCGGCTCTAGGGAGAAGGAAAGCTTTAAATCAAACCTGGTTGAACTTGCCTTAAGAAATTGACCTTGTGTCACAATCCCGCTCGTGTGGAGGGCGTGGTTATATATATATATATATATATATATATGTGTGTGTTTGTGTTTGGATGTGTGGCTGAAGGGGCTTAAATCCTTAGTATGGACGTTTAAACTGTTATTTTGATGGAGAGATTCCAGTTCTGGATTTCTGAGGAGTGTGGAGTATACCTTCATTGCCATTACTTCCCAGGTGCACTCTCTCCGCGAGTCCTAGTACCTTGTTTGCAGCGTCATTTAGGGTTAAATAGATAAAAAATTTAAAATTTGAAAGTAGGTAGCGTTGAAAATGGAGTCAACAGCGCCTGGTTACTGACCAGTTCGTCGCGTATGCGATCTTCAGACCAAGTCTCTTACTAATATATATATATATATATATATATAATATAGAGAGAGGAGCTGAGAGAGAATAGATATAGATAGGAGAGAGAGAGAGAGAGAGAGGGAGAACGAGAATAGAGAGTCGAGGAGAGAGAAGGGAAAGGAGATAGTAATATCAAGAGACAGAAAGTGAGAGAGAGAGAGGGAGAGAGAGAGATGGAGAGAGATAGTAATATCAACGAGACAGAAAGTGAGGAGAAGAGAGAGAGAGATAGGAAGTAATATTAAGAAAGTAAAGAGAAAAGAAGTTAAGATTAAGAGAGAGAGAGAGAGAGAGAGAGAGGAGAGAGAGAGAGAGAGAGGAGAGAGAGGAGAGGCCGAATAAGCAGACAGAGAAAGATTTAGACAGAGACAAACAGGGCAGAGATAGATTGATAAGATTAGATAGATAGAAAGATAGATTTGAGAGTGATGAGAAGAGAGGAGAGGAGATAAAGAAGGAGAGAGATGAGAGGAGAGAGAGAGAGGACTTGATAAGATCAAAGATAACGTGAAGACCCATTAAAATCTAAATAATTTCCTGTATACTGTTGGCCTTTATGGACAGGAACTTCCACCCCTTCAAAAAATAATTAAATAAATAAATAAAAATTATAAATAAAATTAAATAAAAATTAAAATAAAATTAAAAAAAAGATGTGAAAGAGAAAAGTTTTTTCTCCGATAAACGAAAACTCCCGTGGTACCTTGAATAAAAATTTGCATGAAAAAGGCGGCCTAGCGAATCCAGCGGAGGTAAGACTTCAGCCCTTATACAGAGAGAGAGAGACGAGAGTGGAGAGAGAGAGAGAGAGGAGAAGAGAGAGAGAGAGAGGGGGTGGAAGGGGGCAAGTTGTTTTGACTTTACCAGAGGGCGCTCGACAGGTAGGAAGGCAGATACGTCGGAATGTCATTTTCGTCTTTCTTAGAGCAGGAGAGGCTCGCGTCACCTGTGAATTTACAGGCTTTCTTTACAGGCGAGAACGAGAGAGAGGAGAGAGAGAGAAGCAGAGATGAGAGAGAGAGAAGAGAGAAGAGAGAGAGAGCTTCTGGGGGACCCGCTTGAGTGACACACCTTGTGAAGATCTCGTAAAAACTGGGACGCTAAATTGAAAAGAGAGCGGGAGTAGCGGTGGAGGAGAAGAGGGGAGAGGAGGTGAGAAGAAGGCAGGGGAAAATGTGGACAGTCAGAAGTAGATTATTTATACAGTAGATTATGCATAGAGATATTCAGGTTTCGCCGATTCGCGGCATGCGTACACACAATTACACAAATTGTAGAGACGGATGATACCAAGGAGAATGACCGAGATGAATATATATATATATATATATAATATATAATATATTATATATATATATATATTATATATCTATATATAGATATTTCATATATATATGTATATATGTATGTATGTATTCGGAACTCCCGCTTTGGGATAAATGGAATTATGGATATGAGAATGAAAGGAATCTTCTTGTTTCTTTTTTCCCAAACACACAAACACCACTAGGAACAATCACAACACAGACACACACATTTCACATTACTCACACATACACAACAAGCACACATTCACAAGCGTCTGGGACGCACGACACACACACACACACACACACACACACAACACACACAAATGCGCCGCGTACACGAAGAGAGGGAGACAAGGAAAATCAAAAATAATATGCTTTCCGTTATATAGGATGTTGCTTCTAACACACACCACACACACACACACCACACACACATACACACCACGCATGTACACAGAAGCGCTCACACATACACACACACATACACACACATACTCTGAAGTTAGGAAGACTAGGAAAATCAAGTGACATTGTTCCGCCTATACAGATTACCTATAACCACACACACACACACACGCCGAGCGCACACACACACACGCGAGCCACACCACACACACAAAAGCACACACAAAAGCACACGCATACAAGCCACACAATTCACCACGCACACACACAAGCGCACATTACACACAAAAATCACACGCATACAGCCACACCAATCCACACCACACACACACACCACACAGACACACACAAGCGCACACACATACACACAAAAGCACACACACACACATACCACACTAAAGCACACACAAAAGCACACGCCATACAAGCACACAATCACAACACACACAAGCTCACCACACACATAGGACACAAAAGCACACACAAAAGCACACGCATACAACGCAAACAATCAACAACACACACACACACACACACACACCACACACACACACACACAAAAGGCGCGCACATACACACACAAGCGCACCACACGCATACACACAAAGCACACACACAAAAGGCACCAAGCATACAAGCACACAATCACACACACACTCACTCACACAAACACACACATACACACACACACACCTAACCACTCTCACATAAACGCACCACCACACACAAACACAAACACACATAACACAACTCATGGGAGGCGACCTGTTGTGTAAATGGCCTATCGTGCGAGGAAATAGACACGGTGATCCGACGTTCGGAAAACTTGGATGGCGGCTGTTTGATTTCACATAGCACAATACCATGGCGAGTATTTAACTCAACCCTTCACCACGCGGTTAGGATATTGACAAAAAGGTTACAAGCATGTGCGCTTCCAGCGAGGATTTAAACTCTCTATTCAGTTGTAATGTTCTGCAAGGACTAGCGCTAACCATTACACTACGATAGGACCACCCTACGCATGAATAAAAGATAGATATTTACCCCAGCCCGTTCGCCACCAGGTTCGGATGTCTCAAATTTCCCAGTATGGATGAACTCGCTGTAGTTGTTTGGATGTTCTAGATAATAACCAGTTAAACCATGACATCACGATTGGACGCTTCCGCCACTAAGCAAAAAACTATGTATCAAATATCTCCTTCCGGTTAAATCGAACTTAACGACCTAGTCTTTGAGGGCGTAACACAGATTCTTCAAGGAACGTGGTTTCACAGTTAAACTGTAAATTTTAAAAAAATAAAATAACTCATTGCATTATAGCTTTAATTCATTAATACTGATCAAACACTGAAAATTTCATTAAATTTCGGCTTAATTCCCTGATTTTTATTATTTTCTCTTTCGGCCGGGTGACATACGGTAGCTGGAATTTAGGTCCGTTAATTCGATTTAAACCCTCCACCCAGCTATGAGTGGTCCATTCAGAATTAGAGGGGGGGGGGGTGGAATCCAAACTTATGCATTGCCTAGGCCAGTGGTTCATAATCGAGATCCTCTGGACTGGAACAAAAAGGTGAAACAATTTAGTATCATTGCATTATTCGGACTATTGTCCTCATCTTTCATTAGTTATCTGCTACAACGCTTCAGCCTATGTACCTTCGGCCTTCTTCAGGTGTTTTTTGCTCCGCGGACTCGGGAACCTTCTTTTCGAATCGGGAACTCTTCTTGTCGTAATCGCGGAGCCATCACGGGAACTTTGAACCTAATCCTTTATTCAGTTCACGGGGGTATCCTGTTTCTCATTCCTGTGAAATGATGAAAAAAGATTGAATAATTTCTTTTAAAAGATATTCGAATGAATTAGGTGGAAATGTTTTACGGAAAATATCGGCAGTGTGACACTGGTAAGTTTTGGTTTGTACAAGAAAAACCACAATAAATGAATAAATAAAATAAAAGATAAAATAAAGGGTTAGGTTCAAACTTCCGTGAGCTCCCGGATTACGATAAAGAAGGTTCCCGATTACAACAAGAAGGTTCCGAGTTGAAAAGAAGGTTGCTCGAGGTCCGAGAGAAATACCCGAAGAAGACAGGAGGCCATATCGGCCGAAGGCGTTGCTACAGATTAACAATGGAATATGCAGGACAATAGTCCGAATAACGGCAGATTAATACTATTTTTAAAAATATTGACCTCTTTTCTTTTTGGGTGAAATTATTTAGAGATTTCCGTGTGTTGAGTGCATTAATTTCACTTGCTTCTTCCCATATGTACTAGTGGCCTCGCCGTTTACCATAAATGAACTGTAAAAAGTTTGAGTAGTGAAAAATCATGGAATTGAGAAAAAAAAATGAAGTTGGGGGGAGAAAAGTTGAGCTATCGAATACGAATGAATCTGACAGAGAGAGAGAGAGAGAGATGGAGAGAGAGGAATGAGAGAGACGAGACGGAGCAGAGGAAAGTTGTGTGTTGAGAGAGGAGAGAGAGAGCAGCAGAGAGGAGAGAGAGAGCAAGAGAAAGTGTGTAGTGTTTGAGAGAGAGAGAGAGAGAGAGAGAAGAGAGAGAGAGAGAGAGATGAGAGAGAGAGACTGATAAGATCAAAGATTAACGGTGTAAGGTTTTATTTTTATTTTTGGAAAATTTAAATTTAAAATTTGTTCGGAGTATTTATAATTGCGAAAATGTCATGCACATTTTTTTTTTTTTTTTTTCCGTATAACTTTTTTTTCCAAAAAACAAAATTTTAAATTTTCACATTCCACCCAAAAAATAAAAAATAAAAACCTTACAACCATCATACTTTTCTAACTTATATATAGAAAAACAAAAAAATAAGAAAAAATTTACAAAATATTAATTACAAAAATAAAAAATTCTTTTTCTATAAAATCTGTTAAGACTAACTGTCTAACAGGCTTAATACTCATCCCATTTTTGAATAGAGAAATTCGTCTTAGGTGTCAAAATTGTTAATATGTCTTCTTTTTTTAAAAACTGTAAATAGATAACATAATCTGATGACCGAGAAAAATGCGGCGGGAAGTGCTCACATTCGAAAACGATTTATAACTTTTTTTCTTTTTTGCAACATCAAGGGTTTTGTTTTGAAACTCATATGACTTTTGTCTCCGCTACTTAGAAACACGGAGTATAAACAAGCCTGATGATGATTTTCATAAATCGAAAATATGTTCAATATCAGCTTATTGTTAATAAATTGTTTTCACTTTAACAGCATTTTGTGGATGTTTTCATATATATATATATGATGCATCCATATATACAAATGTTTTATTTGCACTCTTGAAAAAAGGGCTGCTCCCGAAAGTATTTTTGCTTCACTGTGTGATACATTCGTCAACACTTAGTTGCCAAGGAGTTGTGCCAAACAAATGCCTGGCGCCTTTTATGTGTTGTGATAAAAAGAATGTTAACCAATTAAAATCAAATTCTCTTCTTTCGAATTCTGCTGAGAAAATGGTTAAAGAATTGAACGCCTTGTAATGTATACTATGAGGTGACGTGGTTATCAAAGAGGAACTGTCTTCATTCGTTTTACTGAAAACTGTGACCTATTGTTTTTGGTTTGGTCTGTTGGATTTTACGGCATGTCAACCCTTGTCGAGTTATTTTCATGTCGAAGACATGTTAGTTCAATTCCTTCTAGCATGGGTATTTAAGTTTCTTTCAAAACCCATTTTTTCTGTTTTAACCATAATAGCAGCGGGATCCTAACAGGTATTACCTCTCCGGGTTTGTGTGGATATTGGAGGAATCGAAATAGCGATGAAGGAGTACTCCACATTCCCCAAAAGCTCCAAAAATTTTGAACTTCTCCATTAGATGCAGTTAACACATACCCATGACACTAAGACCCTCAACCATCACCTTCTGGTCCATATATGATAAAAAAGGACTATATAATCTTATTCTGCTAACCCTATTTTAATTCATACCAGGACACTAAGACCCTCAAACCACCGCTTTCTAGCACACTATATCATAAAAAACGGGACTATATTTAATTTCTTTACTAACACCTAGTTTGAAATAGAATCTGTTTGCAACTAAATATGATGCATTTTATCTTATCTGATATATTTGAAAAACAATCAATTTACTTAATAAGACAACTCTAACAGAAAATATTCTGATTATCATATCCAGTTGTAGGTGGCATTATGTATTTAACTGAGAAAACTTCGGACCATTATTGACCTTTTAGGCACCCCTTTTGCGACTCTCGTTTCATGGGGGACATTTTTTTTCACTTTACACCGGCCAAATCCGGTTGTTTGTTAAACATACGACTTTTAGAGTTTTTTTTAAATTATAAAACCTTAACCCCTACCCTAATCCCTAACCCTATCCCTAACCCCTAACAGACAAACCGGATTTTGACGGTGTAATTGGAAAAAATGTCATTTTGAAACGAGATCGCAAAAGGCGGTGGCCTAAAGCGTCATATTGTCAAAACTTCAACTGTACAAAATTAAATCATACGATGTAACATTTTGGAATAGTTTTTCTTTCTGATTTTGGCTTCGATTAGCAGCCGATTTGTCATGATGAATGACTTTGCATTGGATGCTAAAATATTTGGAAAATTGCCGATGAAAATTTGCATAAAAATATGCTAGCACAGTTTCGGACATATTCATGCATGGATATACCAAACGCGGCTGGACAATTCCTTTTGATCGCGTTGGCTGGTTTGCGTGGTTTTTACGGCATTTCAACTCATTGGGTTATTTAAATGCCAAAATGCGTTTGTGTTTTATTCATTTTTGTCGGTTGGTTGTTGGTTGCCTGACTTGGTTGGCTTGTTGGTTGGTTGGGTTTTTACGGCACCTTCAACACATTTAGGCATCAATTTTATGCTGAAGACTTTTTTTACTCATTCATTGATGGCGTCCTTCATTTTAAAAAGCTCAATTAAAAAAAAATACCATTAATTTTAAACTCATGTTTTTTCTATTAAACCCATTATATGGGACCCTATTCAGATAATACTGGGTCAGAGTGGTCCTGGGAGTAATGGTGATGCAAGCGGACTACTTCACAATTCATAGAGCTCCAGCATTTGAAACTTCTTTCATCCGGGCTTAGCGTTTAACGGTCATACCCAAGACATTTAAGACCCTCAACCACCGCCTTCAAGCACATATATGATAAAAAGCGTTAAGTTCCTTTGAAGTTTATTACTGTCGATGTAGAGATTTCTTTAAAAGTTGACCCTCATTGAATTACAAAGGGATAAATATTGCATGGCAAAATTCAAAGATGGGAGGAATAATATATGCAAAACAAATGAACACAAGCTAAAAATTACCCACTACTCAGGGATAAAAGTACAACTTGCTTTATTAGCATTATAGTTTCCCCCCCCCCCAAACCATGCCGTGGTTTAGACAAGAGGGTCCATTAATTGTGGGGCGCCAAACCATGAGGCCGAGCTCATGGATAAGTTGCACCAACAAATACATGGAGCTTGCTCGGCTTTTCAAATATTGGAACTCAGTCCTGTACCTCAGCTATTGCGTTAGCCGAATGAGAACAGGATACCCCCCCCCCCCCGTAGAATGAATTAAAAGGGTTAGGTTCGGAATGGCCTCCCCGATTACGACTAGAAGGTTCCCGAAACGCGAATAGAGGTTCCCAAGCTCCGAAAAGAAGGTTTCCCTAGTCCGATGAAGTTCTATCGAGTCCGACAAGAAATACCTGAAAGAAGGCCAGAGAGCCACATCAGGCCGAAACATTGTACAGATAACAATGAGCGATGCAGGACAATAGTCGAATAATCCAAACATTTACTAATTATCCAGCCTTCATGTAAAAGAATTCGAGAAATAAACCCAGTTCTGTCCCTTTAATCAAGGCGGGCTGTGTTGCTTGGGCTGGATGATCCCCTGGATCACGCCGTTAATTTAATTAATCCCCGGTCCAGTGCCGAAGCCACCAGGCACAGGGACGAAGCCGGTTTTCCATCATTTTATCTTGTTGGATCGCGTTATATATATATATATATATATATATATATAATATATATCATATATATATATATATATATATAGTATATATATATATATAAGAGCCTGTAGGAAATAGCCCACTGCGATTTTCTTAATCTTTCTGTTCGCAAATAGCGTTATGTGGTGAAACGGGATCAATCATGTCCGCCCCCCCCCCCCGTAGCTGCCCCAGTCAACATGATTACATGTACAATTACTCTTTATTATTAAAGAAAGAAGAAAAGAAATAAAAACAAGATAACATGACGCTTGTTTCTTTTCCCCTCTCTTCTCTTCTCTTTTCTTTCTTTCTTCCCCCTCTCTTTTTATTATTTTACTCTATCTTTCTTTCTTCCATGTGGATTAATCCTGGTTCTTATTTTCTTTCGTTCTCCTCCTCTTTCTTCTTTCTTTCTTTCTTCTTCCTTTCTTTCTTTCTTTTTTTTCTATTCTTTTCTTTTCTTTTTCTTTTTTCTTTCTTTTCTGCCTTTCTTTTTTTATCTTTCCTTTCATCTTTTCTATTTTTTTTCATTTTAGCATATTACACTTTCTTCTTTCTTTCTTTCTTTCTTTTCTTTCTTTCTTTCTTTCTTTTTCTTTTTCTTTTTTTCTGCCTTTCTTTATCTTTCTTTCATTCTTTTTCTAATTTTTCTTTTTTTTCATTTTTAGCCATTAGTACACCTTTCTTTCTTTTCTTTCTTTCTCTTTCTTTCTTTCTTTCTTCTTTCTTAATTCTCTCTTCCTCTCTCTTCCTCTCTCTTTTTACTATTTTACTCTATTCTTTCCTTTTCTCCATGTTAGATACATCTGACTCTTGCTTCTTTTCTCTCTTTCCGCTCACCCTTCACTTCTTTCTTTCTTCTTTTCTTTTTTCTTTCTTTCTTTCTTTTTTCTTTTCTTCTTTCTTTTCTGCCTTTCTTTTTTATCTTTTCTTTTCATCTTTTCTATTTTTCTTTTTTTTCATTTAGCATATTACACCTTCTTTCTTTCTTTCTTTCTTCTCTTTCTTCTTTCTTTCTTTCTTTCTTTTTCTTTTTTTCTGCCTTTTTTTCTTTTCCCTTTTTTTATCTTTCTTTTCATCTTTTCTATTTTTCTTTTTTTTCATTTTAGCATATTACACATTTTTCTTCTTTCTTTTCTTTCTTCCTTTCTTTCTTTCTTTCTTTTTTCTGCCTTTTCTTTTTTATCTTTCTTTTCATCTTTTCTATTTTCTTTTTTTTCATTAGCATATTACAACATTTCTTTCTTCTTTCTCTTTCTTTCTTTCTTTCTTTCTTTCTTTCTTTCTTTTTTTCTGCCTTTCTTTTTTTATCTTTCTTTTCATCTTTTCTATTTTTTCTTTTTTTCATTTAGCATATACACATTTTCTTCTTTCTTTCTTTCTTTCTTTCTTTCTTCTTTTTCTTTTTTTCTTGCCTTTCTTTTTATCTTTTCTTTTCATCTTTTCTATTTCTTCTTTTTTTTCATTTAGCATATTACACCTTTCTTTCCTTTCTTTCACTTTCTTTCTTTCTTTCTTTCTTTCTTTCCTTCCTTCTTTCTTCTTTCTTCTTTCTTCCTCTCTCTTTTATCTTACCCTCTATCTTTCTTTCTTCCATGTAAGATACTTCTGACTCTTGCTTTCTTTTCTCTCTTACCTCTCCCTTTTCCCCGTTCTGAGTTCCTTCTTTCTCTTCTTTCTATTCTTTCTTTCTTTCTTTCTTCTTTCTCCCCTCTCCTCTTTATCTATTCTTTTCCCTTCACTGATTCCCCCCTCCCCTCTCTATTTATTATTGCCATTCTTTTTACTTCTTGCAATTTTCTCGCTTACTCACATCTTTTTTGCATTCATTTTCGCATAATTTTAAAACCCCCTCCCCCACCCCTCTCTCTTCTTTTCTTCTCTCCTTCTCTATTCCTTTACGCACTTTCCTGCTGTTTATTGCATCATTTTCGCACAATTTTTAAGACCTCTTCTTTCTTTCACATTTTCTCTCTCTTTCTATCTTCCCTCCCCCTCTCTCTCCTTCTCCTCTTCTTTCTCTCACAATTTTAGGACCCCTCTCTCTTTCTCTCACCCTCTCTTTCTTTCCCCCTCTCTCTTATTTTCGCAACATTTTAAGCCACCCTCTCTCTTTCTCGACCCATCCCTCCCTCTCCCCCCTCTCTTTCTCTCTCCTCTCTCTCTCTAGTCTCTCTCCCATTTTTCGCACAACTTTAGGACCTCCTCTCTTTCTCTTCCTCTTCACTCCCCCTCTCTCTTTCTCTCTCTTATTTACACAATTTTAAGACCACTCCTTCCCTTATCTCTCTCCCCCCCTCTCTTCTCTCTTTATTTCGCCACAAACTTTTAAGACCACCCACCTCCCTTTCTCTATCCCTCTTTTCTCCTCCCACTTCTCTCTCTTTATCTCCCTTTCTCTCCCCCTGCTGAAATCAACAATTTCTCTTTTCTTCTTCATCCCCAGCCATTAATTCAGTTTAATGTCCAGCGGCGAAAAAGCACTTACCATAAAAAGAATCCCTTCTAATATTACAGAAGAGTGTAGGGCAGCAGCCTCAGTGAACGCGGTTATCCCGTTTTGCATAACTCAAAATAAGTTACGTTAAGAAGAGCTATTTCACGAACGAGGGATTCCGCATTTTCATCTACCTTCATGAAGCCAATTTGAAAAAAAAACAACTCTTGCCTCCGCTGAATACCAATAGGTTGGTTTTAGTTAGTACAAGCAGCGGCTACCCGGCGTCGCCTGGTTAGAGTTTTTTTAAAAAGTTAGTCCCGTAGATCCATTGCTTTTCTGAATCGTGGAGTTGAATGCCTCGTGGATGCCCCATTTAAATCCCTATGCAACCCCCCACCTCCCACCCAAAAAAACCTTGCATTAATCCAGCTACTCTGAAAAGAAATGTTAATGTTTACTATCTAAAATATTAAATGAAAAAAAAATCCATGCTGTTATCATTTCAATTTTTATCTTTTAATTATCTTCACGCAATATAAATAAAAATCTCTTATTATTTTTTGCTCAAAAACCAAGCCCTGGTGATATTTAATGTGTATATATATTATTTTGTTGTTAATTGTATTTATTTCGAAGTTTCCTTCCGGACATACAGATTCACACCAAACTGCCCTTATATATATATATATATATATATATATATATATATAATATATATATATAGATAGATAGATAGATAGAAAAAAGAAGAGGAGAAAAAAAGAAGCAGAGTCACAGAAATATCTACATGGAAAAAGAAAGATAGAAGTAAATAGTAAAAGAGGAGGAGAAGAGAAAGAGAGAATAAAGAAAGAAAAGGAAAAGAAAACAAAAGAAAGAAAGGAGAAAAAAGAAAAAAAAAAAGAAAAGAGAATTAAGAGAAGAAAGAAGAAAAGTTACTATGCTAAAGAAAAAAAAAAAAAAAAAAGAAATAGAAAAGATGAAAGAAATAAAAAGAAAGGCAGAAAAAAAGAAAAAGAAAGAAAGAAAAGAAAGATAAGAAAAAGAGAAGAAAGAAAGAAAAAAGAAAGAAAGAAAGTGTAATATGCTAAATGAAAAAAAAAAAAAAAATAGAAAGATGAAAGGAAAGATAAAAAAGAAGCAGAAAGAAAGAAAAAGAAAAAGAAAGAAAAGAAGAAAAAAAAAAGAAAGAAAGAAAGAAAGAAAGAAAGAAAAAAGAAAGAAAGAAGGAGACGAAAGAAATAAGAACAGGAATTATCCACATGAAGAAAGAAAGATAGAGTAAATATAAAGAGAGGGGGAAGAAAGAAAGAAAGAGAAGAGAAGAGAGGGAAAGAACAAGCGTCATGAATTATCTTGTTTATTTCTTTCTCTTTCTTAATAATAAGAAGTAATTACATGTAATCATGTGACTTGGGCAGCTACGGGGGGCGAACATGATTGATCCCCGTTTCACCACATAACGCTATTTGCGAACAGAAAGATTTGAAAATCGCAGTGCTATTTCTACAGGCCTTAATATATAATATATATATATATATATATATATATATAATATATATATATATTATATATAATATATAACCGATCCAACAAGATAAAATGATGGAAACCGGGCTTCGGTCCCTGTGCCTGGTGGCTTCGGCACTGGACCGGGGATTAATTAAATTAACGCGTGATCCCAGGGGATCATCCACCCAAGCAACACCAGCCCCTTGATTTAAAGGGACAGAACTGGGTTTATTTCTCGAATTCTTTTTACATGAGGCTGGATAATTAGTAATGTTTGGATTATTCGGACTATTGTCCTCATCCTCATTGTTATCTGTACAATGTTTCGGCCGATTGTGCTCTCTGCCTTCTTCAGGTATTTCTTGTCGGACTCGAGAACTTCATCGGACTAGGGAACCTCTTTTCGGACTTGGGAACCTTTATTCGCTTTCGGAACCTTCTAGTCGTAATCGGAGACCATTCCGAACCTAACCCTTATTCATTCTAGGGGGGGGGGGTATCCTGTTCTCATTCGGCTAACCATAGCTGAGGTACAGGACTGAGTTCCAATAGGAAAATGCCGAGCAGCTCCATGTATTTGTTGTGCCACTATCCCATGAGCTTCGGCTCATGGTTGGCCCCACATTAATGACCTCTTGTCTAACCGGCATGGTTTGGGGGGGGAAATACTATAATGCTATAAGCAAAGTTGTACTTTATCCCTGAGTAGTGGGTAATTTTTAGCTGTGTCATTTGTTTTGCATATATTATTCCTCCCATCTTTGAATTTTGCATGCAATATTTAATCCCTTTGTAATTCAATGAGGGTCAACTTTAAAGAAATCTCTACATCGACAGTATAAACTTCAAAAGGAACTTAACCCTTTTTATCATATATGTGCTTGAAGGCGGTGGTTGAGGGTCTTAATGTCTTGGGTATGACGTTAAACGCTACCGGATGAAGAAGTTTCAAATCTGGAGCTCTATGAATTGTGAAGTAGCCCTTCATCACCATTACTCCCAGGCCCACTCTGACCCAGTATTATCTGATAGGGTCCCATATATGGGTTTAATAGAAAAACATGAGTTTAAAATTAATGTATTTTTTTTAATTGAGCTTTTAAAAATGAAGGACCCATCAAGAATGAGTAAAAAAAAGTCTTCAGCATAAAATGATCCCAATGTGTTGAAGTGCCGTAAAACCCAACCAACCAACCAACCAACCAGTCAGGCAACCAACCAACCAACCGAACAAAAATGAATAAAACAAAACGCATTTGGCATTAAATAACCCAATGAGTTGAAATGCCGTAAAAACCAACCAACCAGCCAACCGATCAAAAGGAATTGTCACCCAGTTTGGTATATCCATCATGAATATGTCCCGAAACTGTGCTAGCATATTTTTATGCAAATTTTCATGCAAATTTTCCAAATATTTAGCATCCAATGCAAAGTCATCATCATGCAAATCGCTGCTAATCGAAGCCAAAACAAAGAAACTATTCCAATGTACAACGTATGATATTAATTTTGTACAGTTGAAGTTTTGAACAATATGACCTTTAGGCACCCCTTTTGCGATCTCGTTTCAAAATGACATTTTTCCAATTACACCGTCAAAATCCGGTTGTCTGTTAGGGGTTAGGGATAGGGTTAGGGATTAGGGTTAGGGGTTAGTTTTATAATTTAAAAAAAAACTCTAAAAGTCGTATGTTAACAAACAACCGGATTTTGCCGGTGTAAATGAAAAAAAATGTCCCCCATGAAACGAGATCGCAAAAGGGGTGCCTAAAGGTCATATGGTCCGAAGTTTTCTCAGTAAAACAGTAATGCCACCTACACTGGATATGATATCAGAATATTTCTGTTAGAGTTGTTTATTAAGTAAATTGATTGTTTTTCAAATATATCAGATAAGTAAAATGCATCATATTTAGTTGCAAACAGTTCTATTCCAAACTAGGTGTTAGTAAGAAATAAATATAGTCCCTTTTTATGATATATGTGCTAGAAAGCGGTGGTTGAGGGTCTTAGTGTCCTGGGTATGAATTAAAATAGGTGTTAGCAAGAAATAAGATAATATAGTCCCTTTTTATCATATATGGACTAGAAGGTGATGGTTGAGGGTCTTAGTGTCATGGGTATGTGTTAAACTGCATCTAATGGAGAAGTTCAAATTTTGGAGCTTTGGGGAATGTGGAGTACTCCTTCATCGCTATTTCGTTCCTCCAATATCCACACAAACCCGGAGAGGTAATACCTGTTAGGATCCCCTCTATAGGTTAAACAGAAAAAATGAGTTTGAAAAGAACTTAAATACCCATCTAGAAGGAATTGAACTAAATGTCTTCGACATGAAAATAACTCGACAAGGGTTGACATGCCGTAAAATCCAACAGACCAAACCAAACAATAGAGTCACAATGTTCAGTAAAACGATGAAGACAGTTCCTCTTTGATAACCACCTCACCTCAGTATACATTACAAGGCGTTCAAATTCTTTACCATTTTCTCAGCAGAATTCACGAAAGAAGAGAATTTGATTTAATATGGTTAACTTCTTTTATCACAACACTAAAGGCGCCAGGCATTTGTTTGCACAACTCCTTTGCAACTAAGTGTTGACAATGTATCACACAGTGAAGCAAAATACTTCGGGAACAGCCCTTTTTTCAAGAGTGCAATAAAACATTTGTATATATGGATGCATCATATATATATATATGAAAACACCACAAAATGCTGTTAAAGTGAAAACAATTTATAACATAGCTGATATTGAACAATATTTCGATTTTATGAAAATCATCATCAGAGCTTGTTTATACTCCGTGTTTCTAAGAGCGGAGACAAAAGTCATATGAGTTCAAAACAAAAACCTTGATGTTGCAAAAAAGAAAAAAGTTATAAAATAGTTTCGAATGTGAGCACTTCCGCCGCATTTTTCTCGGTCATCAGATTATGTATATCTTATTGTAACAGTTTTTAAAAAAGAAGACATATTAACAATTTTGACACTAGACGAATTCTCTTATTCAAAATGGGATGAGTATTAGCCTGTTGACAGTTAGTCTTCAACAGATTTATAGAAAAAGAATTTTTATTTTTGTAATTAATATTGTAAATTTTCTATTTTTTGTTTTTCTTATATATAAAGTAGAAAAGTATGAATGGTTGTAAGGTTTTATTTTTATTTTTTGGGTAATGTGAAAATTTAAAATTTGTTTGGAAGTATATAACGGAAAATGTCATGACATTTTCCATTATATACTTCCGAACAAATTTTAAATTTTAAATTTTCCAAAAAATAAAAATAAAACCTTACAACCGTTATCTTTGATCTTATCAGTCTCTCTCTCTCTCTCTCTCTCTCTCTCCTCTCTCTCATCTCTCTCTCTCTCAAACACACACACTTTCTCTTGCTCTCTCTCTCTCTCTCTCTCTCTCTCTCTCTCTCAAACACACACACCTTTCTCTCTCTCTCTCTTCTCTCTCTCTCTCTCTCTCTCTCTCTCTCTCTCTGTCAGATCATTCGTATTCGTAGCTCACTTTTCTCCCCCAACTTCATTTTTTTTCTCAATCCATGATTTTCACTACTCAAACTTATTTACAGTTCAATTTATGGTAAACGGCCGAGGCACTAGTACTATGGGAAGAAGCAGTGGAATTATGCACTCAAACACAGGAAATCTCTAAATAATTTCACCCAAAAAGAAAAGAGGTCAAATATTTTAAAAATAGTATTATCTGCGTTATTCGGACTATTGTCCTCATATTCATTGTTATCTGTACAACCCTTCGGCCGATATGGCCTCCTGTCTTCTTCGGGTATTTCTTCTCGGACTCGACAACCTTCTTTTCAAACTCGAGAACCTTCTTGTTGTAATCGGGAACCTTCTTATCGTAATCGGAGCCATCACGGAAGTTAACCTAACCCTTTATTTTATCTTTTATTTATTTATTCATTTATTGCTGGTTTTCTTGTACAAACCAAACTTACCGTGTCACACTCGATATTTTCACGTAAAACATTTCACCTAATTCATCGAATATCTTTTAAAGAATTATTCAATCTTTTTCATCATTCACGGAATGAGAACAGGATACCCCCGTGAACTGAATAAAGGATTAGGTTCAAAGTTCCGTGATGGCTCCCGATTACGACAAGAAGGTTCCCGAGTTCGAAAAGAAGGTTCCCGAGTCCGACAAAAAACACCTGAAGAAGGCCGAAGGTCACATAGGCTGAAGCGTTGTACAGATAACAATGAAGATGAGGACAATAGTCCGAATAATGCAAATGATACTAAATTGTTTCACCTTTTGTTCCAGTCCATGAGGATCTCGATTATGAACCACTGGCCTAGGCAATCATAGTTTGGATTCCACCCCCCCCCCCTCTATTCTGAATGGACCACTCATAGCTGGGTGGAGGGTTAAATCGAACTTAACGGACCTAAATTCCACTACCGTATGTCACCGCCGAAAGAGAAAATAATAAAAATCAGGGAATTAACCGAATTTAATGAAATTTTCAGTGTTGATGTATTAATGAATAAAAGCTATAATGCATGAGTTATTTTATTTTTTTAAATTTACAGTTAACTGTGAACCACGTATCCTTGAGAATCTGTGTTACGCCTCAAAGACTAGGTCCGTTAAGTTCGATTTAACCGGAGGGAGATATTTGGATACATAGTTTTTGCTTAGTGCGGAGCGTCCAATCGTGATGTCATGGTTAACTGGTTATTATCTCAGAACATCACAACTGAACAGCGAGTTCGATCCATACTGGGAAATTTGAGACATCCGACCTGGTGGCGAACGGGCTGGGTAAATATCTATCTTTATCATGCGTAGGGTGTCCTATCGTAGTGTAATGGTTAGCAAGCTAGTCTTGCAGAACATTACAACTGAATAGAGAGTTTAATCCTCGCTGGAAGCCACATGCTTGTAACCTTTTTGTCATATCCTACCCGTGGTGAAAGGGTTGATTAAATACCTCCCATGAGTATTAGTGCTATGTGAAATGCAAACAGCCCCATCCAAGTTTCGAACTCGGATCACCGTGTCTATTTCCTCGCACGATAGCCATTACACAACGGTCGCCTCCCATGAGTGTGTATGTGTGTTTGTGTTTGTGTGTGCGTGTGCGTTTATGTGAGAGTGGTTAGGTGTGTGTGTGTGTATGTGTGTGTTTGTGTGAGTGAGTGTGTGTGTGATTGTGTGCTTGTATGCTTGTGCTTTTG
>CM042166.1:18813025-18848025 GCA_023376005.1 Doryteuthis pealeii | reverse complement strand
CACACACATATATAATATATATAATATATATACCAACCCCTCCACGAGAGCGGGATGTGACACAAGGTCAATTTCTTAAGCAAAGTTCAACAGGTTTGAATTTAAAGCTTTCCTTCTCCTAGACCGGTTGCCTAACCAAGGTTAAAGAGCCCAGTCTGCCCTACTATTTATCCATAGCTGGAGGAAGAGTAAGATTCATACCTTTCCCAAGGGTATTAGCGTTAAGTGAAATGCATTACCACATCCAGGATTTGAACTCGGGGCAACGAGTCCATTTCCCTTGACTTTAACCATTACATCACGCGCTTCCATATAGTTTTTAGCACATATAAATAAACAGGGTTGGGAGTCGCCACAAAAGCAATACGCGCGGGACAATCATATAGGTGCTAGGGCTTGGCGGGATCAGCATATTAATGATAGGGGGCCTCTGCGACGTCCGTCTAGCCCAAATAAGGTCTAAAGTAGAAGGTTGCATGTCATGGACTGCTGAGTCACCAACATTCCGTTCTCAAGCATCATAGGTCCCCAACCATGACCAACAATTGACCCCATTTGAGGGAGGGGTGTCTTATACCTCTACAGAGATGCTATCGGCGTATTCTATAGCCCCCAGCCGACAAGGCTCAAGATGAGTATAAAAGTAAAGTGGGTGGAGTGGCCTATTAGCAGTATCAGTTGGCGTCACTCAGCAAGACCTTTGTCAGCCGCTCACCGGCTATCTATTTAAAGCTGTACAAATCTATGGTGCGGTCACACTTGGAATTCACATCACCAGTCTAGAACCCCTATCTTGCTCAGAATATTAACCTCCTAGAAACTGTTCAGAGACGTGCAACCAAACGAATACCCTCCATCAGGCATCTACCTTACTCTGAACGTCTCGCTGCCCTGGGAATAGATTCGTTGAAACTTCGGCGTCTGCAACTCACCTGGTAAACGCTCATAAGGTCATTAATCATCTTAACAACAGCAACCTTGAGCACCTTTTTGATCTCCATCTTTCTAACACACGTGGGCATGCCTACAAAGTCAGAAAACAGCACTGCTCACGTGACTTTCGGAAACATTTCTTCACGCTCAGAATTGCGGAGGCATGGAAAGCTGCCTGCGTCTGTTGTAGGCTGCCTAAACACTGAATCTTTCAAAGCCTCCATGCTTCCTGTAGTCCGCCGACACTATACCTGATGCTCCTCTCCACACACACGTGCATACATACATGCATATTACTACTGTAAACTGTTCATGTTCCTGACACTAATACATTATTCTGTGTACTTGACATGAGACTTTGACGAGTTGTGGTGCACCTGAGCACTGTACACAATAAATTTCATTATTACTATTACTATTATTATTATGATTACATTTTGTAATAATTAAATTATTATACTGTGGTATATCCACAGGTCTTGCTAGTACACAATTATATCCCGCTATTTTCCATTTCTTTTTTTTTTTTGCGCACACACCTGCATATACCAGCCCTGTCGGCTAGGGCGTTAGAATGCACCGACTGCACCTCTGCAGAGGGGTAAGACTCCCCCAAATGTGGCCACCTGTTGGCCGTGGGTGGTGACCCGTGATGCTTAAGGACGGAGTCTTGGTGGATGAGCAGTCCATGATATGCAACACTACACTTTGGCCCTTACTTAGGCTAGACAGGCAGTCGGAGAGCACCCCCCTTCCGATCATTCGGCTAGTCATGTCAAGCCCAATCACCTATATGATTGCCCCAACCCTATTGTCCTCATGGCAAGCCCCAACCCTTTTTATCATATGGGTGCTAGAAGGCGGTGACTGAGGCTCTTCATGTCCTGGGAATGACGTTAAACTCTATCTGATGGTTCAGTTCTGGAGGTTCGGGGAATGTGGAGTACCTCTTTATCACCATTGCTCCCTGGTCCACTCTGACTCGGAGTGGTAGTACTTGTTAGGGTCCCATCTATGGGTTAAATAGAAAAACATGAGTTAATAAACAAAATTGTATTATCCATTAAGAATTGATTTATTTCAAAACTTTATCGGTATTAAATAACCCTCTGAGGTTGATATGCCGTAAAACAAAACAAAACAAAACAAAACAAACAAAACAGATCCACACATCACCAGAATTGGCCGGCAGAGTTTCACGTTTTCGGCACGCTCTCCTGGGTTTTGCATTTCACGTGAAATAAAGAAAATGGCATTACTTTTTGACTCATCCTCGTATCACTAAAGTTTTCTACATGGATGGCTGACCCGGAGTGGTAGTACCTGTTAGGGTCCCATCTATGGGTTAAATAGAAAAATGTATTTATTAAAAAAAAAATTGTGAATCCATTAACAATGACTTTATTTCAAAACATTATTGGCATAAAATCACCCACTGATGTTGATATGGCGTAAAACCAAACAAACCAAACCATACATATACATATACATGCACACATACATTGTCGTGTAATACCAACGAGCTATTTTTTAACGGTGAGAAAATTATGATCAAACTTTCGATTATTATCGTTATTTTTCGAATGGAAATCCTCATTTCATTTATCTATTGAAAGCTCATGGATCTGATCAGCGCTGCCTCGCACAAACCCCGTACACCCCGACAATTTGCACAGGGGATCTCCGAGGGGCAATGACGGTTGACGAGAGTTTGTCATGGATATCCGTGCTACTAGCGCGACATGATGATGAGAATGTTATAGTTACTAGTACAAAATAAAAAAAACATTTTTGAAACATATTGCCTGAGGGGTGGGAGTAAAAAATTCAATGTCAGCGAGTTTGTACCCTAAGTAAGTAAAATCATCAAATTCATTAACGGATTAAAAAATAAAACAATTTGAAACGTAAACTTTAAATATGTATTAAAATAAAACAAACTATATATAGATATATAATACCAGTCATGTATTTATTAAAACTTGTTTTAATAAACAATGAGGACTGTCTAATGTTGCATGTTCAAATTTTGAGTGTATTTATTCTGTTATGACGATTTTGGGTAATCTGACGTAAGCAGTGACGTAATTTTTGTTATAGACAAAAACCGGAAACGAATCTCCATTATTAATAGATATGGAAATTTTAGATGATGTCAATTTTTTGTGGACACAAAAAAATTCATAGAAGGAGTGTGTATTATACACAAGGTTTAGGTTTTTCAGAGGTACAGCCATCTAAAACTCCTCTGCGTATTATACTCAAGGGCGGATTATACTCGAATATTTACGGTATTCAATTCTCCGTAACCTAGAACATAATTGAAAATTCAAAATATTAGAAAATAATGCATGGAATTTTGAGTGTATTTATTCTGTTATGACGATTTGGGGTAATGTGACGTAGGCAGTGACGTAATTTTTGTTACAGACAAAATCCGGAGGCGAATCTCCATTATTAATAGATTTACTAAGCATAGTATAGGTGCAGAGCAAGGCCAGAATCGAACTCACTAACAAGGGTCAGCTAATCTAGCTTGCTAATCTATCTTACACCACACGATGTGCCCTGTAATACAATGTTAAAAATTCGGGGGCGTATCATAGATTTGAGGGGGGGGCATGATCCTGGTCTGAAGAATATATATCTTATTATAATGGAGATTGTGGGCTTGTCTCTATGTAACCGAAACTATATTACTATACAAGTCACAATTCCCCTTGTTATTTACACTACATTCTCCATGATTTTATTTTTTTATTTAAACTAATTGTTTGGTTTTATCTTATTAAATATGAGCAAAAATCTCAGGGATAAATCTTAAAATAAATTCATTAACAAGAAGAAATAACTGTAATATTATTCTTTACTTCCTATTTTAACTAAATAGTTAAATTAGGAAGATTTACCACTGAAAGACGGGAGTAATGGAAAATGATGGAAGAATTAGTTTCAAAGTTGTTCTATTTTTCAATCATACCCCCTCTGTTCCAAATATTTTTATCTGAATTCTTATTCAGTTTCATTAGCCTTTCTAATTTAATATGATATTTTATTATATTAAAACTTAAATACTTGTACCCGGAGGGTGCATATATTTGCTAGTTTACATAGTTACGTAGCATAAATTGGGATTTATCTACTTTTTTCTATAAGCAAATACAATACAAAACAAGAAGTTTCCATTTTTTTGCTTATTCATTCCTATAAGTGTTCAGGGTCGGTTTAGCTCAGTCGGTAGAGTAGTCACCTAGGAATCGCAAGGTTCTTGGTTCGATACACAGCCATCGCCAACTCAGTGAATGAGTAGCACAGGGAAGTAAGGAGCTGATTGTAGGTGTGACGCTCTACCTCGGATTTTAAAAACTCAATCTCCTTGGTCTAGCGCTAGTGAAAGGGGGATACTCCCTCGCTGTATGGCTGATATCAACTTTAGGTCACCCCGACGACTTTAGTAAGCGAGTGGCGTAATGGTTACCGTCGAAGGAAATGGACACGATGAGACGAGTTCAAATCCTGGACGAGGCTGTTGGCATTTCACATGGCGCTAATACCCTTGGGAAAGGTATGAATCCAACTCTCCCTCCATGTATGGGTAAATACATGGCATACTGGGTTTTCATTAACTATGGCTAGGTAACCAGTCTAGAAGAAGGAAAACTCTGAATTTAAACCTATTAAACTCCGCTTAAGAAATTGACCTGGTGTCGCATCCTGCTCGTGCGGAGGGGTTGGTAAATATATATAAGTATCTTAGTATGCGTGATGGTTACCGGTCGAACGAAGTGTACGCGACGAGACGAGTTCAAATCTTGAACGTGGTTGTTTGAATTTCGCATAGTGCTAATACCCTTGGGAAAGGTATTAATCTAATTCTCCCTCCAGCTATGGGTAACTAGTAGGGCAGACTGGGCGCTTTTAACTTGGTTAGATAATCAGTCTAGGAGAACCTATTTGTTATAGGTGATACACCCTATAATACTAATGGAATGCGCCGACAGGTTACTATAAGTAACAGGGATAATTGTGGCTTAGCAGTAAGCCAATGCGAGTATGCCAATAACTCTGTTCGTCGGACGTAATTTCCACATCTCTCTATTGTATTTGTCTACTTTCTGTTAATACATTTTTCTACATTTGTTACCCGTCGTTTTGTTCTTATTTGACCCCTTAAAACCTCACAACACTATTAAAATCAGCTTAAAAATTGACATTGTGTCACATCATACTCGTACGAAAGGGTTGGTAAATCCATCAATGAAGATTCGTTGGCCGTCTGTAACCGAAACTACATTGCTGCTTACGTCACAATATCCTCAGGAATCGCATAAGTTTATCAATGAGTATTTAATTTATAGTAAAAATCCTTATTACACAGAATAAATCTGAGTTAGATTTGCCTCAAAACTGCCCATGTTATTAGTGCGTTTAAAATCCTGCAATGTGTCTTATATATCACTAAGAAATAAAAGTTTACATAATATATGGTGTGGTTAATTTGCATCCTGATTTTAACAAAACCGGATTTAATAAATAATTACTAGATGTCATTGATCTCTAATATCATTGTTTTATTCTTCAACGTTTTAAGATCAATCCTATGAATGATTTAATATAGAAAACAATGAGAATATGATTAAAATAAGTGTAATCTTTTTATATACGTTCTTATTTAATTTCGTTAGTCTTTCTTATTTTATATATTTTCATTACATTAAAGCTTGAATACTTACGCCCGGAGGATACATATACAGATAGATGCTAGTATATATAAGTATTTTTAGAAATATTGTTGTGTATGTCAAAATTGTAAAAGAACTGTTCATCGAAGCCTAAAAAAAATCCTTGAATGTATCGGCTAAGTCTAAAAATAACGAGAATACCGTGAATTGAATCTGATAAGAAATGACACGCCATTTTCAACAGAGTTTTAATGAAATAAATAAATAAATAAATAAAATCAGTGATTGTGTGAAAAAGAAACGTGTTAGCAGAATCAATTTTGATCGTGAATGATGAGGAAAGATTTTAAATAGTGTTATCTATTCATATAAAATTAGCAGAGCTACCTAGCATTGCCTGGGATTTTAAAAGTTAAAATAAATCTCTTATCTATATTCATATGTGATTAGTAAATATCCTTTTTCGGTTATTTCCTATAACTCCAACATAAACAAAGGGAACCACTCTTGATGATTATTTATTCATTTATTGATCTACTAGGAAAAATGACGACGGAGTTAGGGTAAGGGTTTAAGGTTAGGGTTTAGGGTTAGTTTAATGGGAAAATAAATAAATAATTTATCAGTCAAGAGTGGTTCCCCTTTATTCATGTTGGAGTTATAGGAAATAACCCATTTTTCTATATATTTGTTTTATTATCTTTTCCAAGAATATGTGCCCTCCGGGCGTAAGTATTTAAGTTTTAATGTCATGAAATATATTAAATTAGTAAGACTAACGAAATTAAATAAGAACGCATATAAAAAGATTACACTTATTTTAATTATACATATTTACCAACCCCTCCGCATGAGTAGGATGTGACACAAGGTCAATTTCTTAACACACGTTTGAATTCAGAGTTTTAGCAGAGCTACACAGCGTTGCCCAGGATTTAAAAAGCTTAGAATAAATCTCCTACCTATATTCGTATATACATTATATAGAAATTTAAAAAATCAAAGTGTTCCAGAAAAAGATGAAATTATTTTGATGTTGATGTCGACATTTAAACGTTTCGGTTTATGTTAAACCTTCCCCAGGACAATATGATAGGAAAGAAAAAATGAATTTTCAGACACCACCTTCTATCACATATATGATAAAAAGGGTTGGCGCTTGCCATAAAAGCAATAGGGTCGGGGCAATCATATAGGTGCTAGGGCTTGATGTGACTTAGGGAGTGCTCTTAATTGATTTTTTCTCAAATATATTTCCAAGTCATAAAAATTGTTTCTCTGAATTTTTGAGATGATGCTTGATAATTTGGATTATTTGGATTATTCGGACTATTGTCCTCATCTTCAGTTGTAGTACAGATAGCAAATAATATTAATAAAAATTGTTACTGAAAAAAAAAGAATTTGTCACAAAATTGATCGGAGGGGGCTTCTCCGACCGACCGTCTAGCCTAACTAAGGACCAAAGTGGAGTGTTGTATCCTACCCGGAGCGAAGGGGTTGGGCAAATACCTACTGTTAGTCCAACGTGTCCAATGGATTCTTTTTATTATTTCTCTTATTAGTATCTTTTCTTTTATTTGTATTTATTTTTCCTCTTTTAAATCCACTTAGGGTTACGAGGAACAAAATTACCGCTTATGGTATGAGAAAATTAATTTTTGGGGGGTATTCAATTTTTTTAACTCAATTTTTTTTTCTTTAAACACATTTTTAACTCATTTTCTATCTAAAAAAAGTTAAGTCGTCGGGGTGGCTTAATGTCGGTATCAGCCAATCAGCGAGGGGGTCTATCCTCTTTTCACTACCGCTAGACCAAGGAGATTGTTTTTGCGTCCGAGGTGGAGCGCCACACCTACCATCAGCTTCTTAATTTACCGCACAGATTCCTGTTCTACTCATACGCTGAGTTGGCGAGGGCCCGTATTGAACAAGGAACCTTATTTTCTAACCGAACGCTCTGCCGACTGAGCTAACCCGGCTCTTTATTTAGCCCATATAAGGTACCCTAACAGGAACTACCCACTCTGGGTAAGGGTGGACCTAGAAGTATGACAATGAATGGGTACTAAGGACTATAGAGGTATCCCCCCTCTCTCTCTCTCTTCTCTCTCTCTCTCTCTCTCACACACACACACACACTCTCTCTCTCTCTCTCTCTCTCTCTCTCTCTCTCTCTCTCTCTCTCTCTCATACGCACATTTCGCTCACTCACTCTTTCTTTCTGTCTCTATCTATCTCTACTCCTCTGACATACACACAAACCTATGCAAACACTCACAAACTCACTCTCTCTCTCACACACATACACACACAAGGCCACACATACATACACCCCCTCTCTCCTCTCTCTCTCTCTCTCTCTCTCTCTCTCTCTCTCTCTCTCTCTCTCTCTCTGTAGAAGAAAAAAAATTGAATTCGTCAAATGGATCGATTTGTGCATTCTTTTTTTGTAATGTGACCATATAAGAATATCAATTGTTCTTATATGTGTAATTGAATTTATTTTGTATTTCCTTCTGTTTTGTTAAGTGTTAGTATATCTGTGATATACTAATGGTAATATTGGGGACCCGGCTAAATGTTTGCTTTATCAGTAGGGTTTAGAATACATAGACATTATTCCCAGCAGAGGGACAATTGTCAAGTTATGTTAAATATTCTACATTAAATTTAAATTGTTTTTACTGTTGTGGCTGCCAGGACCAACCAAAATGTTAGGTATGAAGTCAGCAGGTTCTTTTATACCAACTCCACACTGTGTTTTAGATCCCAGGTGATCTGTTCACAAAAATGGCAATTTTGCCAAAGAAAGTCATTTCCACCTATATATTGATACTATTGTTCCTTAATCTTCCAACCATTATAATCTTACAACACCCTCTGGTTAAAATGAGACCGTCCAAATGAAATGCAGAAATGTAAATCCTGATTATTTGGTGTTGCTTATCCGCTGAATGCTTATTTCTAATGAGTGCTATCACATCAGCTAAATAATAGACCATTCCATTTTTGATTTAAAGAAATAAAGGGAAGAGAAAGGATATGCCACACATTTTAGAATAAGAACAATCTACTCCAATGGATTAAATGATATCTTCGGTTAAAAGTTCCGTGAAGGCTCCCTAAAGGTTCGCGAGTTCGACAAGAAACACCTGAAGAAGACCGGAGAGTGCATCGGCCGAAACGTTGAGTATGTAACAATAAAGATGAGGACAGCATTCCAATATAAAAGTAGTTTTGGCCCGGGTGGCAAATTACAATCTATTTATATCTTTCTAACTTTCGGAATGTCTCTCTTCAATAAAATCAATTACTGAGATAAATAAAAATAAATCTTCTGATTTTCCAAATGTCCGACATTTTTGGCCAGATTTCAACGAAACTATCAGGAATTGTCGGGGTCAGACCTTAAAAGACTTTAAACTTCAATTGATATGATTGAGATTAATTGTTAGATGGAATATATACACTTTATGCCTTACTGTAAATATATAGATAGATACGAATAGACCAAAGAAAATAGATAGATAGATAGATGGATAGATAGAAATAACATGAGATAGATAGATACATATATAGCAGTAATATTCATCTGAAGTTCGGTGATTAAAAAAAATACAAAAAAGACAGTAGATTGGGATAGATAGATAGATAGATAGATAGATAGAAATAACATGAGATAGATAGATAGATGGATAGATAGAAATAATATGAGATAGATAGATACATATATAGCAGTAATACTTTTCTAAATTTCTGAGATTCATATGATAAAGAAGCACAGTAGATTGTGATTGATAGATAGATAGATAGACAGATAGATAGATAATCTGTTTACCCCATTTATTTTTACTTAGTTTGTAAAATCAAATTTTTCAGAATTTTAAATTTCTTGAGAAACATTCTACAATCAAAATTCATATTAGTAGATATTATTTATTACCAAACTCTATAGCACGAAAACTATTGTAATATATATATATATATATATATATATATATATATATATATAACACAACAAACAACAAAAACCTCATCTGCAATTGCAAAATAAAACACGAATGTCCTCTAAACGGAAAGTGTCTCCAAACTAACGTAATACCCGAAGCTACCGTAATATCTAAACAAAAACACAGAAATAAAGGATTGGCGTGACTGAAGATCCCTGATAACACTGGAGCTATACACGTAAAAATAAAGTGTTTGCATAGAAGTGTTTGCAGAGAAATGTGTAAGATTACAAGACTATATAAACGTTACTCAATGTTTATGTGTATGACTCAAAACTCAGATTGGACGATAGTAAAAAGTGGTTGGTCAAATGTATGTATATCGTGACGTGTGTTCACGTTATATGATCATTTTACGCGAATGAATAAATAAATTGAAAAATAAAAAATAATATCAAGAAGTTGAATAAAGAAATAAAGATGGAAATAAAGAATTTAAAAAACTTATGTTTAAGTGCTTCAGTTTTTTTTTTTTATTAAATCATCTTCAGGGCGATGTTAAGAAGAAAACACCTTTTGGATTAAGCATCATTATGTCGCTTTTTAAAATTCCTCTGAAAACAGTTTAATAAAAAAAAAAACGCTTTAACGTTGGCATGCTAGCATTCATAAATAAATAAATACTCTGAATATGTTTTCTATTTTATACTTATGAACAAATCTTATTGTTGGTTACTGTTAGTGAGAGTTATCTACCCCTAACGATTCAAACCGAATACCGCCCTGTCGGCTGGGGCGTTAGAATGCACCGACTGCACCTCTGCAGAGGGGTAAGACTCCCCCAATGGGGCCACCTGTTGGCCGTGGGTGGCGACCCGTGATGCTTAAGGATGGAGCCCAGGTGGATGAGCAGATAATGATTTGCAATACTCCACTTTGGCCCTATCTTGGGCTAGACGGCCGGTCGGAGAGGCCCCCTCCGATCAATCGGCTGGTCACGTCGAGCTCTAGTACCTATATGATTTTCCCAACCCTATTGCCCTTATGGCAAGCCCCAACCCCTTTTTATCATATGGGTGCTAGAAGGCGGTGGCTGCGGGTCTGCATGTCCTGGGAATGACGTTAAACTCTATCTGATGGTGAGGTTCCAGTTTTGGAGGTTTGGGGAATGTTGAGCACCCTTTCATCACCATTGCTCCCTGGTCCACTCTGACCCGGAGTGGTAGTACCTGTTACGGTCCCATCTATGGGTTAAATAGAAAAATGTATTCATAAAAAAAATTGTATTATCCATTAAGAATTGATTTATTTCAAAACTTTATCGGCATTAAATGACCCACTGAGGTTGATATGCCGTAAAACAAAACAAACCAAATCAAACCGAATATACTCTCTAACAAGGAAGGAGAAAAAGACTAACAGTCAGGCAGACAAGGACTGGCCCCATGTGTGACCACACACATGATATACACACAGTTGAATTCTATCCCAAACCATCCAGTGTATTCCCTGTCAGTGAGAGTAAATAAAACAAATATTGTTATATGTTAAACATATTTCACTGTTTTTATCATCATTTTGTTATTCCTACATCTCGGGATATAACAGTTACATAGGCGTTTCAATGGAATATTCTTTTCATAGTTTCAATGCTGTAGAGTATGGTTATAAATAATACCTAACAATATCCGTTTTGTTCCACAAATCCTAAACCCCACTAACAAGGTAGCAAATGCATATCGAGTTTATCATAAGTGTACTTTAGGGAATGAGTTGGGCTATAACTTTACTTGTTTGGGTGCCTGTCTGTCTGTGTGTCCCTTTTTTGTTTGCGTGTAAAAAAATGCTATTTTCGTTATCTTTCAAACAAATCCAGTCGTCACGTTTTTTTACCTGATGGAAGATGTTATCTCCCGTCGGCTAAGCAAAATCTCGGCTCTCGCATAAACAAAAAACCATTACTTCACGCACCGGTGACTCTGTTTAACAGGTACACTCAAAAGTCAATCAACCGTGACCCATGACCAAAAAGATTCCTTGTTTTGACATACGCATCTATTCTCCATAAACAATCTCCGAAAATATTTAAATTTGAAAGGTTGCGATTCATTTTATATTCTTATTCATATTTTATGTCATCTCACAAAGGATTTCAGTCTATTAAAGATAATAAAGTGTTACACTATTGTTACTCGCTTAAGAGCCGCCTTCTCAGGTAGCAATTAAGTTAGATCTTGTAGAGGCTTTTGATTGGACCCAACAATGACGCTTCATGCATTGAGTACGTATTGAATTTTATTAAGCTTGAACAATATAGTGGCCGGTTTAGCTCAGTCGGTAGAGTGTTCGGCTAGAAACCACAAGGTTCCTAGTTCGATATCGGCCCCCGCCAACTCAGCGTATGAGTACCACAGGGATCTGTGCGGCAAAGTAAGGAGCTGATGGTAGGTGTGGCGCCCCACCTCAGATGCTAAAAACAATCCCCTTGGTCTAACGCTATTGAAAAGGGGATATACTCCCTCGCTGACTGGCTGATACCGACATTAGGCCGCCCCGTTATATATAAACAGGTTAAAGCTTAGTGGGTGAGTCAAATCTGGAATGATAATCAGACACTACTGAACAGGCACACACACATAAGCACACAAACACACACACGCACAAATACACACAAACACCGACACACACGCAGAGAATTGGGAAGACATAAGACAAAACCGAATAGACAGTCACTAGCAAAAGTTTCAGTTTCAGAGATCTTCTGTAGAAGAGATTTTTATCTCGAAATATTAAGAATTAAAAAATTATAGGTGAACAAACAACACCATAGTAACCTTATTTTTCTTTACACTTACATTGTGATAGCCTTCAAACCTAACCACCAAACCCATATATATATATATATATATATATATACCAACCCCTCCGCACGAGCAGGATGTGACACAAGGTCAATTTCTTAAGCAGAGTTCAACAGATTTGAATTCAGAGTTTTCCTTCTCCTAGACCGTTTGCCTAACCAAGGTTAAAGAGCCCAGTCTGCCCTACTATGTATCCATAGCTGGAGGGAGAGTAGGATTCATACCTTTCCTAAGGGTATTAGCGCTAAGTGAAATATATATATATATATATATCATTTTAAATAATCTGCAAAATGGCTAAAGTTTTTTTGCTAATTATTATTATTTTACATTTGCGACATGTGTTTCAGATCTTCTGATATATTCTTCAGGTATATATATATATATATATATATATATATATGTGTGTGTGTGTGTGTGTGTGTGTGTGTGTGTGTGTGTGTGTGTGTGAGGGGGTAGCGAAAACTCGAAGTGGTAACTGACAGTTTCTCGCCTGGGTGAGAAAATCAGTTTACTTTATGTGTTCGCTACCCTAACTTAATATACATGGTCTATCAATCACATTGAGTACTCTTATAAATATAACAAACCACACACACAAACACAAATACACACACACACACACACACACACACCACATATATATATATATATATATATATATATACGTACATGGTGTATATATATATATATATATATATATATATATATATAAAGTCGTCGTCGGGGCGGCCTAAAGTCGGTATCAGCCAATCAGCGAGGGAGTCTATCCCCTTTTCAATAGCGCTAGACCAAGGAGATTATTTTTAGCGTCTGATGTGAAGCGCGACACCTACCATCAGCTCCTTACTTTACCGCACAGATCCCTGTGCTACTCATAACGCTGAGTTGGCGAGGACCGGTATCGAACTAGAAACCTTGTGGTTTCTAGCCAAACGCTCTACCGACTGAGCACCCGGCCCCTTGTGTGTGTGTGTGTGTGTGTGTGTGTGTGTGTGTGTGTGTGTGGAACACTAAAGACGAGGACAACAGCCTGAAAAATCTAAATAATGCAACATCTCTGTAACTCTAAGATAATCCTTTAATACTATCTCATTGGAATTAGTGAGATCGGTTTTCATAAGCAAGACTCATTAATGTTTAAAAATATAAAATATAAAAATGGGATGGACGGAAATGACGTCATTGGGTCACTGGCCAGATAGCACCGAGCCCGGATATGATAAGCTGACAATGATGATGTTGTTTGTCTAAAAGACGCCAAGGAACTTTAAAACTGTTTGTTTGATGGGCGGAATAGGAAAAGGCCTCATTTAGTTTACATAGGACTGCTTGGTTGGTTGGTTGTTTGGTTTAAGGCATGTCAATCTTGCTACGTTATTTAAAAAAGAATTATGGCCTTAAATTATATATGTGCTAGCAGCGGCTACCCGGTGTTGCCTGGTAGAGGGGGATTTTTTAAGTTAGTCCCGCAGATCCATTATTACTAAATCGTGTGTTGAATCCTCGTGGAATGCCCCATTTAAATCTCTATGTAAAAAAATAGACCTTGCATTGATCCAGCTACTCTGAAAAGAAATTTAATATCTACTATCTAAAATATTAAATTTTAAAAAATCCATACTGTCATCATTTACATTTATTTTTTAATTATCTTCACGAATATAAATCAAATCTCTATTATTTTTGCTCAAAAACCAAGCCCTGGTGATATTTAATGTGTATATATATTTACTTTGTCGTTAATTGATTTATTTTCGAAGTCTCCTCCGGACATACATATACACATAACTGCCCTTTATATATGTATAGATATACTTCATACTTAATTGCAATATCAATGTTTTTAGAACTACTATATTTAAATATCTGTTTGGAAATTATTCGTATTGGATGGGAATATTTTATATCATATAACTGCAAATTATTAGAATTAAGAATAGTTACATGAAGCTGTAATTGTTTACTTAGGATTATTAACTAAAAGATGTAACAAAAGATGTAACCAAAAACTAATACATCACAAAAGATGTAAAAAAAGATGTAAATAAAAACTGTTACACAACAAAAGAGGTAATAAGAATTTAATAAATTTGTAAAAATGTTACACCAAAAAAGATATAACAAAAGATGTAAAAAAAACTGAACCTCAAAATATGTGATACAGATCTGACAAAAGATGTTACACAGCAAACATATTTTAACAAAATCTATTACTCTGCAAAAGATGTAACAAAAGATGTAAAAAAAACTGTTACACCACAAAAGATGTGATAAAGATGTAACAAAAGATGTATCAAAACTGTTACACAATAAAAGATGTGATAAAGTTGTACCAAAAGATGTTACACCACAAAAGATGTAACAAAACTGTTACACCATAAAAGATGCGATAAAGTTGTACCAAAAGATGTTACACCACCAAAGATGTGATGAGGATCTCACAAAAGATGAAAAAAACTGTTTCACCACAAAAGATGTGATAAAGATGTAAGAAAAGATTCTACGCCTTAAAAGATGTAACAAAACTGTTACACCATAAAAGATGTGATAAAGTTGTACCAAAAGATTCTGCACCACAAAAGATTTGATGAAGATCTCACAAAAGATGTAAACAAAACTGTTTCACCACAAAGGATGTGATAAAGATGTAAGAAAATATTTTACGCCCTAAAATATGTAACGAAACTGTTACACCATAAAAGATGCGATAAAGTTGTACCAAAAGATGTTACACCACAAAAGATGTAATGAAACTGTTACACCATAAAAGATGTGATAAAGTTCTACCAAAAGATGTTACATGTGATTAAGATGTAAGAAAGATTTTACGCCTAAAAGATGCGATAAAGTTGTACCAAAAGATGTTACATAACAAAAGATGAGATGAGGATCTCACAAAAGATGTAAACAAAACTGTTTCACCAAAAATATGTGATAAAGATGTAACAAAAGATTTTACGCTCTAAAAGATGTAAAAAAAACTTTTACACCACAAAAGATGTGATAAAAGATCTCATAAAATATGTTACACCACAGAAGATGTGATAAAAATGTAACAAAGGATGTTACATTATAAAAGATGTAAAAAAAACTGTTGCGCAACAAAAGATGTGATAAAGGTCTCACAAAAGATGTTGCACCTTAGAAGATGTTATAAAGATGTAAGAAAAGATGTTACACCAAAAGATGTGATAAAGATTTAACAAAATAAGTTAAAGAAAAACCGTTACATCACAAAATGTGTATGTAACCCACATCAATGTATTTAATGATTTTATTTTAATTCAAATTAATAAGATTTTTATATTTTTATAGTGTGTTAGAAGCATTAATTAAAATGTAATAATATATTTTTGAAGGCAAATTAATGCAAATTTATGTTGAAAAACATATTTATTTTCATTTTTTTTTTTTTTCATTTTTTTCCTCTTAATATTTTCAGGCTAGGCCCATCTTCAGAGAGTTGAAAAGTTTCCATATGTGTTTGTTAAACTCAACTGTGATACTAATCCGTTGAATGTTCTAATGTAAATTCAAACGCTCGGCAAAGATCGTAAAGTTCCGCTCGGCAAAGATCGTAAAAACTCCGTTAGATCCCGTGTTGCGTCTTGTTTTGCGGGAAGTTTTGAAAATCATTTCAGATATATATTTTTTTTATTTTAATACTATAAAAATAATGAGGCCCTGCTCGGGGATATTGAAATAAAGATTTTTTTTTATTTTTATAGTGTGCTAGAAGCATTAATTAAAATGTAATAATATATTTTTGAAGGCAAAATAATGCAAATTTATGTTGAAAACATATTTATTTAATTTTTTTTCCTCTTAATATTTTCAGGCTAGGCCCATCTTCAGAGAGTTGAGGAAAAAAAATTAAAATAAATATGTTTATAATATCACAGTCGAGTTTAACAAACACAGATGGAAACTTTTCAACTCACTGAAGATGGGCCTAGGCTGAAAATATTAAGAGGAAAAACAAGGAAAAAAAAATTAAAAATATGTTTTTCAACATAAATTTGCATTATTTTGCCTTCAAAAATATATTAATAAGTTTTTGTTTTTTGTTGTTTTTTTGTTTTGTTTTTATTTTTTGCACCAACTTGTTGATTCTAATTGCATCATATATATTTTTTATATTCAAATATAGTTTATTGATTTTGTTTTAATCATTATTTCTCTTTACTTGTATGCATTGATTTTTTTTAATGTATGCGTCATCAATGCTCTGACTTGGTAGAATCAGATTGAATCACTTAACCAGTCGTATGTAAGTTGTAACATGTTGCTGTTATAGAAAAAAAAAGAAAGAGAAAAAGAAGGAAAAAAAGAAAGAAAAAACGAAGAAGAAAAAGAAAAGCAAGAAAGTTTCAGATGATAACTGAATGTTGGATTTGGGTCTCTAGTATCAGTTTCAACAACAACAATTGATTTTTATTTATTTATTTATTTATTTATTTGTTAATTTGTCTGGAATCCTACAAAGATGCTGCGTGTGTACTAAGTAATAAGTAACAAGTAATAAGGACTAAGTAATAAGTAATAAGCCCAATGTTTTACTAAGTGCTATTTTACTATACACTGTAAGCCCGAATTATTATTTTACTATTCACCGTGAAACCTATATATGGGACCGAGCATTATTTTAATATACACCGTATACCCGAGATTTGGGATAGAGCTCTATTTTACTATACACCGTATACCCGGTATTTGGGACTGAGCGCTATTTTACTATACACCGTATACCCGGTATTTGGGACTGAGCGCTATTTTTACTACGTATACCGATATTTGGGACTGAGCATTATTTTACTATACACCGTATACCCGATATTTGGGACTGAGCATTTTTTACTATACGCCGTATACCCGATATTTGGGACTATTTACTATACACCGTATACCCGGTATTTGGGACTGAGCGCTATTTTACTATACACCGTATACCCGGTATTTGGGACTCTATTTTACTATACACGCCCGTATATTTTACTATACACCGTATACCCGATATTTGGGACTGAGCATTATTTTACTATACACGTATACCGATATTTTGGGACTGAGCATTATTTTACTATACACGTATACCGATATTTGGGACAGCACTATTTTACTATACACCGTATACCCGGTATTTGGGACTGAGCGCTATTTTACTATACACCGTATACCCATTTGGGACTAGCGCTATTTTACTATACACGTATACCCGGTATTTGGGACTGAGCGCTATTTTACTATACACCGTATACCCGGTATTTGGGACTGAGCGCTATTTTACTATACACCGTAAACCCGGTATTTGGGACTGAGCGCTATTTTACTATACACGTATACCCGTATTTGGGACTGAGCGCTATTTTACTATACACCGTATACCCGGTATTTGGGACTGAGCGCTATTTTACTATACACCGTATACCCGGTATTTGGGACTGAGCGCTATTTTACTATAAACCGTATACCCGGTATTTGGGACTGAGCGCTATTTTACTATACACCGTATACCCGGTATTTGGGACTGAGCGCTATTTTACTATATACCCGTATTGGGACCGCTATTTTACTATACACCGTATACCCGGTATTTGGGACAGAGCATTATTTTACTATACACCGTATACCCGGTATTTGGGACTGAGCGCTATTACTATACACCGTATACCGGGTATTTGGGACTGAGCGCTATTTTACTATACACCGTATACCCGGTATTTGGGACTGAGCGCTATTTACTATACACCGTATACCCGGTATTTGGGACTGAGCGCTATTTTACTATACACTATACCCGTATTTGGGACAGCGCTATTGGGGACTGACGCTATTTTACTATACACCGTATACCCGGTATTGGGACTGAGCGCTATTTTACTATACACCGTATACCGGGGACTGAGCGCTATTTTACTATACACCGTATACCCGGTATTTGGGACTGAGCGCTATTTTACTATACACCGTATACCGATATTTGGACTGAGCGCTATTTTACTATACACCGTATACCCGGTATTTGGGACTGAGCGCTATTTTACTATACACCGTATACCGGATATTTGGGACTGAGCGCTATTTTACTATACATACCCGGTATTTGGACTGAGCGCTATTTTACTATATACTCGATATTTGGGACTGAGCGTATTTTACTATACACCGTATACCCGGTATTTGGACTGAGCGCTATTTTACTATACACCGTATACTCGATATTTGGGACTGAGCGCTATTTTACTATACAACCGTATACCCGGTATTTGGGACTGAGCGCTATTTACTATACCCGTATACTCGATATTTGGGACTGAGCGCTATTTTACTATACACCGTATACCCGTATTTGGGACTAGCGCTATTTACTATACACCGTATTACTTATTTTACTATACACCGTATACGCTATTTTACTATTATACCCGATATTTGGGACAGCGCTATTTTACTATACACCGTATACCCGGTATTTGGACTGAGCGCTATTTTACTATACACCGTATACCCGATATTTGGGACTGAGCGTATTTTACTATACACCGTATACCCGATATTTGGGACTGAGCGCTATTTACTATACGTATACCGATATTTGGGACTATTTGGACTGAGCGCTATTTTACTATACACCGTATACCCGATATTTTGGACATTTTTTACTATACACCGTATACCGGTATTTGGGACTGAGCGCTATTTTACTATACACCGTATGCTATTTTACTATACACCGTATACCCGATATTTGGGACAGCGCTATTTTACTATACACCGTATACCCGGTATTTGGGACTGAGCGCTATTTTACTATACACCGTATACCCGGTATTTGGGAGCGCTATTTTACTATACACCGTATACCCGGTATTTGGGACTGCTTATTTTACTATACACCATATACCGGTATTTGGGACTGAGCGCTATTTTACTATACACCGTATACCCGATATTTGGACAGCGCTATTTGTATACCCGGTATTTGGACTGAGCGCTATTTTTACTATACACCGTATACCCGGTATTTGGGACTAAACGCTATTTTACTATACACCGTTACCCGTTATTTTAATATTTGGGACTGAGCGCTATTTTACTATACACCGTATACCCGTATTTGGGACTGAGCGCTATTTTTACTATACACCGTATACTGAACACTTTTGTACTATACATATTTTACTATACTATATTTCTTTTTTCTTCTTTTTGATTTTACGGTGTGTCAACCATTACTGGGTTATTTTATGACGAAGACGTTTTGTTATATTCCTTCTTGATGGGTATTGAAAATTCTTTTTTGAACATATCTTTAACACATTTTTGTTAACTCATTTTCTTCTATTTAACTCATTGATGTACAAGTCCTAGCACTCCAGTTCACTAGTGGCGATGAAGGGGTACTCCACACTCCCCAGAGCTCTAAAATTGAACTAGATGCAGTTAAACGTCATACCCAAACCACAAAAACCCTCAGTCACCGCCTTCTAGCACCAATATGATAAAAAGGTTTGGGAGTTGCACTAAGGCGAATAGGGTCAGGCCAATCATATAGGTGATAGGGCTTGACATGACCAGCCGATTGATCAGAGGGGACCTGTCAGACCGTCTAGCCTAAATAAGATCCAAAATCAACTATTGCAAGTCATAGACTGCTCAGCCACCAGGATTCCGTCATTAAGCATCACGGATCGCCACACACAGCCACAATTGGCCCAATTGTGGGTGGGGGTTACCCCACTACAGAGTTGGAGTCGTCGTATTCTAGTTTTTTTCTTTATTTCTTTCTTTTCTAATGACACACACACACACACATACCCATACACACATACAGTAAAAGGTAAAGTCGTCGGGGTTGCATGAAGTCAGTATCAGCCAATCAGCGAGGGAGTCTATCCCCTTTTCACTAGCGTTAGACCAAGGAGATTGTTTTTGCGTCTGTGGTGGAGCGCCGCGCCTACCAACTCCTTGCTTTACCGCACAGATCCCTTATGCTACTCATACATTGAGTTGGGGAGGACCGGTATCGAATTAGGAACCTTGTGGTTTCTAGCCGAACGCTCTACCGACTGAGCTAACCCGACCCCTTATATATATATATCACAGTTAACTTTAAATCCATCAAGCAAACAAATATATTTACTTCTGGATTTTTTTTTAAACCATTTAAAAGAGCTCAATATAAAGAACTAAATATACGTTTTAAAAACAAATGGCTTAAAACTTCCGACTGCAGTTTCTCGCCGTAGCCCGAATCTTCAGAGAATTCCCTGAAGATTCGGGCTACAGCGAGAAACTGCAGTTGGAAATTTTAAGCCATTCGTTTTTAAAACGTATATATATATATATATATATATATATTATATATATATTACAATATAATTATAAGTGATAACCTACTCGAGTTTCACTTATGGGGATCTTCAGGGTTAAATCCACTGAATTAATCGAGATACTGACTAATTACAGTTGACTACACGTGTGTGTTCATCGCGTTAAACGATTCGTTTAACGCGCTGAACACACACGTATATATATATATATATATATATAATATATATATATATATATATATATATATTAGTTCGATACCGGCCCTCGCCAACTCAGCGCATTAGCACAGGGATCTGTGCGGTAAAGTAAGGAGCTGATGGTAGGCGTGGCGCTCCACCTCAGATGCCAAAACAATCTCCTTGGTCTAGCGCTATTGGAAAGGGGATAGACTCCCTCGCTGATTGGCTGATACCGACTTTAGGTCGCCCCGACGACTTTATCTTTATATATATATATATATATATATATATATATAATATATAATAACCGCATGCAAAAATATCCTCTACAATAATAAGGTAAATGTAAATGAACAATGAAAGCAATTCCTTAACCTCTAGGTATGAGATAACCCTAGATGGGTTGAGATACTTTTAAAATTTATCAAATCAATCGTTGAACAATATATAATAAAAACGGATTGTATTAGGTATCATTTATTACCAAACTCTTTTGCATTGAATCTCTGGAACTAAAAATAAGAATAATGTAACAGTCCAAAAATAAGTACGCCCTTGCTAAAGAGTTTATTTCAATTCAATGTTTGGTAAGGCCGGTTTTATTATTCTCTTTTCTTTCTTTTTCTTTTTTTTTTCTTTTTTTTTTTTTTTTTTTCCTATTTCGCCGCTTGGGTTCTTAATGTCATTGACCACAAAAGATTTTGCTCAGTCACTGGAAATGTTTTCATATCCGACAATATGTAATCTTTCCCTTCTGTCTTGTGAGAAAAAAATCGTCGTTAGAAATAGACTTCTTTTATATCTATATATAACAGTATGGATGGAGGCGCGTGGGCTAGTGGTTAGAGTCGTGAAAAATGGACTCGTCGATTCGAGTTCAATTCCTAGACGAAGCTGTTGGCATTTCACATAGTGCTAACACCCTTGGGAAAGGTATGAATCCATATATTCTCCCTCCAGCTATGGGTTAAAATAGTAGGACAGTCTGGGCCCTTCAGTCCTTGGGTAGGTAACCAGTCTAGGAGAGGGATAACTCTGAATTCAAAATTTCTGAGGTCGGTCGTTGATTGGGTTTGTGACAACCCTTGATGCACCAATTCTTTCCTATCGACTGTGCCAAAAAGTGTGGATGGTCCAACACAGGCCTTCACCACCATAAACAAATCACTGTGTGGATGTTCATTGTATGAACACTCATACGTCGATAGACGGGAGAGTCCATCATAGTAGTATGGAGGCGCGTGATGTAATGGTTAGAGTCGTAGGAAATGGACTCGTCGACCCGAGTTCAATCCCAAATATTGAGCTTACTATGTATAGTAAAACAGCGCTCAGTCCTAAAAATCGGGCTTCCAGTGTATAGCCCACAGTCTCAAATATCGGGCTCATGGTATATAACAAAACAGCGCTCAGTCCCAAACATCTGACTTATGGTGTATTGCAAAATAGCGCTCCGTTCATCTCGAAATATCGGGCTTACAGTGTATAGTAAAACAGCGCTCAGTCTCAAATATCGGACTCATGGTATATAACAAACAGCGCACAGTCCCAAACATCCGGCTTATGGTGCATAATAAAACAACGCTCAGTCCCAAATATCGGGCTCATGGTATATAACAAAACAGCGCACAGTCCCAAACATCCGGCTTATGGTGCATAATAAAACAACGCTCAGTCCCAAATATCGGACTCATGGTATATAACAAAACAGCGCACAGTCCCAAACATCCGGCTTATGGTGCATAATAAACAACGCTCAGTCCCAATATCGGACTCATGGTATATAACAAAACAGCGCACAAACATCAAAACATCCGATTTATGGTGTATTGCAAAATAGCGCTCCGTTCATCTCGAAATTTCGGGCTTACAGTGTATAGTAAAAGAGCGCTCAGTCCCAAATATCCGACTTACGGTGTATTGCAAAATAGCGCTCCGTTCATCTCGAAATATCGGGCTTACAGTGTATAGTAAAAGAGCGCTCAGACCCAGTTGAAGTGAAACAAAGTTTTGTGCTAATTTTGGATACAACTTGTAGATATAGAGTTTCTATTGTCACAATGCTCACTTTGTACGTGGATGAAGGAAGGGAGGGATGGAGGGAGGGAAGGAGGGAGGGATATTGAAATAAAAAAATAAAAAAACAAACAATGGCCACTTTAATAATAGAAATCGAGCAGGTGCTCTGATTGATTTCTGACATAGAAAAATATTTCTCAATATCAAATGCTCAGTTGATTTAAAAGTCAATAAATAATATGAGCTTTATGTGTATTGTGCGGGCGCCCGCGTTGTTGTTGTTGTTGTTGTTGTTGTTGTTGTTTTACATAAGAGGCAGAGCAAAAAAGACAGACTGACAGACAGACAGACAGACTGGTCGGTTGGTTGGTTAGTTAGTTGGTTGGATTTTACGGCATGTCAACCGTTGTTGGGTTATTTTATAACGAAGACGTTTTGTTCTAGTCATTCTTGATGGGTACACAATTTGTTATAAAACTCGAGCACTGTGTTTATTGTGAAGGTGCCCAAGTTGTTGTTGTTGTTTTTTGTTATTGTTGTTGATGATGGTGGTGGCGGTGGTGGTAGTGATGGTGATGGTATTGTTGTTGTTTTAAATAAGAGACATAGCAAAAGGAGAGACAGACAGACAGACAGGCAGATAGACAAACAGTCAGGGCGAGAAAAAAAAAACAACTGGAAATCATTATTCGACTAAAATTAATGCACAGATCGAGACACAAGTTCAAGTGCCATGGGTATAGCGCTGATGTTGTTTTACATAAGAGACAACAAAAAGACAGACAGACATACAGACAGACATGTTGGTTATTTGGTTGGTGGATTGGATTTTACGGCATTTCAACCCTTGTTGGGTTGTTTTATGTCGAAGACGTTTCGTTCAACTCATTTTTTTTAAACATGACCCTCGCCACCTCAGCGTATGAGTAGCATAGGGAACTTTGCTGTAAAAAGGACAGACAGACAGGTTGGTTGGTTGGCTGGTTGGTAGATTGGATTTTACGGCATGTCAACCCTCATTGGGTTATCTTATGCCGAAGACGTTTTGTTCTACTTATTCTTGATGGTTTTTATTCATTTGTTTTAAACATGTTTTTAAACTCTTTTTTTTTTATTTAACCCATAGATACGACTCTAACAGGTACTACCACTCCGGGCCAGAGTGTTCCAGAATTATTGGCGATGGGTGGCGATCCTTGATGCTTAAGGGGTACTCCACGTTAATCAGGGCTCTAGAACTGGAACTTCCCTATCAGATAGTTTAATGTCATGTGGGGATTTTTGTCCCCGGAAAAGCACTGTTTAAACCCTACGTTTTGTAAGAGAATAAACCGTTCTTCGAACGCAGTGAGGAGATGGGTGCTGCTTTTGAAGAAAGGAGACAAACGACTTTTTATAGAACAAAATGTTTACTTTACATGTAAAACATAAAACAAATATCAAACAGAGGTACAATATACATAAAATGAAATAACCAAACGAGTTTTAAAGAATGTTCATAGAGTTCAAAGGGAATACAAAGAGTTCAACGTGTTTGGTTGGTAAAAGATAGTTTAAGGAGAATTGAATGCGGTTAAAGGGTTGGTTGCCTGCGGAACTTAGCTGAAATCCTTAAGAGTTCTGTTCTTCGTAACCTGATTGAGCCCTGCAGAAAGGTGTGCGTTTGCCGCTCCACCTTCTAACGAGGTGAGGGTTCTGATTCGTCGCCGTCTGGTTTTTTTTAACAATACGGAACAAGTATAACTAGCCAATGCTAGAGGCAAAAAGAGGCCGAATTCTTCGAAGACCTCTCTTTTATAGTGGGCATCACGTGACCCTAAGGGCTGCTGCTGGTGTCCGGTGAAAGAGGATCACCATTCCCTTAATAAATTTTCACAGTCATGCCCAGGACATACCAACAGACAGACAGGACGATTAAAAAAATGGAAACCACCATTCGAATAAAATTAATGCACAGATCGGGACACAAGTTTCAAGTGCCTTGTGTACGACGTTAAATTGTATCTAGGTTTAGGTTCTGGAGCTCTGGGGAGTGTGGAGTACCCCTTCATCGCCATTACTCTTTGGTCCACTCTGACTCAGAGTGGTAGCACATGTCAGATTCCCATCTATCGGTTGAAAAGAAAATAATGAGTTTAAAAATGTATTTTTAAAAAATGAGTTTTAAAACATTTTGAATACTCATCAAGAATGAATAAAACAAAATGTCTTCGGCATGAAATAAACCATCTCTCTCTCTCTCTCTCTCTCTCTCTCTCTCTCTCTCTCTCTCTCTCTCTCTCTCTCTCTCTCTCTCTCTTCCTTTGTGTCCACTTCGATCACTTTCTTTCCACTTTATATCCTCTTTTCTCTTTCTCTATCTATCTATCTATCTATCTATCTTTTATCTCTCTCTATCTATTTATCTACATATCTCTGTCTATCTATATATCTATCTATCTCTTTGTCTCTTCTTCCTTCTCATTCTTTGTCCCTTTATTTTCCTTTCTTTCTCTCTCATTTGTTCTATCCTCTGTCTCTGTCTGTCTCTCTCACTCTCTCTCTCCACTCGTCCCTATCGGCCATTGCCCTTGGGAGCTCTCATGCGCAGCATCCATAATCCATAAAGAGCTGATTGATGTAGGTCTTTGCTAGTTGGCCCACACTGGTGTGTCCTTGTGTAGGTGTCCACAGAAAAACGTCACCTATGAGTTCGTCCTTGCTTCTCCAGAACTTGACCGATTCTCGTTCAAAAACTAAGTCCTATTAACTAATTGGATTTTTTTTCTAATTGATTTTTGGAGAAAAAAAAATTGCTTAATCAGATAAAAAACAAAAATTTTTAAGATTCATTTTGATGATTTGATTTAAAATGGTAAGAAGATTTTTAGGGATTTTTTTGCATACTGAGGTTTTCACGGTACCAAATCGATATAATGTTGTATACCCTTCATTACTTCTTTACTTCTAGCCGTCTTTTCTTCTGGTCGGCTTTGGTTCTATCTTCTTGACTTGGTCTGGAATCTTCTTAGGTCTGGACTTTCTTGGGGACTTCGGTCTGGTTTCTCTTAGGGATTTCTCCTTATCAGAAGCCCTGTGTCATTGTTAGTTTTAGTAAACACAAGACTTCGATTTTCTTTTAATGTTACTTTATTTGGTAAATCCCCAACCCAGACATAACATAGCGCGCGTATGCAGAGTTACGGTTTAGACAGAGCATCATGGCCGACTGCTCTGTCTGACGTCCACTGCAAAACTAAACTAAAGCTCCTTACTATTCTTAAACCGGAACAGGTTCTTCTATGCCTTCCGGTTCCCACGGTTTATCCCCGGAAGGCAAGGTGAGAGTGAGGTCAGACGCCATCACTCACTTTCAGGGTCATCAACTGCACCGATCGCCACCATATCTCTATACTACCTTACATAAGTATGAAAAGGGTCATCCCTTCAGAATTACAGGGGATTGGCAATAATCTTATGCCACCGCATAGATTATGTAACAGGATAAGTTACTAAAAAAACGCCCTCCTGGCGGTGTAAAAATTAATTTTTGAAAGATATTGCCTGAGGTGGGTTGGGAGTTAAAAATCCAATGTCAGAGGGTTTGTATCATAAGTAAAATCATCAAATTTATTGAAGGAATAAAAAAATTTTAAAAATTGAAATGGAAACTTAGTTCTCAAATAAAATGTTGCGTGCATCTATGAATTGTTAATCAAATAATTATTTCAAATATTTTACACATACATTTTCATAAAATCGTAGGAATTTTTCTATTTGTAATTTTTTTTAATTTTTTTTTTTTTTTTTAGTTTACCCCTTTACTAAAAAAAAAAAAGGGGGGGTCAGAGTACAAAAATAATTTTTTAAATTGATTACAAATTTCGCAAATGATTTTTTCCATTTAAAGTAATAATACATTTTTTAAATTAATTTCATATGTTGTTCTTCATTCTATGTATTGGCAATTTGGGGTAATGTGACGTAGGCAATGGCGTAGTTTTGGTTACAGACAAATAGAAACCGAATCTTCCATCTATACATATATAAGAAGCAGTTGTGTGTGTATATGTGTGTATATGTATGTCCGGATGAAACTACGAAAAATTAAACAATTAACGACAAAGTAAATATAGGTACACATTCACTATCACCAGATCTGGCTTTTTGAGTAAAAATAATGAATAATTTCGTGAAGATAATCAAAAGATTTAATTTAAATAATAGCATAGAATTTATTTTACATTTGATATTATAAAAAGTAGACATTATTATTTGTTTTTTTTTTTAGAGTGGCAGGATCAACGCGTGGTATTTTTACGTGGGGGTCTTAATAGGGCATCCTGTGGGAATCCAACTCACGATTCAATAATAATGGACCTACGAGACTAACTTTAAAAAAATCCCCCTCTACCGAGGTGACGCCGGGTAGCCGGTTTTATTTATTAATATATGTAAAAAACAAACTGTTTATAGGATGTAGTATAAAGAACTGTGATTGTCTGAATTTGGACTCTTCAGCAGTGTTTTTTTTTCTTTTCTTCTTTTTAATAATCAAACCACAAGGAACTGAACATATACAATACTAATAAAATATCTATATACAGATTAAATTCTGTTGAGAAATTCATCTGATAGTTCCCTAAAATACCCTCTTAAATTCTTCTTACCATTTTTCTGAAATCATCCAAACTTTTTTTTTCTAAGTAAAAAAAACAAAAAAGAACTGTGATTGTCGGAATTTGGACTTTTCAGTTGCGTTTTTTCTTCTTTTTAATAATAAAACCACAAAAAGAATCTGCTCAACCCACAAGAAATCAAATTGATTACCCCCATCTCAGCATCTTGGCTCGGCAAACAGATCGATAGTTTAAGATCAAAGATCTTCTTTATTATTGATTATTTTACATTAAGGCAGACGGCAGGTGCAGGACAATTCGGGGGGGGAATGAAGTCCACGGTGAGAAAAAATGAGTCGATTTTTTTATTTTTTGTTATTTTTAAATCATTCCTTATCAACTCTAAAAATAATTACTCTAGACTTCATTTATTTCATTAGTACTTTGATAAAGTTTCATTACTTTTTAAGAATTGAAAACGAGGCTATAGTATCGTGTTGCACATGCGTATATGAAAGTATACGTTCAATCTGGTCGCCATGTTAGGTGTTTAGGTCTTTTGTTGGTAAATCCAAGTCGGGTTTGAGTATGAGTTTGAGTTCAGTTGGTTAATCCTAATAATCCTAGTCTATACTGTTCTTTGAAACCCTTGGAAGAAAAGTGTGTAGTATGAGTAGATCTCCTTGTAATCCTAGTCTGTAGTGTTCCTTAAAATCCTATGTAGAAAAAAGTGTAGTATCAGTAGATCTCCTTGTAATCTTAGTCTGTAGTGTTCATTCTCCTCTGTAGTATCAGTAGATCTACTCCTTCTGTACCTTAAATCCTCGGTAGAAAAGAATGTCTCCTTGTAATTCTAGTCTGATGTGTTCCTTAAATCCTTGCTATAAAAGAGTCTAGTATCAGTTGATATCCTTGTGATAGAAATTCTGTAGTATTCCTTGAAATCCTTGATATAAAAGAGTTTAGTATCTCTGGATACTCCTTGTTGCAGAAGTCCAATTAGCAATTGATTCGTTGGACAGCTGACTATGATCTTAAATGCTTTTCTGTTCTCTTTTCTGATCGGCCAATTTTTACAGGGAGTTCCTGCTGCTGTTGGGAAGGTTCATAAAAAGCAGTGGCTACTTGGCGTATATCTTGTACCTTGGATACTCCAACAATATCGTACAGAAGTTTACAGAAGTAAAATGGGGCCACCTGTTGGCCACGGGAGCGACCCGTGATGCTTAAAGATGTTCCAGCTGGTGGCTTATCAGTCCATGATATGTAACACTCCAATTTGGTCCTTATTTTGGCTAGACGGGCTGTCGGAGTGGCCCCTCCGGGCAATCGGTTGACCATGTCAAGCTCTAGTACCTATATGATTGTACCAACACTATTGCCCTTATGGCAAACCCAAACTATAGAAGGCAATGGGTGAGGGTCTTCGTGTCTTTGTGTCCTGTGAATGGCGTTAAACTCTATCTGATGGTGAGATTCCAGTTTTGGAGGTTTGGGGAATGTAGAGCACCCCTTCATCACCATTGCTCCCAGGTGTACTCTGACGCGGGGTGGTAGCATCAGTTAGGGTCCCATCAATGGTTTAAATAGAAAAATGTGTTCATAAATAAAAATTGAGTATCCATTAAGAATGAATTTATTTCAAAACTTTGTCGGCATTAAATGACTCACCGAAGTTGATATGCCATAAACGAAACCAAACTAAACCACACAGAAGTAAAAATGCCAGGAGAGAAACAAAATGTTTATGCTTTGGTTCGTTTAACATCAGCAACAGAAACCTGCCATATACGTGGCTAATGTCAAAAGTAATGTCTCCAAAGTGCTGGAGACGCAGGGAAACTATTTGTGTGGCAATTGGCAACACTGTTGTGTTTGTTGTGCATACACCTATGCGCACCTCGCTGTCATGCTCTGTCTTACCTTGACAGTTTTTTTTTTCTGATGAAGCTCCCGACTAACGCTACTGCCAAGTATGAAGTACACACAGTTATAGACAGAAAAGACATTAAAGCGATTGAAAATTCATTGCCAATTAACGGAAGTGCATGACCAGCTCTGCGCGGATAAAGGATGCTGTGTAGAGGAACTCCTGAGGGAAATGAACGATCGGGACGGTTGGCAAGAGATCTTCATGGATATCCGTACTACCAGCGTGATGATGATGATGATGATGATGATGATGATGATGATTTGGGATTAAGGCTCTAAATTCTAAAACATCGTTGTTGATATCTATTTTAAATATGAACAAAGATTTTTCGCCATTTTGTTTACATTATTTAAATTCCAGTAAGTGTTTGACTTTACTGGACGATTCAAAACATTTAAAAAATGTTGTAGCTGTATATTTTCTATTCATATTACAGAGTGCGAAAGAAATAACTCAGACATATTAAACTGTGTTTAGTTGGGGGGTTGGAATACTTTGTTTTTCTATTTTCTACGGTCGGAGAGTGTGTAGTATGCACAAACACACACACACACACACACACACACACTCACTCACTCACTCACTCACTCACTTACACAATAACGCATGCACATTCACATACACACACGTGCGAGTAACACAGGGAATGAATCCGACCGTATGTAGAAAATAGGAAAAAAAAGTATTCCAAAAATATGAATTTATTCTTGATGGAGAAGACGACGTTATAACGTTTCGGTGTTTGCAACCTTCATCGGGACTTCAATTGTGTAGAATATGCACACACGTGAGAGTAAAATAGGGAATGAGTCCAACCGTTTGTAGAAAAAATAAAAAATAATTAGGACTTACAATATTGCATTTCATGTTGAACATTTTGGACGGTCTCATTTTTAACCAGAGGGTGTTGCCAGGTGATAACGCTCGGAATATTAAGGAACAAGAGTACTTATACAGAGATAATTGCGCATACAGTGGTACCTTGACTTACGAGTGTCCCAATTTACGAGTTTTTTTCTTTGAGTTACGAGCTGGTAGATTTTGTTTATATTTTTGGTGGGAGGGGGTCTTCGTTATGCTAATTTTTAAAACTTTCTCGTAGACACTTTAATTATAAAATGGGACTTGTGTCAATCTCCTTCAATCAGAATTGAGGACAGAATCCTAGTGGCTGAGCGGTCCGTGACATGCAACACTCTACTTTGACACTTACTTAGGCTATACGGGCAATCGGAGGGCCCCCTCCGACTCATCGGCTATTCACATCAATCTCTAGCACCTCAGAAGGTTCCCGAGTCCGAAAAGAAGGTTCCCGAGTCCGAGAAGGTTCCCGCGTCCGGCAAGAAATACCTGAAGAAAGCCGGAGGGCATATCGGCCGAAACGTTGTTCAAATAACAATGAAGATGGGGACAATAGTCCGAATAACGCAGATAATACTAATCATCAAGCCTCATCTCAAACATTCAGAGAATAAGTTGGTTTGGTTTGGTTTGTTGTTTGATAGTGCTGGTTTTTTCTCACCACGAGGATTTACCAACAAGTTTGGTATATTACGGCATATCAACCTCAGTGGGTCATTTAATGCCGATTAGGTTTTGAAATAAATCAATTCTTAATGGATAATACAATTTTTTTTATAAATACATTTTTCTATTTAACCCATAGATGGGACCCTAACAGGTACTACCACTCCGGGTCAGAGTGGACCAGGGAGCAATGGTGATGAAGGGGTGCTCCACATTCTCCAAACCTCCAAAACTGGAACTCACCATCAGATAGAGTTTAATGTCATTCCCAGGACATGAAGACCCGCAGCCACAGCCTTCTAGCAACCATATGATAAAAAGGTGCTAGGGCTTGCCATAAGGGCAATAGGGTTGGGAAAATCATAGTTGCTAGAGAATAAGTGTAATATTTTCATATTCTTTCATATTTAGTTATATTGTGTCTTTTTAATTTAATATAATATTTAATTAAATTAAAAACTTGAAAACATGCGCATATTTTTGCTCGTACATAAAACTGATATGACGCAAAGGAAGTGATGAAAAATTAACTAACTCCTTCATGTGTTAAACGAAGTTTGTTTATTTCAATATTCAAATATTTTTTAACTGTTATTATTATTACATCCGCGTAACGGTTGAGTGCAAACACGTCAACAACACTCCCTGGGAAATAATGTGTCTATCTCAAGGGAAATCTTCAAATCGAATCGAAACTTTTAAATTAAATATTCAACGAGGACGTTTGTTTATTCATTTGTTTGTGTGTATTTATCAACCCCTCCGCGGGAGCAGGATGCGACACAAGGTTAAATTTTAAGCAGAGGTTAACAGGTTTGAATTCAGAGTTTTCCTTCTCCTAGTTAAATTAGTGAAATAGATCACTAATTAGGACTGAGCCTATTCTAGTAGTGACCACTCCAAGCGGAGTTTAACAGGTTTGAATTAAGAGTTTTCCTTCTCCTAGTTAAATTAGTGAAATAGATCACTAATTAGGACTGAGCCTATTCTAGTAGTGACCACTCCAAGCGGAGTTTAACAGGTTTTAATTTTCCTTCTCCTAGACTAGTTCCAGCTCTTTTCTCTCCGTTAAATTTAGGAAATAGATCACTAATTAGGACTGGACCTATTCTAGTAGTGACCACTCCAAGCGGAGTTTAAAAGGTTTGAATTAAGAGTTTTCCTTCTCCTAGACTGGTTACTTAACCAAAATTAAAGAGCCCAGTCTGTCCTACTATTCAACCATAGCTGGAGGGAGAATAGTTGTATTCATACCTTTCCCAAGGGTATTAGTGCTACGTGAAAGGCACACAGTCTCACCCAGGATTTGAACTATGGTCAACGACTTCATTTCCTATGACTCTAACCATTCCACCACGCGCCTCCACACACACACACACACACACACACACATATATATATATATATATATATATATATATATATATATGAGAAGTAAATACACAAGCGATGCCTATTAGGCCTCATCAGCAGAGCTATAGATAAGAAGACCGCCTTGTGCGTGATTCGAACCCTGACTGTCAAGCTGACAGGCGAGGACCGTAACCCCTACACCAACCGGACTTTCTTAGATTTTTCATTTTGTTTAGAAGTAGGTTTATATTCCTCTTATAGAGACTTTTTCTACACGACAGTATGAGAAGTAAATACACAAACGATGTGTTTTGATATGGCTTTTTTTAGCCGACAATTTTTGGGAGAATATGTGCTTAATTGAAGTCGTACCTAATTTTGAAAGTTAATTAATTAATAATTAATTCATTAGGCGGGCATACCTATTCAAATTTAAGGCTAAACAAATCGAGAAAAATCAATCTCTGTATGTACATTTCGGCCTATTAGGCCTCATATTAGGTCGTGTAGAAAAAGTCTATCTATACTTTTACGATAAGGAAATACCGAAAATTTTATTTTTGTTTTTATCACCAGTTGAAAGAGAAAGAGTTCTCAAAATATAGCAAATCCTTTTTTTCTTGTGCTTCATTTCCAACTACTTTTAATTTTAACTGCGTTATATTTTTCAACACTTTCTTTCAGTTATGAACCTCAGTTAAAACCGAGAAAAGAGCAATTATATTTTTTAAAGCATCCCAACGTAATAAGACAAATCCAACTAACACTAATAAGCAAAACCTTAAGAAAGCCATGATAGAACTAAAACATACAAAGAAGAACAAACAGAACACATCCAAGGACAAATAAACAAAATCAGAAATTCAGTAGAAGACAGACAGTCGCAACAAGCATGGTAAACTGTTATAAATTAGTACTATCTGTGTTATTCGGACTATTGTCCTCATATTCAATGTTATCTGTACAATGTTTCGGCCGATAAGCTCTCCGGCCTTCTTCAGGTATTTCTTCTCGGACTCGGGAACCTTCTCGGACTCGGGAACCCTCCTTTCGGACTCGGGAACCCTCTTTTCGAACTCGGGAACTTTCTTGTCGTAGTCGGGAGCCTTCACGGAACTTTGAACCTAACCCTTTATTCAGTTCACTGGGGTATCCTGTTCTCATTCCGCTAACCATACCCGGGTTAGGAGTTGTGTTAGTTATTTTTCTATGTTACTGCCGCCGCTCAGGATTGAACCTGGAATCCAGAGATAACTGTCACTTAGAACTGCCTTAACCTAACTACCTTATCGCGGTGCCCGAGTCCGAGAAGTTTCCCGAGTCCGACAAGAAATACCTGAAGAAGGCTGGATGGCATATCGACCGAAACGTTGTACAGATAACAATGAAGATGAGGACAATAGTCCGAATAACGCAGATAATACTAATCATCAAGCCTCATCTCAAACATTCAGAGAAAGGTTATAAATTATTGATAAGAAAAGTACCTCAAGATCAAGACTAAAAGCAGCCAGCCAAAAAGATAGACTTCATAAGTGGAAAAAAACACTTCCAGAAACTGCTAGAAAGCTTCCCCAAAATCAAAGAAAATAATACCCAAAAAAATCGCGGATTTAAAAAAAAATTTTTTTATTGCCAACTAGACATCAAGCTAGGAGACTTTACGATGAACGAATTCAACGATGTCCTAAAAAGGCTAAAAAAAACTACAGGCCTCAACAAAATACCCCCTGAGGTTGATATGCCACAAACCAAATCGAAGTTGATATGCCACAAACCAAACCAAACCAAACCAAACCAAATAGAAGTAAAAATTCCAGAAGAGAATTTATGCTTTGGTTCGTTTAAAATCAGCAACAGAAACCTGCCATATACGAGGGCAATCTCAAATGTAAGGACGCCCTGTCGGCTGGGGCGTTAGAATGCACCGACTGCACCTCTGCAGAGGGGTAAGATTCCCCCAATGGGGCCACCTGTTGGCCGTGGGTGGCGACCCGTGATGCTTAAGGACAGAACCCAGGTGGATGAGCAGTTTATGACTTGCAATACTCCACTTTGGCCCTATCTTGGGCCCCCTCCGATCAATCAGCTGGTCACGTCAAGCCCTAGCACCTATATGATTTTCCCAACCCTATTGCCCTTATGGCAATCCCCAACCCCTTTTTATCATATGGGTGCTAGAAGGCGGTGACTGAGAGTCTGCACGTCCTGGGAATGACGTTAAACTCTATCTGATGGTGAGGTTCCAGTTCTGGAGGTTTGGGGAATGTGGAGCACCCTTCATCACTTTGCTCCCTGGTCCACTCTGACCCGGAGTGGTAGTACCTGTTAGGGTACCATCTATGGGTTAAATAGAAAAATGAGGTTGATATGGTGTAAAACAAAACAAAACAAAACCAAATCAAATGTAAGGTTCCCAAAGCGTTGGAAATGCAGGGAAACTATTTAAGGGGCTATTGGCAACACTGCTGTGTTTGTTGTGCATACCCTGTGTGCGCCTCGCTGCCATTTTCAGTCTTGGCTTCGCAGTTGTTTCTGATGAAAATAATACCTAAAAAATCGCAGATAGCCAACGAGACATCAAGCTAGGAGACTTTAGGGTGGACGAATTCAACAAGGTCCTAA
>CM042166.1:18778025-18810525 GCA_023376005.1 Doryteuthis pealeii | reverse complement strand
CTCGTTCAACGGATCTTTTGTCTTTGTTGTTATTGACAGCGGCAGCGTCTGTAAAATATTTATAATAACGGAGTATTCCATTGTCAGCGTTCAGTCCCCTCACGTGAGTTTGTAATTTTAGAATCCATTTAGTTTCTACTTGTTTTCGAGATTGCGTTGTTGGAAATGCGTGTTCTATTAAAATACATTTGAGGTGTGTAAGGTTGTGTGGTAGGTGTTAAAGTGAAGTGCTATTGTACTATGCGGGAATTTGAGTTTTATTGTGGATTTGTAGTTATTTAATCTTAGTCTAAAAGATGTTGATGTTTCTCCCACATATCCGCTATTTGTGCATTGTGTGCAGTATATGTAATATATGATATTAGTGCTATCGCATGTTAGGTATAGCGGATGGATTGTTATGTTCGTGTAGGGTATTTTTATTTCGGTTTCCGTGTGTATATGGCTCCAAATTTGGCATCTAGGCTTGTTGCATCTTTTGTTACCTTTCTGTACGGTATTATGTAAATGTTTTCTGGGTGCAGTGAGGATGTTACGTAGGTTGGGTGGTTGTTTTTTTTCGTTGATGGGCGGGGTTTTGAAGATGGACTTTTTGTGGGGTCGGTTTGTAGGGTTTTATATTGTTCGGTGAGTAGCTTAGTTAGTTTGTGTATGTGTCGACCGTGGTGAAATACCATAGGGATTCGGTCATTAGTTTGGTGTGGTTTATATTTGAGTAGTTCCTGTCTATTTAGAGATGATGCTTTGTCGAATGCATTTTTTATCAATTTTATGGGGTAATCACTATTTAGGAATTTTCTTGCTAGGTTGGCTGTGTGTTGCATATATTCTTGTTGGTCTTCACATATGCGTCTTAGTCTTATGTATGCACTATAGATTATCGATTTTTTTTAGTTGATGGGGGTGGTTGCTGTTATAGTTTAGAAATGTGTGGTTATCAGTGGGTTTGGTGTAGAGAGTGGTGTTTATGGTATTATTTCTTAATTTTGTGGTTATATCTAGGAAAGGGATCGAGCTGGTGGAGTGTTCTATCGAGAATTTGATGGATTGGTGGTAGCTGTTAAAGTGTGTGTAGAAATCTAGGAGGCTGTTGAGGCCATGTGTCCATATAAGAAATATATCATCTATATGTCTATAGTAATAGGTTGGGGTTAGAGGGTAGTCTTTGAGTAATTTTGTTTCTAGTGTGTGCATGAATATGTCTGCATAGCTTGGCGCCATCTTCGTACCCATCGCCGTGCCCCTGGTTTGTAGGTAGCTTTTTTAAATTATTATGTGTTAGAATGAAGCGGATTATGTGGCAATATGTCGTTGATTATGTCTGTGGGGAGTTTGTTTTGTGTGAGGAATTCCCTACATGCCTAAATCCCTTCTTTATGTGGTATGTTGGTGTATAGGGATGCAACGTCCATTGTTGCCATAATGGTTCCCTCGGGAGTGTATATATATATATATATATATATATATATATATATATATATTATATATATAGAGAGAGAGAGAGAGAGAGAGAGAGAGAGAGAGAGATATTTCTAATATTATTGTTTTATTCCTAAACGTATTTAAAGAAATGCTATGTATAATTTTATTCAAATCAATTAGAATAAAGTAAAAATAAGTGTAATCTTTTTTGTGCTTTTTTTTTAAAAATTTCATTAGTCTTTCTAATTCAATATAATATTGAATTATATCAAAACTTAAATACTTGTGCGCATTTTTTGCTAGTATATATAATGTAAGCTTTACGACGAATCGTTACTGGAAATAGCTGAATGCTGATGAGCAAAGATCCGTTCCCTAAATATCATCTCCTGATTCCAATGTGTTGAGTGAGGATCATTGCCACGCTCTGATTCCTGTCGTAATGACAAGGGGGGAAGCCAACAATTTCTGGATGACTGTACTGAAAATGCGAACTAATGACTTGTATAGTATCGGGTAGGTTGAAGGGTCCTTTTTACATTTAACATAATGAGCATGTATTACATCCTTCCATTGGAGAGTGGGTAGTATGCAACAAACACACACACACACACACACACACACACACACACACACACACTAACATAATCACGCATGCACATTCACATACACATACGTGCGAGTAACACAGGGAATGAATCCGACCGTATGTAGAAAATAGAAAAACAGAGTATTCCAAAAATATGAATTTATTCTTGATGGAGAAGACGGCGTTATAACGTTTTGTTTTTTTGCAACCTTCATCGGGACTTCAATTGTGTAGAATATGCACACACATTAGAGTAAAATAGAAATCATTCCAACCGTTTGTAGAAAAAAATAAAAAATAATTGTGATTTACATTTTTGTATTTCATGTTAGACGATTTGGACGGTCTCATTTTTAACCAGAGGGTATTGCCAAATGATAACGGTCGGAAGATTAAAAAACAAGAGTACTTATACAGAGATGATTGCCCATACTGTGGTACCTTAACTTACGAGTGTCCCAACTTACGAGTTTTTTCTTTGAGTTACGAGCTGTCACTGAGTAGATTTTTTGCTTTGTGTTAAGAGTTAAAATTTTGGTATGAACGAACGTTAAATACACTGTTGTTTATAGTTTCTCGACGTCACTGCTTACGTCACAATACCCTCAGAAATTGCATAAGTTTATCAATGAGTATTTAATTATATTCAAAATCATTAATACATAGAGTAAATCGTGTTTATTAACGATGTCTGCTATCACCAAAAATATAAATTTATTCTCTGAATTCAAACCTGATAAACTTCCCTTAAAAATTGACCTTGTGTCACAACCTGCTCGTGCAGAGTATATAGTAAATACATATATACGCGTGTGTATGGAGAAAATAGAAAAAAAAGGATTCCAAATATATGCATTTATTCTTGATGGAGAAGTCGACATTATAACGTTTCGGTTTTTGCAACCTTCATCGGGACTTGAGTTGTGTAGAATGTCTGGATGACTTACGAAAAATGGAAGAATGGTAAATTGTCTGCCGAAAGAGACATAACCCGGTCCGGCCTGGCATGAGTTCTGATCCACGAGCAAAAACCTAAATGTTATATCATCGGATTCTCCATCAAGAATAAATTAATCTTTTTGGAATACTTTGCGTTACATAATTCGTGGGTAGCCGACGAATTATGTATGTAAGTTTAATTAAAATTCAAATAACGGAAAATGGAAAATTACCATTAACCGTTGAAAAAAGTTATTGACAACAGTTTAACCTTCTCTAACCTGAATGTTAATTGGCTAAACGGAAATTAGAGTTAGATAGAATCTGGCCGTTAGCCGAGGGAAGCAGATGTAAAAATAGTTGCTCCCAAAAGATGCCAGCTTCTCACCGCGGTAGAAAACCCTTTTGGGCTCTGTATTTTGAATGAAGAATAGACGTTTTAAAAAACAACAAAATCTTGCTTATTTATTACAAATTAGCAAATATATGCACCCTCCAGGTGCAAGTATTTAAGTTTTAATGTAATAAAATATCATATTAAATCATAAAGACTAATGAAACTAAATAAGAATGCAGAAACTTACTCTTCCATCACTCCCGTCTTTCATTGATAATTTTCCCTAATTTAACTATTTAATTAAAATAGGAAGTAAAAGAATAAAATTACAGTTATTTCTTCTTGTTAATGAATTTCTTTTAAGATTTATCTGCGATATGTTTGCTCATATTCATTAAGATAAAACCAAACAATTAGAAATCAATAATACTAAACACATATTTATTAGAATCAAATTTTTAATATCAATATGTAAATTAGCCTTCCTGTTTACACTGTAAACCGCTATATTGTTGTATATATAAATACAATTGCATGTTATTATTATGTAGATATGTCTACTATATCCAACTCCGGTTTCGAATGAGGGTCCAGTGAGCTTCGGCCAGCTGGACCTTACAAGTTAATAACGTCGATCCCAGGGTGCTATCCCCCCAGGCAATACCCACCCCCTTGGGGGCGGGGCTGGGTTTATTGCCCAGCGCCTGAGGCGCCCCCCTTGAGGGGGAATGCCGAAGGGATCGACGCAATTTTTGTTCTTTCCCACCCATGAGCTTCGACTTGTGGGTGGGCCCACATTAAAACGAGGCCTTGTGCCCAGCCCATACAAGTGGGGTATGAGGCAAATACATCTAACTCCGGTTTCGAATGAGGGTCCAGTGAGCTTCGGCCGCTGGACCTTACAAGTTAACATTTCCATTGTAAACCGAAATGTTCGAACATCGACTATAAATTTCCATCCATCATAAAATCCCGTGTTTGCTTCTAAATTCTCTCTCTCTCTCTCTCTCTATATATATATATATATATATATATATATATATATATATATATATATATATATATATATACGTGTTTTCTACGTTGAAATCAAAAGAAAACATGCTTCGAAGTTTCACTATTGTCTTTACATTCTATAAACACTATTTCGGTGATCATTTCATCGTCTATTTACGTTTGTGTTTTTCTCATTTATTTTTCATTTGAAAAAACAATTGATTTTATTCACTGTTTCAAAAACAAAGCTTTACACAAATAACTCATTTGCATATTATCTCCATTTTGAAAGATAAAAGAAAAACAAGAAAACCAAACCAGTTACTATTAATTTTAGTAGCAATAAATTTAGTACACAAAAAAGAAACGAAAACTTGGAATATATTCTATGTCAACGTCGCTTCGTGTCTGTAACTCGTTAAACAGGGTATGACAGAAATACCTTCTGCATTTTAAACTGTCACCTGTACGGTGCGAGTAAACTTAAGGTAAGGGCAATGGTAGCTTGAGGGGATTAAAATAAAACTAGAATTAAATAAAACAAAGTAAAAAATAGGAAATAACAATCTCCCAGGAGCCCTCAGACAGGAAGAACCTTCTGGGCATGCGCAGAGACAAAAGCCGCTTCTCCAGTCTATTTTCTAAAATTTGTTTATGTTTTCGTTTCCTTTCATCTTCATTCTGAGAATCATCTGGACAACAAAATACACAAGATGACAAGTTTTTTTTCTTCTTGTTAATTAATACTAGGTCTGGTCTCCTAGACGGGATTAAGTGATCTGTCTGTATCTCAAAGTTCCAAAGGGTTTTATGCATCTCATTCTTTTGTTGTTGTTGTTGTTGTTGTTATTGTTGTTGTTGCTATTATTATTATTATTATTATTATTATTATTATTTCTCTTTTCTTTTCTTCTTCTTCTTCTTCTTCTTCTTCTTCTTATTATTATTATTATTATTATTATTATTATTAGTTTTTCACACCTGCCGTAGCTGGTGGTTCACTGGAGACTGAATGACAGCAAGTCTCCTCAGGTCTCCAGGACTCTTCTGAGTATTCTGGCAGATTACAGCAGTACAGTGTTCTGGATGGTATCAATCCTTCCTCTGATTTCCAGACTTTCCAAACCCTTTTCCAATCCTTTTGGGACCGTTCCAAGTGCACCAACTACAATTGGTATCACTTTGACTCTCATATTCCACAGATTTTCAATTCTCTGGCAAGGTCCAGGTATTTGTTTATCTTTACGTTTTCCTTCATCTTCGCTCTGTGTTCTGCTGAAACTGCAAAGTCTACCAGTTGACAAGTTCTCTTTTTCTTATTCTTTTTTTTTTTTTTTTTTTGTTAATCAACACTAGGTCTGGTCTCCTGGCTGGGATAGGGTGATCCGTCTTTATCTCAAAGTCCCAGATAATTTTATGCGTTTCATTCTCAAGAACAGATTCTAGTTTATGCATATACCATTTTGTTGTATGGTCAAAATTTAATTTTTTGCATAATTTCCAGTGGTTAACCTTCCCAACCCAGTTGTGCCTAGCTTTGTATTCCCGTTGTGCTAGTTGGATACATTCACTTAATACATGGTTTAGAGTCTCATCTCTCTTTCTTTCTTTTTTTTTTCTTTTTTTTTTTTTTTGTAAATCTGGTCTCCTAGCTGGGATTATTATTATTATTATTATTATCATTATTATTATTATTATTATTATTATTATTATTATTATTGTTGCTGCTGCTGTTGTTGTTGTTGGACTGTCTATTTATATGTTGCAATATTTTTGATTAAAATTAATATTTCAACTTGAACGAATTCCATATTTCTTAAATTGAGCGAATGCACTTATGAAATTTTTTGCAACAATGATTAAATAATAGATTATTGTTCAGAAAAATGGCTTCAGTCTGGTAGCGTCATTTCCACCACCACACACCACCAGCCCCTTCTTTCTCCTCAAAAAAGAAACCCCGGAAATTTTTATTTAATTTTTGAATATGTGATTCCTGGCAGAGTTGCTCCCCACACCAACCCCACCATCCCGCACCAAAAGATCGGAAACCTTTCTTCGTTCTTGGTTGAAAAAAAAAAATTCCCAAGACTCTCTCTTTCTCACCACTCGTTTCTATCAGTCATTGCCCTTGGCAGGTCCTCAGCACAACATTCAGTGTCCGAACAGAGCTGATAAATGTAGGTTTTTGCTGGTCGGCCAACAGGAGAACGTTACTGATGAGTTCGTTCAATATTACAATTTTTTAAATATTTTAACATATTTTTATACATTATCAGTGTTATCATAATCCTTGCGATTTTTTTATACAAGCGCTAGCTAGTAGTCTTTCACTGGAGTCTAAAGAGACAACAAGTCTTCTCATTTCTCAATGTCTCTTCTGAGTATTCCAGCCGATTTCAGTAATGCTGTAATCTGAATGGTCTCGATTCTTCCTCTGATTTCCTGTTCATCTAGGCTTTTTTCTAGACCCCTGGGGACCGTTCCTAGAGCACCAATTACAATTGGAACGATCTTCACCTTGATGTTCCACAGTTTTCTTAGTTCTCTGGCCAAGTCCAAGTATTTGTCTATATTTTCACTTTCCTTCACTTTCACTTGGTGATCGGCCGGGACGGCGAAATCCACGAGATGATAAGTTTTCTTATTATTATTGATCAACACCAGGTCTGGTCTTCTGGCTGGGATTAGGTGATCCGTCTGTACCTCAAAGTCCCAGAGAATTTTGTGCGTCTCATTCTCCAGGACATATTATTATTATTATTATTATTAGTAGTAGTAGTAGTAGTAGTAGTAGTAGTATCATTATTATTATTATTATTATTGTTGTTGTTCTGCTTCTTCTTCTTCTTCTTTTTCTTCTTCTTCTTCTTCTTGATGGTGGTAGTGGTGGTTTTGTTTTTGTTGTTTAATTTTAAAACTATTTCTCTGTATAGATAGTGATTTTAATATTTAAATGAATACATTCGCTCGTAATTTAAATCATTTGCAACTTTTCTATGTATATATTAATACTCGTATTCCTTAATTGTCTGGCTTGATTGCAACATTCTCTGGTTAGAAATGAGACCGCCCAAAATCGTCCAAGATAATATTCAAAAATGTAAGATGTAAGAGGTGTCTAAGTGGTGTAAAGATATCTGAGGTAGGGGTTATGGTCCTTGTTCTACGAGCCTCGCTATCAACCAACCAATCACGGGCCAGCATTCTTTGGAGGCAAAGCCAAAGAGGCAAATTCTTCCTCTTTTTTGATTAATCAGCGCCGGGAGTCGGACGACAAAAAAAGGGCGTCTCTTATACCCAGCAGTGCGAACAGATATGCCGTGGCAAGGGACCCGATAACTCACCCTACCTCAGGATTTCAGCTAAGTGGACTATTATTCTATATAACATTCCCGCAGACAAACCAAAGTTTGCAACTATTTGTTATGTATGTCAGTAATACATGTCTATTCCAATTCTAAGTTTGTTTGTTTTATTCTTTAACTCTAACTTGTCTCTCACCACACGTGGTCTAAATCACCACAGTGGGTCATGGCTAAAAAGGTTGGGAACGACTGGCTTAGAGAGGTTTGGTTTGATTTGGTTTGTTTTACAGCATATCAACCACAGTGGGTTATTTAATGCTAACAAAGTTGTGAAAAAAATTAATTATTAATGGATACTCAATTCTTCTTATAGACACATTTTTCTATTTAACCCATAGATGGGATCCTAACAGGTACTACCATTCCGGATCAGTGTGGACCAGGGAGCAATGGTGATCAAGGGGTATTCCACATTCCCCAGAGCTGGAACCTCACCATCAGATTTTAAAGCCATTCCCAGGATATGAAGACTCTCAGCCACCGTATTCTAGCACCCACGTGGGCAATATGGCCAGCCGAATGATAGGAGGGGACCTCTCCGACCGCCCGTCTAGCCTAAGTAAAGACCAAAGGGGAGTGTTGCATGTCATGGACTGCAGGTCCAACAGGATCCCGTCCTTAAGCATCATATGTTGCCACCCATGGCCAACAGGGGGTAGGGGTCTGACCCCTCTGAAAAGTGCAGTCGGTGTAGGTCTAGGCTAATAAAAATAGATAAATAAAATGCCTTATAAAACCAAAGATCCTCACTGGGTGCCCCATACTTCTGGCTATGTGTCGCATCTAAGCTACGCTTAGATTTTGGGCACCTACTGTGGGTAACGGCTAGCTAGCTAGATTCGCAGACAATTGTCAGTGTTCGATTCTCACTGGGTACCCTATAATCTGGCCTTGTGCCACATCTCAGCTATGCTTAGTAGATAAGTATAAAACCAATGATTCATTTTTGTACGGCAAACACTCCAAACTCAGCTGAAAATCTTCATTGATAATATCTTGACCCAAACAAAACGTCAAGAATTGATTCTTTTTGAGTAAGCCGGACACAAAAGAGGAAAAAGAGGGGCTCAGATTTTGACACGTCACTGAAATGAACTCTTTTGTTGTGACAGATGAATGACCCCCCAACAAGTTAGGGTATTGTGGGGGTGGGAATTCCAAAGGAAGCGGATGTCTAATTGGACACCGCCATTTTCCTTCCGTTTCCACCCCCTCTCTCTCTCTCTCTCTCTCTCTCTCTCTCTCTCTCTCTCTCTCTCTCTCTCTCTCTCTCTGCATCTCTCACCCCCTCTCTCTCCCTCTCTCCTCCTCTGTCTGTCTGTCTGTCTCTCCCTCTTCCCCATCTCTCTTCCAACCTATCGTTGACCACTGACAAGACCAGGTCAAATTTGTTTTGAATATATATATATATATATATATATGTGTGTGTGTGTGTGTGTGTGTGTGTGTGTGTGTGTGTGTAGATTAAAATAATTTGCTTTAGAAGTATTGTTGAGTAAAATATATTATTATTTATATTTTTTTGCTTGAAGGCAGTTACAATGCGTGTCCTGCATGCCTAACCCGTCTTACTCGGGTGGTTTGTGAGATGGGGGCAGGTGGCCATATAGTTGCTTCTTTGTGGGGTGCTGCTTCCACAACCATTTCAGGACCGCTCGCAGCATTCTTGTACAGCTTCTATCTAGCTTATTGTCAAGGCGCTTCGTTAGGTTCCAGGTGTACAGCCATATTATATATATATATATATATATAATATATATATATATATATATATATATATATATATCTTACTTCCATATATATATATATATATATATCACCACTGTTTATTAATAAATTAATTAATTTCTATTTTTTTAATCAAATAAGAGAATTGCCAAGTCTTGTTTATTGTCTAGAGTCTATGTAATAAATCCAAAGGTTTCTAACAACATTTTGGGAGCAATGTTAGAGAAATGTTAGAAGTGTCTTTAATGTTAATTCATTGCTTTATAGCATAACGTTCTCATATTTGATCGTATCAGGTTGAGTTTAGTTTCTTCACTGGCTGGGGACCTCTGTCTGTCTGTCTGTCTGTCTGTCTCTCTCTCTCTCTCTCTCTCTCTCTCTCTCTCTCTCTCTCTCTCTCTCTCTCTCTCTCCCAGCCTATTGTTGACCACTGACAAGACCAGGTCAAATTACTGTGACTTCCACACGATATTCCTACAGAACCCTAAAGGTTTCACAAAATCTCGATAAAGGCTTTGTATAAAATATATCTTTAAAATGTTTACAGGAGTCCCTGTGGCGCAGTAGCTAACGTAATGGACTGCGACACCATAGTGAGTGAGTTCGAATTCTAGTCGCGTAATTACGTTCACTTTCGGACTAATACATTTGGAAAGAGTACATGTAATCTGAACATTAGCTACATAAATGAGAGTAACCTCCCCTTGTTTGTTTCACTTTGAGGAAGCCGTTTGTTTTGGTCGGCCATTTTCATTTCGCCGATAGAATGTGTATATATGTATACACACATGGAGGTGTATTTTTACCATTTCAATGGTCTTATTATTATTAAAAAAATTTAAAAAAATAAAATTAAAATTAAAATAAAGATTAAAAAAATTAAATAAAATTAAAATAATATATATATATATATATATATATATATATATATATATATATATATATATATACTAGCAAAATAATGCACCCTCCGGGTGCAAGTATTTAAGTTTTAATGTAATAAAATATTGTATTAAATTAGAAAGGCTAATGAAAAAATAAGAATACAGATAAAAAGATTTGAAACAGAGGGAGTATATAAAAGATTTGAAACAGAGGGAGTATAATAAAAATGGAACAACTGAAACTTACTCTTCCATCACTCTCGTCTTTCATTGTTATTTTTTCTAATTTAAGTATTTAGTTAAAAGAGGAAGTAAATAATAAAACGAGTTATTTTTTCTTGTTAATGGATTTCATTTAAGATTCATTGAAGAGATTTTTGCTTATATTCATTAAAATAAAACCAAACATTTAGAAATCAATAATACTAAGCACATATTTATTAAATTCGATTTTTTAATATTAATATGCAAATTAGCCTTCCCGTTCAAACTATAAACCGCTATTTTGTTGTATATACAAATATAATTGCATGTTGTCAGTATGTAGACATGGTTAACAGTATTAATAATGTAAGGCAATTTTATTAATAATTGAGGTTTAGATAAAAATAAAATCATGGAGAATGTGATGTCAATAACTAAGAGAATTGTGACTTGAGTAGGAATATAGTTTCGGTTACAGACAGAAAAACACACAATCTCCATTATAATAAGATATTACCAAAACTCTACGAACCAGCTTAGCCGTCCTTTTCCTGTAAATACCTGAAAACCGCTTGATTTTTTAGAGTACTTCCGCAAGTGAATAGTACCTGCCGATGTACAATAGGTAAATGGACGACGTTAGTCAGCTATTTCCTGTAAATACCTTTTAAAGCGTTGACTTTAGAAAAAAAAGGAAGGTGAGATCAAAATTAAACAAGACGTGTTTTTCGTGCAAAGAAAAACTCGCTAATCCGAATACAGTGTGCTATCAACTGTTGTTTTGTTGTTGTTTCTTTTTGTCTTTTTTTTATAGCGGAGGTGGGTAAATCCTTTCTTATTTTCGTTTTATCTATTTGTTTTAATTGAATAGAATGTTAAAAAACAAATTTTAAGCGGGCTTTCGCGTTTGAAATTTAAACTCTCAACAGCTGTTGTTTGCACGTTTCTCTCTCTCTCTCTCTCTCTCTCTCTCTCTCTCTCTCTCTCTCTCTCTCTCCTCTCTCTCTCTCTCTCTCTCTTTTGTTTCATCTTAACAAAGAGCTTTAGCATCCATGCCTACTCCAGACTATCATTGCAGAACCGTAGCAGCTTGGCTGGATCCTTCAAATTTAAAATTTGAGGGGTCCAAGGCCCCTCGCCCTCTTTTTTGCTTCAACAAAGAAACGCTTTTAGGATTTATGTCTACTCCTGACTGTCATTGCAGAGCCGTAGCAGCTGGGTGAGGGGAAACCAGGACCTCTGAAATTAAGAATTTAAGGGGTCCAAGGTCTCCCGCTGTTTCTTTTTTGTTTCAACTTATCAAAGTAACGCTTTTAGGATCTATATCTACGCCTGACTGATATTACAGAACCGTAGCAGTTGGGTGGGGGAAACCCTGGATCCCTCAAATTTTAAATTTGAGGGATCCAAGGTACCCTCAGCCCTTTTTTTGCTTCAACAAAGAAATGCTTTTAGGATCTATGTCTACTTCTGACTGTCATTGCAGAGCCGTAGTAGCTGAGTGGGGGAGACCCTGGACCCCTAGACTTTAAAATTTGAGGGGTCCAAGGTCCCTCCAAGTGAGGGGAACCCGGGACTGCTGAAATTAAAAATTTAGGTGGTCCAAGGTTCCCTCACCGTTTCTTTTTTATTTCAACTTATCAAATAAACGCTTTTAGGATCTATGTCTACGCCTGGCTATCATTGCAGAACTGTAGCAGCTGGGTGAGGGGAGACCCTGGACCCTGGACCCCTGAAATTTAAAATTTGAGATATCCAAGGTCTTCTCCAAGTCTCTTTTTTGTTTCAACTCAACAAAGAAGCGCTTTTAGGATCTATATATGTGTCTAAGTGTCATTTCAAAAACGTAGCAGCTGGGTGGGAGGACGTTGGACCCCTCAATTTTTATTAATTTAAGAGGTGTAAGGTCCCCCAGCAAGCTGCTGCGATTTTGCAATGACAGTCAGGCAAAAACATGGGTCCTAAAAGCGCTTGGTTTTATTTTAAATAGATACAATAAAGAAAGAAATAGAAGAAAGAAAGGTACCATCATAGGATGTGGCCTACCTTTTGAATGTGGCCTACGTAATCATGTCTCTCTTATAGTATATAGCCTACCATAAAAAGCATATTATAAGGTTATAATAATAACTGCTAACCTTAACCCTAGCCCTAACCCTAACCCTAATCCTATTTCAGAATTTTAGAATATTTTAGAATTAAATAGATCTCTGATTCATGTAAATTATGGATAAATTCTTTTTTGATTTTTCTTAATTACTATATACAGCTTATGACTGAATTGATTTTTTTTAAATTGAATATATGTGGAAAATAATTAGTTTCAATAAATTGCCTACAACTTATATCTATAAATATACTCTTACTGAGGTAGGACACATTCAAACCGGGTAGGCCACATACTATAACAAAATCAAAAAGAAACTATCAGAGCAAGGTATTGAACATTTTAAATGTACTTGCCGCTAACCATGTTGGTATGTTGCATTCTGCTCATGCGCAGTGGTTGGTAAATAAATACTAGCCAATATTTGAGCATCTTTCTGATTTAAGAAAAAAACGTTTTCATAAGGATTTTTTCCTTTCCATATATATATATGAAAGTCACATAAAAATGTAGTATATATAAGTTTAAAAAACAAACGTGAAAATTGGGAAAACCAGCTAGTGTAATAGTTAGAGTCCCCCAACAGTCAGCCTGGCAGTCAGGGTTCGAATCACACACAGAGCAGTCTCCTGTCTATAGCTCTGCTGATGAGGCATAATATGCCGAAATGTATATACAGAGATCGACTTTTTCTCGATTTGTTTATGCTTTTACATTTAAACTGATATGCTCACCTAATTTATTAATTATCAACTAATTAAATTTCAATTAGTTATGACTTCAATTAAGCACTTATTCTCACAATATATATATATATATATATATATATATATATATATATATATATATATATATATAATTTTTGTTAGCATCCTTCCGTCTACGAGAGACGATAGAGTAGTGTCCATTTTTTTAATGGGACTATGTAGCCTGGGCGGGTTTGGTATGAAGGATGAGCTGCTGTCCAAACAGCACCCCCCTCTCCACACTGCCGCTGTGATCCAAAGAAAAGGTAAATATCCAATGCAGTTTGACAACGGTAGTGTCGCAGAAATTGCTGGATAAAACTGGAGTTCAGCATGACACCACCTTAGGGACTCCGGCTCCAGATTTGTTTTCGGGGTTTACTAACCTAGCCTTTCATTATCATTCATATTCATATTTCATATCATCATCATCATCATCATCCTCATGTCGCGTTAGCAGCACGGATATCCATGACAATATCATTCATTGCTCTCGGCATTTCCTTTGTGCAGCATCCAGTATCCGCGCATGGGTGGTTAATGTAAGTCTTTGCAGGTTGGCCCGCACTTGCCTTCCCATGTGCCGGTTTCCACAGGAGAACGTCACTTATGAGTTCGTCCTTGCTTCTCCAGCAGTATCCAGCATGTCTTCTTCGTCTCACTCGGATGGTTTGTGTGATAGTGGGCAAGTGTCCGTACAGCTGCTTCCTTTTTGGGTATTGTGATCGCATGCAACATTTTTGCGCAGCTTCCACCTAGCTTATTCTCTATGTGTTTTGTTAGGGTCCAAGTGGTGCAGCCATATATTAGTATTGATAAAACTACGTCCTGGAAGAATTGTCTCTTTAACTTAACGATCAGTAAGATCGGATTTCCATATGGCTGATAGTATGTTTATAGCAAACCATGCCTTCCCTATGCATGCATTAACATCCTTTTCTGTGGATGAGATATTACTACCTAGGTACGTGAATTGTTCTCCCTGATTGCATGAAAGTAATTCTGTGACCCTGGGTTTCATACCTCTTAGGTATTCATCAAACAGACTTTGATGAATACCTTAGTGGTATGAAATACAGGGTCACAGAATTACTTCCAGGCAATATATATATATATATATATATCAGTCCGTAGATCGTCTGACTAGGAACACAAGGTTCCTGGTTCGATACCGGCCCTCGCCAACTCAAGGTATGAGTAGCCCAGGGATATATGCAGTAAAGTGAGACACTGATGGTAGGTGTGGCGCTCCACCTCAGACGTCAAAACAATCTCCTTGGTCTAGTGCTATTGAAAGGGGGATATATTCCCTCGCTGTTTTGCTGAATCTGACTATAGGCCACCCCGTCGACTAAGAATATATATATATATATTGTTCTGTTTTTCTTTTCTTGTTTTTGTTCTTATTTCCAATGCTTTAAAAAGACCAACCAAACAACGTTCACAACAACATAACACACACACACACACACACATATATATATATATATATATATATGTATATATATACACATGTATAAATGAATACATATTTATATGTATATATATATATATATATGTATATATATATATATATATATATATATATATATATATATATATATATATATATACATAATCCTTCAGTAGATTATAACAAGAACCAAATGACTCCATTGACTGTCTAGAGATTTTTTTAAATGAATTTAGATAAGAAAATTTCTATCTTAATTTAGCGTAAAATATCAGTAAACATTGCAACACTAAGATGCAACAGGGTCACGTGTTGCTTCATAGATAATATATGTGAGATAATTATTTGTTTCTCGAGTTTTAAGAAAAATTGATTTATCGACTGCGTCAGAGTATCATACAACAAATGCACGCGAAGAATTGGTGTGAAGTGAGTTAGAAAAAATATCTTCAGCCACAAAAAAGAATTTTTTTTTTTTGTCTGGTGATTTCCTTTTTGCTCTGTTTTTTGTTTTTTGTTTTTCTGTTTTGTTTTTTTGTTTTTTTTGGGGGGCTTTTTTTTTTGGGGGGGTCTTAACCATTTTTGGTGATTGGAGACTCGACTGAATATCTCTACCTACAAGTAATCCAATAAGAAATGAGTTTATCTTGTCTTTCCTTCAGTATTCAGTAGTAAGAGGAATTACGGGTTTAAAGGGGGGAGCCTGTTAAATCTCCCAGTTGTCGGCAAATTTTGGGACAAACTCACAATGGAAATTTAATACATGTATTGACAAATAATACAAGAACTTGCTACAAATTTTAATGGTATTTGCTACGAGACTTATCTGTGAGGTTAAATACTGATCGTTGGAGAAGTGGTGATAACAGAGGTATTCTGGTCGCTCGTTGGAATGTTATTAAGACGCTTCGTCAGGTCGTTTCTCGTTCTTCAGCCTTCTGTTAGTATGCTATTGTATTAGCCTTAGAAAGTATGCTGATACAACGCCTTAGAAAATTTTTTCTGGTTATGTGGCTGGAGGTGGTTATTTTCACGTCCTTCCCTAGTAACTGTTCTGTGATAAGTAAAGTCTAGAGATCGCTTATTTTTGAGACTTCCCTCGGTGACTGCTCCCTGATAAGTGAGGTTTGGTTTGATTCTCACGCCAATCTCCTGTTGACGATTTTCCCCCTAGTGGCAGGAGAAGATAATTCTCTGTTGAATTTCCGATAGTAGCTATACCCAAAAATTCGTCTGTTATTCATTTTAAAAACGAATTAAAATTAATTAGATTTATTAGATTTATCTTTATTATTTGCTCTGCTTAGGTATTGAGCACTTTTTACTTATTAGCTTTAGTCTCCTGGCGGGTTTGTATGAATATATATATCCTATATATATATATATATATATATATATATATATATATATATATATATATATATAATATATATGTGTGCATATAAATTGTTTTTTCTTTTGCCCAAAATATTGTACTAATAGATTATTTTTTGTTGGTACGACTATCTTGGTCTTTTCTTTTTTACAAAAATTTTTTTCTCCCCGGTTGATGTTTGATAGTATATTTTTACAATCAAACTATTTGCTGGGTTTTTTCTCACCACGAGGATTTACCAACAAGTTTGGTATATTAAATTATATATATATATATATATATATATATAAAATTTTTACTTGAAGGCACTTACAACGCATGTATCGCATAAAATTCAATACTTTTTCTTATAGAAAATGAACTTGACAAGTGTAATCCCAGCAAAGGATGGCTCGGTGTGTAGAATACCGTACAGACTGTTTAGACTTTATTAAGTCTCATCAGCGGTATATACTAACGATTTCCCTCCGACAGAAATCGAAACCGGGACTTCAGCAGACACAGTGAAACACTAGTGAAACACTATATCGCCTCGGCCACAGTACACAGCTGACCATCCCAGCGAAATTAAGCTTGTCAAATGATACTACACGCCTCTACCATAACAGGTAAGGGGGGGCGTTTTTTTTTGTTTTTTTTTGAGAGAATAACAACAAACAGGTCGTATGCCCTTCGCCGAAGTGAATAAGATTTTTGGATGTTTGTTTATTTAGAAACGTTGCTGAAAAAGTATATATTAAATTTTTACTTGAAGGCACTTACAACGCATGTATCGCATAAAATTCAATACTTTTTCTTATAGAAAATGAACTTGACAAGTGTAATCCCAGCAAAGGATGGCTCGGTGTGTAGAATACCGTACAGACTGTTTCGACTTTATTAAGTCTCATCAGCGGTATATACTAACGATTTCCCTCAGACAGAAATATACACAGGTTGGACCATAATGATGAGACACATTTTAAATGCTATTTTCTCAGAGTACAAAAGCAACACAGAGTACTAAGTATATTTAATACATAACTGATACGCAGGAGATTTACATGTGATCTAAGATTTGAATATTATGTTCTTGAACTGGTTACTATCATGACAAAAACATTCGAGAGCTCGATTTCTCATATAATGTAAAGTGTGGTTTAGTATATCAACTGGAATTGCTTTTATCTCTTTATGGATGCTATCTCTCGGAAATTTGTAACAGCACGAAGGATCACCTTTCGGGATGGTGCCTCTTGCTTTCCAAAATGCTGTCGGAATTTTCTTTGGACTGCTACGATGGATCTTTGGCTGGCAAAGTATTCTCCGACTACATATGCAATTTCTTTTGGACTCCACGGCATTATGAGGATCACCAAAATCAATACCTGAAAGTAAGGAAAAGTTAATATAATATTTAATTAAAAAAATTAGTTGTCGCTGGTATATGTGAAAAAATTAATTTTAGTGTTGTTGGGTTTGTTTTTTTTGTTTGTTTTTTTTTTGTTTTTTTGTGTTTTTAATTATAAAACTTTAAACGAAAGACACGTTTTTATATAAAAATAGTTTTTATTTAATCAGAAAGGAAATGCAGATATGTTTATTTAAATGAAAGTAGTTTTTTTTTATTTACAAACTATTTTTTATGTTTATTTAAATAAAAGGATATTGTTCAGAAATGGTATTACACAATTTATAAAATTTATTTTTCATGTGCCTCTACGGACAGTTAATACGGAAAATAAAATAATATTGTTATTGACATTATAACAATATTATTTCAGATAGGAATCCACGTAGACTGGGGTGCCTATTGGTGACTTGATCCGTTTATCCTAGCCCTGTTCTTAGAGCAAAACAACCATTGAAACCTTGTAAGCTTCATTCTCCCCTTATCTATATCACACTTTGCGTTCTTTGGGAAATAATTGCACCTTTTTTTAGGCTTGGGGCTTATATCGTTCTGTTCTTTACTTTCTTTCTTTACTGATCTACTCCTCATATTAATACTCGTGTTCCTTAAAAGCACAACCGTTATCAGCTTGCAAATATATTGTTGGAATATAAGGCGTGCTGCAATCCACCACTTAAATTTATGGACTAAGTGAGATCACGTGGTTTAAACCTAAGCCAATCAACAGCCCTAATACGTGGTTAGTTAACTATTTAATCGCTGATATTGACAGCTGTTCATTTGCATTTTATTAACATTGACGAATGGAACTGCAACACTAAACAACACCAAGGAACAACCAAAGGATCATGCCCAACATTAAGGAAAACCAAGCAACACCCAAAGAATCATATCCAACCTTAAGAGACACCAAGGAACAACCAAAGGTTTCTTCACTAAGGATCACGCTCTGTTTAACACAAGGGATCTCCGTTGGACAGTGCTGTTGCTTGAAGCTTAAGGATGGCCACAAAAATTGTAAGACCTCTGGTTAAAAATGATACCGTCAAAATCGTCCAAAATGCAAAGCAAAAATCTGAATTCTGATCATCTGATGTTGCTTATCCACCGAATTCTTATTTGCTGTGAGTGTCACCTCACGGTTTCAATTTTTACCTGAGAGTTTTGCAAGATGATAACGGTCGTACTTTTTAGGAACACGAGTATTGATACTATTTCTCTGAATGTTTCAGATGAGGCTTGAAGATTAGTATTATCTGCGTTATTCGGACTATTGTCCCCATCTTCATTGTTATTTGTACAACGTACAAGAAATACTTGAAGAAGGCCGGAGGGCATATCGGCCGAAACGTTGTACAAATAACAATGAAGATGGGGACAATAGTCCGAATAACGCAGATAATACGAGTATTGATATAAAATAATTACGGAAATACACGAAAATACACGGAAGTACAGCTTGATAAATGAAGGTCTCTTGAAATATAGGGGAAATACACTGAGTGGAAAATGTATCTGCTGTTATTTGGCACAGATAGAGTAATCCGTCTATTTTTATCACTTAATGTCAGCGTTTGACCCCACCACATTAACTGACCCCTTATGACCCCTAGGCATTTATAATCCCCTTTGATAATCCCTTTGAATTGACCCCAAGGCCGATCCCTGATTTAAATGAACAATACACAAAGGGGCCATGCTTAACACACACAGACACACACCAAAGTGAAAAAAATATCTTCAGCCATGATTATTGTTTTGTTCGTCAACAGTAGAAATGGGACAGTTAAATTAAAAAGAAGCTTAAAAAACATAGGGTTTCCCAACCTTTTCGGGCCAACGGCCTCAAGGCTTAGGTCAGCAAGATCCGGGATTGGGATCTTAAACGGCCTGAAAAAAAAAAAACAGTTAAATTCCTTTATACTTTTGTTATCTACAAACAGTGTAAGTTTAATCTCATGAAATCAGCTAAAATCGACACAATGAACCGGGTTCAAATCCTGGACAAGGCTGTTTGAATTTCACATAGCACCAAGGTATAAATCTAACTATTAATCTGTTAAACTCTGCTTAAAATATTGACCTTTTGTCACATCCTACTCATGAAGAGGGGTTACTAAATATATATAAGCAGGCATTTTCATGTCATGTGGGTAAGTTAGATTTTAGAAGCTAGTGAATGTACTAGACAGAATTGGACTGGCTGGCTGGCTGGCTGGCTGGCTGGTTGGTTGGTTTTTACGGTACGTCAACAGGCATTAGGTTATTTTATGACCCACGCCACATCCACATACACAACTTTAATAACATTGAAAAGGCGAAAAAGGAAAAGAACCCCCCTCTCTCTCTCTCTCTCTCTCTCTCTCTCTCTCTCTCTCTCTCTCTCTCTCTCTCTCCAACCTCTAGATCAAGTTGCCAAACTGTGACCAATTTAAACAGATCAGAGAAAAAGTAAAAACTGAGACGGAGTGATAGTTTCTTGTGGTTGAGTTGGCTTGTTGGTTGGTTGGTTAGTTGGATTTTACGGCGTTACCACAAGTTTCCAGGTTCGATACCGGTCCTCGCAAGCTCAACGTACGAGTAGCACAGAGATCTGTGCGGTAAAGTGATAAGCTGATGGTAGGTGTGGCGCTCCTTCCCATACGCCAAAACATTCTCCTTGGTCCAGCGCTTGTGAAAAGGGGCTAGACTCCCTCGCTGTCTGGCTGATACCGACTTTAACCCACCCAGACGACTTTACTTTTATAATCCATAGATTTGACTCTAACGGGTACTACCACTCCGGGTCGGAGTGACCTGGGAGTAATGACAATGAAGGGGTACTCCACACATACCAAAGTAAAGGAAAATTAAAATGTTCAATATAAAGAAAAAATTTCAAATCGCAATATATAGGTACAATACCAAATTTTCAATATATTGGAAATATTTTTAGGGGGCTCTAATGGGGTAGTTTCAAACGGACAAATGACCGTTAAACTTGAGTGACTCATAAAGGGTTATATTATTACGCATGAGTTCTATCTGCAAATGTAATGGTACTTCTTCACAGTAAACTTCGAAAGACAAAGAGAAAATTTTGAAAGTTGGGTGTAGGCCCACAGAGATGGGCATTGAAGGTCCCCTGCTGGAGACCCATTTTTTAGTAAAAGTAAAGTCGTCGGGGAGGCCATACAGCGAAGGCGTCTATCCCCTTTTCACTAGCGCTAAACCAAGGAAATTGTTTTTTTAGCGTCTGAGGCGGAGCGCCACACCTACAGTCAGTTCCTCGCGTTACTGCAGAGATCACTGTGCTACTCATACGCTGAGTTGGCGATGGCTGGTATCGAACCAGGAACCTTGAGGTTCTCAGCCGAACACTCAACCGACTAAGGTAAACCGGCCCTAAAAGGTCCATAAATACCTGTTGATAAGCTTGGATTATGCCGTGAAGCCCTCATAATCTTTATGGTTAACGCTCGCGCCACGACTGAGCAGAAAACTGCAGATCTCGCCGTTGGAGATTGAGTACATAAGAGGAATCCTTCCATACATGCAAGGTCGGTTAACATCAGCTCCCTTCGCTACTATCGCTTTCACGGATTTTAGATTCCTTAGGAATAGAGCAACCATGAGCGGTGATAAGGGGCCACTGAGGTTATCGTTGATATCGGGGAGTTGTTTTAGGATTTTTTTTATCATCTTCCGATTACCGACGTCTAGGGCGGCAATGAGGGGATGCCCGTGTTTTTTCCAGCGTTTCAACATTTGGTGACGTCCCTGAAGGAGAGACATTTTAAGGAGGTAGCGAGAGATTTTAACTCTGTTAAGATTAACTGCTATATAGAGAGGTAAACAACCAGACATTGTAGAATTATAATTTTGATGCAATGTTTGGTCTGGAGGTTTTCAAAGATTTCATTGATCTCGTCAAGGAATCTTCCTCGATTAATCGGTATATTCGTTTGATGAGTTCTCTCCTAGTTTCTCGGGATTGGGTCGTGTTCTCTCCAGATGCTGTAGAGAAAGAATATAAATATTTAAGTCTATTAAGAGATAATAGGCAAAGATTTGTACATATTTGTACTATTAAAAAAAAAAAATAAATAAATAAAATAAAATAAAATACTAAGAGTATTCAAGCCAACACATAAGTGATCTCACCTGCGGAAAAAAAATTGTCCTTTCCAGGGAGAGAAGATGATTGTTTGCCACAGGGGAAAAAGCGGCTGAATATAAATCTATTTTGCTTGATATGCCTAAAAGGAAAATACGACATTTTTTTCTACTTGAAGACACCCACATCGACCATCCGGGCATCAAAACCTTTGTACCATTAACTCAATGAAATTGTCACTTAAAACAAAATTGTCTTGTCATCTGAGCTTAAAATAAGCTGACTGTAACCCTTGTAAAGGGGGTAAGACCCCCTTAAAAAAAAGGGCGGTATCCTGGATATTACTCTAAACGGAATCTGATTGTGAGGCTCCAGTTCCGGAGCTCTGAAAAGTGTAGAGGGACTTTATGAATTTCTTAATTATAACACTGAAACAAATCGTGTTCAAAAGAGCATATCTGAGAGAGAGAGAGAGAGAGAGAGACAGACAGACAGACAGAGAAAGAGATCAGACAGACAGAGAGGGGGGAATGCACCATTTTGACAGATACAGATTTTAATCTATAATATTCTCCCGTTTTAAAGAATATACAACAAAAAAATTATATGTGATTTTTTTAAATGCTTCCTTTTTTTTGTAATGGGGGTAAGACCTCCCTAAAAAAAAGGGCGGTATCCTGGATATTACTCTAAACGGAATCTGATAGTGAGGCTCCAGTTCCGAAGCTCTGAAAAATGTAGAGTTATTGTTATTATTTCATTTGCTATCGCAACATAATGGGTGGGAGATATGAGTGCAACACTGATGTGTAAATTTGCACGGAAAAATTTTTAGCAAAAATTAAGTCTTAGATGAGAATGGAAAAGTTTAAAGATGAATCAGCATAACACCAAATAAATTGTTTTTATTGGACGAGCCATGAGACGTTGCGAAGTGGGAGAGAGGAGGAGTGAGATTCGAGAGTGTGGCTGAGTCTGGTAGAATGTTATTACTTCCAGGTCTACACAGACCCGAAGTGGTAGGTATTTGCCTCTCATCCCTCTTATATATATTTACCAACCCCTCCGCACGAGCAGGGTGTGAGCAGGATGCAACACAAGGTCAATTTCTTAAGCGGAGTTCAACCGGTTTGAATTCAGAGTTTTCCTTCTCCTAGACCGGTTACCTAACCTAGGTTAAAGAGCCCAGTCTGCCCTACTATTTACCCATAGCTGGAGGGAGAGTAGGATTCATAACTTTCCCAAAGGTATTAGCGCTAAGTGAAATGCAATTACCACGTCCAGGATTTGAACTCGGGGTGAGTCCATTTCCCATGACTTTCACCATTATCCTCTTCCTACTTATAAGGGCGTGACACAAGGACATTTTTATGTGGGCCCAACCACAAGCCAAAGCTTATGGGTGGTTGGCACAAAAAATGCGTTGATCCCATCGGCATTCCCCCCTCAAGGACGGGGGCTCAGGCACTGGGTAATAACCCCAGCCCTGCCCCTTTAAATCGAGGGGGCAGGTGTTGCCTGGGGGGATAGACCCCCTGGGATCAACGCTATTAACTTGTAAGGTCCAGCGGCCGAGGCTCACTGGACTCCCGGTCGTAACCGGAGTTAGATACGTTGAATACATCTACATGGCCCTAAGTGGTAGTACTTGTTATGATCCCATTTATGAGTCAATTAAGTGAAGTTGGCAGAATGTCCTATTGTCGGTATCAGCCGGCCAGCAAGGAAATCTATCCTCTTTTCACTAGAACCAGATCAGGGAGATTGTTTTTGCATTTGAGATGGGATGCCACACCTACCGTCAGCTCCCCACTTTACAGCACATATCCAAGCTCAGTTAGCAAGGGTCGGTAACGAACTCGGAACCTTGTGATTTTTGGGCAGATGTTCAACTGACTGACCTAAATATATCGAGTACGAATAACTGAAGAATTATTCGTACTCGATAGGACCGTGTGGGGGAAAAAAACCCTTAAGAAATAACTAGACGAAGAATGTAAATATGAACATGCAAAGATCGTGATTTCCTAATCTCTAGAATGAAATAACGCTAGACAGGTTGATATGCCGTTAAAATCAATCAACATAGCCAAAGAACATTTTCTAAAACGTTTATGCTGTGAATGTCTTTAATAATTCCCCCCAAAATACAGGGTGTCCACAAAGTCTGGGTACATGGAGATTTCACTATTGTATTTATTTATAATATTTAGCAGGAAAATAAGATAAATAAATACAACAGTGAAATCTCCATGTACCCAGACTTTGTGGACACCCTGTACATTGTTATCTTTCTTTTATAATCAGATACAGGTTGGAGGCGTGTGGTGTAATGGTTACAGTCGTAAGAAATGGACTTGTCGGCCCGAGTTCAAATCCTGGACGAGTCCGTTTGCATTTCACATAGCGCTAATACCTTTCAGAAAGGTATGCATCTAACTACTCTCTCTTCAGTTACGGGTAAATAGTAGGGTAGACTGGGCTCTTTAACACTGGCTAGGTAACCAGTCTAAGAAAAGGAAAACTCTGAATTCAAACCTGTTAAACACCGCTTAAGAAATTGACTTTGTGATTCATCCTGCTCGTTCAAGACTCCAACTTCCTTTTTTAGCAGTAACGGATCTGCTAGACTAACTTGCTCACCATTACACCATGAGGAGACACCCTTTTCTACCCGACCCATTCACCACAGGTAGCATGTGGCACAAGGTCACCAGTTTGGGGCATCTATATATATATAACAAATTTTTACAAATGACTCGCTAGACTAGCTCTTTTAGGGCGGGTTTAGCTCAGTCGGTAGAGCGTTCGGCTAGGAATCACAAGGTTCCTGGTTCGATACCGGCCCTCGCAAACTCAGCATATGAGTAGTACAGGGATCTGTGCGGTAAAGTGAGGAACTGATGGTAGGTGTGGCGCTCCACCTCAGACGCTAAAATAATCTCCTTGGTCTATGCGCTAGTGAAAATGGGATAGACTCCATCGCTGTCTGGCTGATACATACATTAGACCGACCAGACGACTTTTTTTTTTTTTTTTTTTACACCATGAATGGAAATGAATAAGCAATAAACCAAAATGGCTAAATTTGGTTATTTCAAAGGTCAAAGGTCGAGTGTCATTTGTTTATGTTTGATTGTCAGGTGGTTTGTGTTTGTTTCCCTATTTGACGGGCTTAAAATAGGCAGATGTTTTTGTTAGAGGGGATGAAGGAAAAAAACATGTTTGACTTTTATGTTTTATACTACACAAACCTTCAAATGCCCCCTCCCTCCCTCCCTCCCCCCCCTCTCTCTCTCTCTCTCTCTCTCTCTCTGACACATGCACCCCACACCCACACACAGACAAATATGTGTGCATGTATATGCATATATACAGGTTATGAATGAAAGAATAGACATAAATATTGGGAGAATTTTTCTTCTATAAATTTATATGGTGATTGCCGCTTCTTCACAGAATAAGGCCATTTCTACAAGTAGTCCAGATGCGAGCAGTTGTGAGCACGCAGATGGCCCACGGATCCAGCTTGTTTTTATGTACCCTGTCACACATATGAAACCCTCGACATACAGGCCCTGACATCAATGTAGGAGATGTTTCCATGGCGTCCGTCATATGTCGCTTCAGAATGGAGGGCTCGGGTCACCTTACCTGAAACTTCTTACAGGTACCTGTCTTTCCATGAGGATGTGTATCCAGCCCACCCTGTCAATTGGTCCTTATCGCTGAAATTGACTTCCTCAGGGGCATCTATGTCGGCCCCATATCGAGATCCTCCCCTGTCACGATACCAGTACGTAGTTTGGGGTTTCCCAATCTCTCAAGATCGGGAGGTGTCGAGACATTCCAGGTGGCTATTCTTAGCCTTGTTTTGTGTTGTGGTATTTTTTTGTATATATATGTACATATATATATACACACACACACACACACACACATGGTCTGAAGAATATACATGGTCTGAAGAAGCTCTGTGGGCCCTAGATACCCATGAGTGGAAATGGTCCATAATCACGATACCCATGGTATTTAAGGCCTTTTTATTCACAAATATATATATATATCAAATCCTACTAATGCTACTACAGTGAAAATGCTTGAGTAGCAGTTGAACAATATACAAACTTGTATATATATATATATATATATATATATATATATGTGTGTGTGTGTGTGTGTTGTCTGAACACTTCATTCTACCCAATGTTCTTAAACAGTTTTCTTTTTTGCATATTGTTTTTATATACAAGTGTCATTCTATAAATGAGGTGAAATTTAAGAAGTTGGCAATAAAAAGCAATGTTTACAGTTGTGCATTTTGTAAGGTAATCAATAGTGTCCTTTTATGACCCAAAAAACTGTCAAAGTGACCTTCTCGACAAAACATATTTTTTATTTATGTACTCATCAAACATTCTTCTGTAAACTTCACATAGTTAGCATATCTCAGCCATCTATATATATATAAAGTGCAGTTGTGTGTATATGTATGTCCAGGGGAAATTTTGAAAGTAAAACAATTAATGACAAAGTAAATATATATATACACATTAAATATCACCAGGGCTTGGTTTTTGAGCAAAAATAAAAGAGATCTGATTTATATTCGTGAAGTAAAAAATAAAATTTAACTCTTAACATCCTGTTGAGAATTTTCCAAGTCCAGGGCCCAATTCCTATAAGGATTTATCAAAAAATGGCTAAAAATGGCCTTTTCATTTAAAGTTACCTGTTATTTTCCTTAAATCAAAGACTTCTAAATGTTTAATATTACATTTAAACAAAGGCAATCGTTTGGGGTAGATTAGGAAAAAAAAAATGTGACTTATGGCCGAGCAGAATGAGGTTAATAAAAAATAAAATTTAAATGATAACAGCATGAATTTTTTTTTCATTTAATATTTTAGATAGTAGACATTAATATTTCTTTTCAGAGTAGCTGGATTAATGCAAGGTCTATTTTTTTACATAGGGACTTAAATGGGGCATCCCACAAGGATTCCACTCACGATTTAGTAATAATGGATCTCCGGGACTAACTTTTAAAAAATCTCCTCTACCCAGGCGACACCGGGTAGCCGCTGCTAGTACATATATAAAGTGCAGTTGTGTGTATATGTATGTCAGGAGGAAATTTTGAAAATAAAACAATTAACGACAAAGTAAATATATATATACAAATTAAATATCACCAGGGCTTGGTTTTTGAGCAAAAATAAAAGAGATTTGATTTATATTCGTGAAGTAAAAAATAAAATTTAAATGATAACAGCGTGGATTTTTTTTTTTCATTTAATTTTTTATATAGTAGACATTAACATTTCTTTTCAGAGTAGCTGGATCAATGCCAGGTCTATTTTTTTACATAGGGATTTAAATGGGGCATCCCATGAGAATTCAACTAATGATTCAGTTATATTGGATCTGCGGGACTAACTTTAAAAATAACCTTCTACCCAGGTGACGCCGGATAGCCACTGCTAGTATTGCTATAAACCAATTGCAATGTTTACATTTATGGTAAAAAAAATTTTTTTTTTAAATTCCTCTCGAAGCAGAAGTAGGAATTCTGTGTGTGTCTGTCTGTAATTTCTTATTTGTAAAAATCCAAATAAGCAGAGGTAAGAATTCTGTGTGTGTCTGTCTGTAATTTCTTATTTGTAAAAATCCAAAATAAGCAGAGGTAAGAATTTTGTGTGTGTCTGTCTGTAATTTCTTATTTGTAAAAATCCAAAATAAGCAGAGGTAAGAATTCTGTGTGTGTCTGTCTGTAATTTCTTATTTGTAAAAATCCAAAATAAGCAGAGGTAAGAATTCTGTGTGTGTCCGTCTGTAATTTCTTATTTGTAAAAATCCAAAATAAGCAGAAGTAAGAATTCTGTGTATGTCTGTCTGTAATTTCTTATTTGTAAAAATCCAAAATAAGCAGAAGTAAGAATTCTGTGTATGTCTGTCTGTAATTCCTTATTTGTAAAAATCCAAAATAAGCAGAAGTAAGAATTCTGTGTGTGTCTGTCTGTAATTTCTTATTTGTAAAAATCCAAAATAAGCAGAGGTAAGAATTCTGTGTGTATCTGTCTGTAATTTCTTATTTGCAAAAATCCAAAATAAGCAGAAGTAAGAATTCTGTGTGTGTCTGTCTGTAATTTCTTATTTGTAAAAATCCAAAATAAGCAGAAGTAAGAATTCTGTGTATGTCTGTCTGTAATTCCTTATTTGTAAAAATCCAAAATAAGCAGAAGTAAGAATTCTGTGTGTGTCCGTCTGTAATTTCTTATTTGTAAAATCCAAAATAAGCAGAAGTAAGAATTCTGTGTATGTCTGTCTGTAATTTCTTATTTGTAAAAAATCCAAATAAGCAGAAGTAAGAATTCTGTGTATGTCTGTCTGTAATTTCTTATTTGTAAAAATCCAAAATAAGCAGAGGTAAGAATTCTGTGTGTATCTGTCTGTAATTTCTTATTTGCAAAATCCAAAATAAGCAGAAGTAAGAATTCTGTGTGTGTCTGTCTGTAATTTCTTATTTGTAAAAATCCAAAATAAGCAGAGGTAAGAATTCTGTATGTCTGTCTGTAATTTCTTATTTGTAAAAATCCAAAATAAGCAGAGGTAAGAATTCTGTGTGTATCTGTCTGTAATTTTCTATTTGTAAAATCCAAAATAAGCAGAAGTAAGAATTCTGTGTATGTCTGTCTGTAATTTCTTATTTGTAAAAATCCAAAATAAGCAGAAGTAAGAATTCTGTGTATGTCTGTCTGTAATTTCTTATTTGTAAAAATCCAAAATAAGCAGAGGTAAGAATTCTGTGTGTATCCGTCTGTAATTTCTTATTTGCAAAAATCCAAAATAAGCAGAAGTAAGAATTCTGTGTGTGTCTGTCTGTAATTTCTTATTTGTAAAAATCCAAAATAAGCAGAAGTAAGAATTCTGTGTATGTCTGTCTGTAATTTCTTATTTGTAAAAATCCAAAATAAGCAGAGGTAAGAATTCTGTGTGTGTCTGTCTGTAATTTCTTATTTGTAAAAATCCAAAATAAGCAGAGGTAAGAATTCTAAAAAAAAAAAAATCAAAATTCTATGCCAGAACAAATTTTCTTGCTATCAAACATTCAAAAAGATATCTTAATTATTGTAATACATTTTTAATTTTTTAATTTATGTTAGCCAATGCATATCTATCTATCTATCTATCTATCTATCAATCGATTTATCTATCTATCTGATTATCAGCATATTCATATCTATCTATCTATCTATCCTAGTCCTTATCTATCTATCTATCTATCTATCAATCACAGTCTCTTTATATCTATCTATCTATTTATCTATCTGATTATCAGCATATTCATATCTATCCATCTATCTATCTATCTATCTATCAATCACAGTCTCTTTATATCTATCTATCTATCTATCTATCTGATTATCAGCATATTCATATCTATCTATCTATCTACCTATCTATCTATCTATCTATCACGGTCCTTTAGATATATCTTTATATCTATCTATCTAATTATCAGCTAATTCATATCTATCTAACTATCTATCTATCGATTTATCTATCTGATTATCAGCATATTCATATCTATCTATCTATCTATCTATCTATCTATCACAGTCTCTTTAAATATAACTATCTATCTATCTATCTATCTGATTAACAGCCTATTCATATCTATCTATCTACCTATCTATCTGATTATCAACATATTGTTTTATATATATATATATATATATATATATCAATCACTGTTTCTTTATATCTATCTATCTATCTATCTATCTATCTAAGACTGTTAATATCTATCTACTATATATCTATCTATCTATCCCATTTTTTAAATATCTATTGTATTTCATATCCATCCAATTTGCTCATTTTATCTCGGAATTGAATTCACTTACTCTATTTCTTCCAGTCTCAATCTCTCTCTCTCTCTCTCTCTCTCTCTCTCTCTATATATATATATATATATATATATATATATATAATAAGTACATATATATATATATATTTATATATAATAAGGATATCTACTGAGTCAGACGAACCTACTATTAGTTTCGCGAAACTAATAGTAGGTTCGTCTGACTCAGTAGATATCCTTATTACTTGGCTCTACTTAGGTATCGAGCACTTTTTACAAATTAGCTTCTCCTAGCGGTTGTATGAATATATATATATCTTATATACATATATATACATATAAATTGTTTTTTCTTTTAGCCAAATACTATACCAATAGATTATTCTTTGTTGGTACGAATATCTTGGTCTTTTCTTTTTTTCAAAAATTTTTTTCTTCCTGGTTGATGTTTGGTAGTATATTTTTACAATCAAACTCTCTGCCGGGTTTTTTCTCTCCGCAAGGATCTACCAACACGCTTGGTATATTAAATTATATTTATATATATATAAATATATGTATTTATATATATATATATATCATTGATAGAGCATATATATATAAGTTAAGGTAGCATAGACATGGAGTCCATGTCTATCAGTAACCAGGCACCATTGACTCCATGTCCATGCTACCTTAACTTAAATAGAAATGCTCTATCAATGATATTAAGCACTGTTTACTTATAAATATAGAACCATATTATCTATAATATACACACACACACACATACATATATATATATGTGTGTGTATGTGTGTGTATGCGTGTGTGTATTATAGATAATAGTGTGTGTGTGTATTATAGATATTATTATAGATCATATTATGTGTATTATAGATAATTCATATATATATTATATATAATATATATATATATATATATATATATATGCACACACTTTCTTTCTCATTTTTTTCCATCACTCTGCTTATTATCTCATTTTTACTTAATAATAAAAACAAAACAAAAAAAAGACAAAACAAAAAACAAAAACATCCATCATTTTATTGATTTTTACTTAATGTACAAAGACTCTAAAAACATGTCTATGTCAGCAAAATTTGGTTGGTTATTTTGTTTAATGGCATATCAACCTTTACAGGCTATTTGATGCCAAACCTTTTTTTTGTATATATGATTTCATGAGTATTAATAAACTAATTTTTTAAATTAAATTTATTCTCCCAACCTTGGGTAGGATTTGACACAAGGATATTGACCCTCAGCCAGTGTCTTCTAGTACCTATAAAGATAAAAAGGGTCAGTGTTTGTTTGTTATAAAATCAATTTGAATAATATAAGTGCTACGGTTTGCAATGATCAATCAATTGATCAGATCTGGTCTCTCCGACCATTCGTATGTATACAAAAGTATTTTCTTCTCTTTTTATTTAGATATATTTTGGGTTCATGGATACCAAATATGAAAGATGGTACTATGTGCAAAATTTGATTTGGTACTATTCGCAGAGTTCCGTCCCGGCCTCCTGCCTTAAAAAACGCTAGGCGGTGTTAGCTTTAAAAAATTGTCGATAAAAACGCCTTCAATGAAATATTTAGATATTTTTGTTTATTTAAACTAAAGACAAGAAATTGAACAAACATGAATAAAAGAAAATCTGAATATTTAGATATTCTTTTATATTTTAATTAAAAAAATGTCAGGTCATATTTAATTTCTTTTTAAATTATTTTATGGTAAAACAGTCAGTTTTTTTTTGTTTTTTGCTGGTTTTTTTTTACCACAGATTCAATTTCTTTGTTGATATTTTTTAGCAGAATTCTGTATTCATGGTTCTTTGACTAAAAAGCTCTCGCATCGAAACTTATAAAAATCTTCTGATATAATTATACAAACTTATCTTTATAGAAAAAAAACTAAAAATCGTTTTTTTTTTTTGTCAGTTCATTTTTTCATATTCAATTGAAGGCGTTTTTATCAACAATTTTTTTTAAGCTAACACTGCCTAGCGTTTTTTAAGGCAGGTGGCTGGGACGGAACTCTGCGATTGTATCTTTGAGTTTTTTTAAAGATATATTTTGGGGTTATCAATACAAAATATGAAAAATGCTTCTATGTGCAAAATTTGATTTTCTTTTTATTCAGATATATTTTGGGGTTATGGATACAAAATATGAAAAATGGTTCTATGTGCAAAATTGGATTTTCAGAAGTAAAGGGTCAAAGGTCAAGATGGACAGGTCTTTTTTTTTGTTTTTTTTTGTTTATTTACTTATAAATTAAATAAATTTATAAGTAAATAAACAAAAAAAAACAAAAAAAAACACCTGTCCATCTTGACCTTTTGTTTATTTGTTTTCAATTCCAGAACTTTTAAATAGCAATGTTTGGTTTTGATTTGGCGTCTTTGTTTAATAAGTTATTAATTTAATACAAAAGCCATCCTTGTAGAAGAACAGTAGTGAGAATAAGGAGGGTTCATACTTTTCCAAGGAAGTTTGAACTCACTTACTACTATATTGCAGTCCAGCACGTTAACCACTACAACTCAAGGACTCCTCCAATCTAATAAAATTCACAATCATTTTGAACATTTAAATGTAAACTTAAGTGATTACCCATTAAAATGATTGTGAACTTTATTAATACATTGGCTCTAAAAACATTGATATTGAAACTAAGTATGAAGGGTTTACCTGTTTAAAATGATTGTGAACTTATTAATACATTGGCTCTTAAAACATTGATATTGAAACTAACTATGAAGGGTTTACCTGTTTCAAATGATTTTAAACTTTATTAATACATTGGCTCTTAAAACATTGATATTGCAACTAAGTATGAGGGGTTTACCTGTTTAAAATGATTGTGAACTTTATTAATACATTGGCTCTTAAAACATTGATATTGCAACTAAGTATGAAGGGTTTACCTGTTTAAAATGATTGTGAACTTTATTAATATATTAGCTCTTAAAACATTGATA
>CM042166.1:18765525-18773025 GCA_023376005.1 Doryteuthis pealeii | reverse complement strand
ATACGCGGTATTGAACTAGGAACCTTATGGTTCCTAGCCGAACACTCTACCAACTGAACTAACCTGTCCCTTTACATATCTATATACACACACATATGTATATTTATGAAGGAAACGTTGACTTACCGGTGAATTTGGTCACGATGGTTAGTAAGTGTGGAATTCAGGGGGGTAAGTCAGCGATATAACAAATACAAAGTGATCAATACTAAGTAGAGCAGATTTATTATAAAATGGGTACAAGAGATAACCTACTCGAGTTTCATCATAAGGATCTTCAGGGTTAAATCCACTGAATTAATCGAGACACCAATTAATTCAGTGGATTTAACCTGAAGATCCTTATGGTGAAACTCGAGTAGGTTATCTCTTGTACCCCTTTTATAATATATATATAATATATATTATATATATATTATATAACTCGGCATCTGATGATTGGAAAGGTTAGACATTTGCTGTAGGTTACCTTAAATAGGCTATAATGCTAAAAATCTAAATCTTCTGTTATATTTATTACTTTTTTTTGGCTCTTTGACTCTGACAATAAGAGCACACATTGAGTTCTACAAACTACGACACTTTTTTTTAAAAACTCTATGTCATAAGGAAGATTTTTGAATTGTATATATATATCTTGATTAATCCAGTGGATTTAACCCTGAAGATCCTTATGGTGAAACCCGAGTAGGTTTTTACCGTGTACCTTTATGTTAATAAATTTGCTCTACTAACGTATTGAGCACTTTATATTTGTTATATTGCTGCCTTATCATTGTGAAACTTGAATCAACTAACCACTGTGACCATTATCACCGGTAAGTCACTTTTTTCCACAAATACCATATATATATATATATATATATATATATATATATATATATATATATATATATTTCAAACCTCACAAAAAATTTAAACAGATGAATAACAAGGACTACCACTCGCTTTTCTCGTTATTCTGTGATAAAAAAATTCTTATCACCTTCCATATACCAACAAATGCCCTGAAGATGATCTAATTAATAGATCGAAACACTGCGACGTCGGCCAATAAACTCACCACTTAACCCATTTAAACCTGTGTTTTTTCATTTTTCTTAATATACTACATACGTCGGATTCACTTCCTTTCTCTTCACACACACACACACACACACACACACACACACACACACGTATATAATATATATAATATATAATATATATATATATATATATAAAGTACAAATCCATTGATCGAAAGTAACACTGACACTTTACAACATATCCATATAAAAAGCATATTATATATATATTATATATATATATATATATATATATATATATATATATATATATATATAATATATATATGGTGATTGCCACTTTTTCACAGAATAAGGCCATTTCTACAAGTAGTTTGGTTGTGCGCAATCAGATGGCCCAAGGATCCAGATTTGTTTCTATATATATATATATATATATATATATATATTATATGTGTGTGTGTGTGTGTGTGTGTGTGTGTGTGTGTGTTTTGCATGTATTAATTAGATACAACTTACAGTGCTTTCCATTCAGTAAAACTAGGCTAGCAGTAAATTCAATAATAAAAGTGCTTGATACACAAAATGTGTACAATGTACACAACCTGGACAAAGTTGTTTGCATTTCACATAGTGCTAATACCTTTGGAAAGATATGCAACCAACTATTCATATCCAACTCATATATATATATATATGTGTGTGTGTGTGTGTGGTAATATATATATACATATATATTAAATAGTGGTATATGTTATATTATATATATATATATATATATATATATATATAGTATGAACAAAAAGTAATAAGACAACAGGAATATTTTTTATATATGTTATTTATTCTCAACACCAGTTTCGACTTAGGTCATCGTCAGAAAAATTCTTATTTGAAGAAATTGTTTTTAGATTTTTGAAAGGGAGCATTTGGAAGAATATAAAAATTGGAGTATTTTTGAGGGTTTGACATGCTATTAAAATCAGCTAGAGGTGTGTTAGTAGTAGCAAGTCCATCTGTTCTGTGAAAAAACCTCTTTTGGATGCTCTTATATATTGTAATGAGTTCTCATTACAAAAAATGCTCTATATATACAAGAACCTGCACGCACGTTTCTGCTCCGGATTCGATTGAAATTTTTCGAATAATATTGGAAAAATAAACGATTAATTATCTACCGTTGGCGCAAAGGACAATCAACGCAATACCGTAGATTTGACTTTCTTTCTAGAATCCCTTATAGTGTTGACCATCTGTGGGGGAGAAAAAAAGAAAGAATGAAATAAAATAAAATAAAACCACAAACTCACCATTAGGGCCTTGACCGAAATACCCTCTGCGCAGGTCCGACAAAAGGACTGACTTCTTACCCCAAAAGATAATCTGGCCATTTGAATTTAGGCCGCAACAGGTGTAGTCGTTTCCTAGCCAGGGGATATCTCCCTTGCCACGGCCGCTATGCCGTTCAATAAAGCCTAAGTCATAAAACTACTTCTGTCTTTGTCTCTTCCTTTTCGTTCTCTGAATGCCTTCTTTTCAGAGATGGGCTAAAAGGAAAAACCTGAGGAACACGTCCCAAGAATATTCAGACACCTACATTTAACCTAAAAAACACCCAAAACCACTTATACCCCACAATTGCAGTATACCCATAATTCATTAAACCCCATACTTCCGAGCATCGGGACGACTTATCCAGTACTTCACTCCCAGAACCAAAAGATGACCTCAGCAGATTTATTTCCGGGACCCAACATAGTCCTATCAGAAGAATTGTAACCAAATTGTTTTGTTAAATCTATCTGATAAAGACTGACTCATTTTGAGTCTGGTCGAATAAATTATCATGTTAAAATGACAGTTTAAGTTTTCTTACTTTGAAAGCTTATTTATATATATAATATATATATTATTATATATATATATATATATATAATGTTACGGCAATATGGACATGAACCAACGGTGCTTGGTTTATAATATTAATATATATAAAGCTTGAGTGAATCAACGATTGTTTGCTAAAAGCTTTTTTCCTATTTAAGTTTTAATGACCCGCAACGCCTCCTATAAAAAGGATGGGAGCACTCTATGGTGGCTTTCCTTACATACAAGAGGTGTGTATTAACAGTTTAATCCCTTCCATTCTGTAAGTGACGATAGCCGAGCGGTTAAGCTGTCCGACCTGATGTTTCATCCGGCTGTTGGTAGCATAAAATGTTCTCGTCACACCGAAGAGACGTGATGCGTCTGTGGTGACTACACCACACATATATCATATATATATATATTATATATATAATATATATATATTATATATATATAAATGAAAGATGTTGTTCTGGTCCAACGGGCAAAAACTCAAATATTTTCACTTAAAAAGAAAAAAGGAAGGTCCCGAAAACTGTATTTGTTTCAGCAAATTGTAATTCTTTTTGTTTTAAAGAATTTTTTAAAATTTTTTTGAGAACAAAATACATTTTGCGGACCTTCCTTTTTTTATGAAAATATATATATATATATAAATATAATATATATATATTATATATATATTATATATGACACACCTAATCAAGAAATACACATGTAATATTAATATACTGCAAAATATGGTTAATTAATGCACACACACATGATGGCAGCAAAATCGTGTCAAGTTTGGCATTGCCTGATAAGTAATAAAAAAAAAATTAAAAAGAATTTTTTTTTTAATTAAAAAAAATAAAAGTTCAACATTCAACAATATAATGGTTGAGCTTCAAAAAAAGTCAACAATGAGCTGCACGAAATGGGCTCTTTGATCCTGCCAAAGTCTTTGCACACCTTCCCACTATTACAGGTATGTTCCAGGGACACAGGGTTTTATTAGTCCATCCCCGCCATGCAAGATTCGTGACTGATCAGGCCCAGCCTTGCTCATACAAGCCTTCATACTAGGTTCCACATAGTGACCGATTTAAGCCTTGATTGTCTAACTTTTTTAATTCTTGCGATATCTCGTTTCAACTGCTCATGCTGTATACGGCCGGTCTCAAATTTTCCGTGCCTCCTGCACAGCTCTTCTCCACTGCCACGGTCCAAGACAGGTTTTCCACATCGATGTCACATTTTTTCAAGGTCGACCTCAGCAATCCTTGTATCTCATCTTGGGCCCTTGAGCCAAACCACCCGCTGCCGTTATGGTTCCATAGAGCAGTGTTTTAGGAAGTCGCCCATCATATCATTACCTTACCAAATGCCGCACTCCTCTCGCACACACCCACACACACAACACACACACACATCAACATATATATATATATTTATATAAATATATATATATAGTATATACATATAATATGGGTGCTATATTTATAAGTAAAACAGAGCTTAATATTATGGTGGAGCATTATAATGTTAAGGTAGCGTGTAACATGTAATTCTACGACGCTTGGTTCTGACAGTTTCTTGCCTATACATCTTAAGACTATGTCTTCAGTAATCAAGCGCCATTGAACTCCACTTACCTTACCTGTTATCAATCAATTACTACCTATATGTCTATTTAAATCTACAAATGAATGTGACTCCCTAACCTTTAAGGCATAAATAACCTAATGATTGATATGCGTTAAAAATCCATCTATCATGTTTTCTTCATAATTTATACAGTGTAGGTACCACAAAACATATGTCACGTGATCAGTTTAGGCCTTATTTGAAGGAGAGAAACGTAATAATTTTTAACTTATTTTTAAATCTCGCAAAAAGAAAATAACGAACATAAAGAGTTTTTCACAAAGAAAAACAGTTGTATCAAGATCCAAATTATCCGATTGGGGAAAAATTCTCACCGTTATCTTGAAAAATAAAGAGAACAGTCCGTTTTGTTTTGTTTGTTTGTTTTTATACAACAGGGTCATTTTCTTTATTGATATTTTTTTAGCAGAATCTTATTCATGTTTCTTTTTACTAAAAGCCCTCGCATAGAAACTTATAACAAATCTCTGATTATAATTATTCGACTCTATCTCAATAGAGAAAAAAAGTAAAATGCTTGTTATTTTTTTTCGGTTTCATGTTTTTCATATTTCATAAATACAATAGGGGTTGGGTAGACTTCATAAAAAAAAAAGTATTTCCGTAATAAATATTTTAGGAAAAAAATCTAATTTCAAACAGCATTTTCATTAAAAGGTAAGTATTATGGAAACTTTTCGTGAAATAGGGCCATTTTGATTTTTCATAGAATTTTAAAAAGCTTCTAGCCATAACTGTTTTTGACTACGTTAAATTTCAATTGATTTAACGGTGAAAAAAATGTAAACATCTTTTTTCGTTTATAATTCATTATTTCGTAAGCTGAAAATTTTTTAAAAAATCATGCGTTTTTTTTGTTTATATATTCTTCTTCGAATGGACGAAAAATATTCAAGATAGTATCAAACCTTCATGCAAGTTCATAGTGGGCTTAAATTGGAGGGTAAATTTTATAGATAAAAAATTGGTGGTACCTATGATACACATCAGAAAAAAATGTATTTCGGGTTTTTTGTTTTGTTTTGTGTCTATCTTTTGTTTTGAGTATTTTTTTAATTTAAATTTTTTTTTTAATATTTTCTAGTGTCTTGGCCAAATCCCGGGAAAATTTTAACCTTTGAAAAATAGATAAAAAATGATAAAATAAAATAAAATATATTTTACCCGTCTGGTGTAAAGTAGCAGTAGTCTCGGCAGATCCATTACTATTAATAGCGAGTTCGATCTTCGCTGGATGCCCCAATAAAACAGATTTTTAAAATCCCTACTTAAAAAAAAATAAAGTAAGTTAAAGTCGCCTAAAGATCAGTATCATCCAACCAGCGAGGGAGTCTATCCCTTTTTCACTTGCGCTATGACCAAAGGAATTATTTTAGCGTCTGAGTTGGAGCGCACACCTACCATCAAGCTTCCGTACTTTAACCGCACAGATCCTGTGCTATTCATAGCTAGTTGGCGAGAACCGGTACTCGAACTAGGAACCTGTGGTTTTCTAGCCGAACGCTCTACCGCCCCTGAGCTACCCTGTTGTTATCCGACAGGGGGAAATCAGAATGATTTTTTTTTTTTTTTTTTTTTAAATTAATGATACCTTTTTATTGGGTACGTATATTTATTTTTCGTGATAACCTTGCAAAAGTAAGAATGGGAACATATGTTGTCCATTTCTATGTACCAATAGGAGAAAGGGTCCCTCGGTTATCGTGTCCCCCTTTTACTGACGTAACCCCTTTCCCCTTAAAATGGTTATTTTAAAGGTCAGTTAGTTTTTTCAGTCGCAGTGATAAAGAGTTAGAATTGGTTTTATTGAGGTAGATTGTGAATTGAAGGGTGATTTTTAGCATAGTTTCCGGACGGACATATGGAACTAGCAATACTATGCACCCTCCGGGTGCAAGTATTTTCAGTTTTACTTTATAATAATATCATGTTTAATTAGAAAGGCCCTAATGAACCTGAACTAAGGAAATTCAGTAAAAATTTGAAAACGAGGAGTATAATCGGAAAATAGAAAACTTTGAAACTAACTGTTCTACCATTCCCTTACTCCCTCTTCAGTGGTAAATTTCCCTAATTTTACTATTTAGTTAAATAGGAAGAAAGAAATTAATTAACAGTCTATTTCTTTATGTTAAGAGATTTCTGTTACGATTTATTCCCCGAGATTTTTGCTCATATTTATTAAGATAATCAAAACAATTAGAACTCAATAATACTAGATCTATTTATTAAAATCAAATTTTTTAGATCAATATGCAAATTAGCCTTCCTTCACACTGAAAACCGCTATTTTGTTGAATATATAAATATATTTTGCATGTTATTGTATGGCAGATTGTTAACAGTTTAATGTGTAAAACAATTTTACTAATAATTGAGGTTTAAATAATAAAAATAAACCTGGAGAATGTGATGTAAATACTAAGGGAATGTGACTTGAGTAGGAAATCGTTTTCGGTTACAAACAGAAAAACACAACTCCTTATAGATAAGATAATGAATGAAGTCGCAATGGATATATTTTTTAATTTCTCAACTGAAATTAATATTTTTGATAAGAATAAACTCGAAGGAAACATAACATACGTTAATTCATCTTATAAGTTTTTAAGAATTAAAGGACAGCTTAATTGATGTATAGATTTAAAGTTGTTGCGTAGTTTGATTCAGTTATACACTTTTTTTTAACCTCAGAATGCCAAAGTGACTTTAATAAAGTTCATTTCTTTTGGTTTTTTGTTGTGTTTTTTTTTTGTCTGTTAAATTCTTTCTTTGTTTTTGTTTTTTTTGTTAGCCTGAAACAGAAATATCGTTAAATATTCGGCAAAATACCAGCGAATGTAATTTTCAGTTTATTTCAAGTGTAGGAACTTATATCTATTCTATCTACTACTATCTATCTATCTATCTATCTATCCTATTACTAAAGCGAGCGAATCAATGTTCTTGTGAT
>CM042166.1:18746413-18765425 GCA_023376005.1 Doryteuthis pealeii | reverse complement strand
CAACGTTTTTTTTTCGTGCCGTAATAGTATGTGGACTTTACCTTTTTATTCTGTTTATGTATGTGGCCTACCCGGTATTGAACTGTGTCTACCTCAGAAGAGTATATTTTATAGATATAAGTAGTAGCAATTTATTTGAACTAATTTTTTTTCACATATATTAATTTCAAGAAATGCAATTCAGTCATAAAGCTGTATAGAGTAATTAGAATGATTTAAAAAAATTTAATTTATCCATAATTTACATTGAATCAGAGATCTATTTAATTCTAAAATATTCTAAAATTTCAGAAATAGGAATTAGGGTTAGGGTTAAGGATAGGGTTCAGGGTTAGCCAGTATTATTATAACCTATTAATATGCTTTTATGAGTAGGCTACATACTGTAAGAGAGACATGATTTGGTAGGCCACATTCAACAGGTAGGCCACATCCTTAATGATGTCCTTTCTTTCTTTATTGTATTGGGTCTTTCTTTATTTGTATCTATTTGAATAAAAACCAAACATTTTTAGGACCCATGTTTCTGCCTGACTGTCATTGCAAATCGTGCAGCTTGCTGGGACCTTACACCTCTTAAATTATACAAAATTGGAGGGTCCAACGTCCTCCCACCAGCTGCTACGTATTGAAATGACACTTAGGCACATATATAGATCCTAAAAGCGCTTCTTTGTTAAGTTGAAAACAAAAAAGAGACTTGGAGAAGACATTGGGATACCTCAATTTAAATTTCAGGGGTCCAGGGGTCTCCCTCACCAGCTGCTACAGTTTCTGCAATGAATAGCAGGCGTAATACATATCCTTAAAGCGTTTCTTTGATAAGTGAAAAAAAAGAAACGGTTGAGGGAACTTGGACTCCTCAAATTTAAAGTCCAGGGGGTTCCCGGGTCTCACCCACCCACTGATACGACTCTGCAATGACAGTAGGAGGACAAGATCCTAAAAGCGTTTCTTTTGTTGAAGCAAAATGAGGGCTGGGGTACCTTGGATCCTCAAAATTACAATTTGAGGGATCCAGGGTTTCCCGCCACCCAACTGCTCGGTTCTGTAAATATCAGCAGGCGTAGACATAGATTTCCTAAAAGCAATTACTTTGTTAAGTGAAAACAAAAAAAGAAACAGTGGGGGGGACTTGACCCCCCCCATTAAATTCTTAATTTCAGAGGTCCGGTTTCCCCTCACCCAGCTGCTACGGGCTCTGCAATGACAGTCAGGAGTAGACATAAATCCTAAAGCGTTTCTTTGTTGAGCAAAAGAGGGGCAGGGGCCTTGGACCCCTCAAATCTTAAATTTGAAGGATCCAGCAAGCTGCTGCGGTTCCTGCAATGATAGTCTTGGTGTAGGCATAGATGCCTAAAAGCTCTTTGTTAAGATGAAACAAAGAGAAGAGAGAGAGAGAGAGAGAGAGAGAGAGGACGATGGAGAGAGAGGGGAGAGAGAGGAGGAGAGGAGAGTGCAAACAAACAGCTGTGAGAGTTTAAATTTCTTCAAACACGAAAGCCGCTTAAATTTGTTTTTTAAATTCTATTCAATTAAAACAAATAGATAAACGAACATAAGAAAGGATTTACCACCCTCCGCTATAAAAAAAGACAAAAAGAACAAACAACAACAAAACAACAGTTGATAGCACACTGTATTACGATTTAGCGAGTGTTTCTTTGCACGAAAAAAAGTCTTGTTTAATTTTGATCTCACCTTCCTTTTTTTTTCTAAAGTCAAACGTTTTAAAAAGGTTATATTACAGGGAAATAGCTGACTAACGTGTCCATTTCCTAATTGTACTCGGGCCAGTACTATTCACTTGCGGAAGTACTCTAAAAATCAAGCGGTTTTCAGGTATTTACAGGAAAAGGCGGCTAAGCTGGTTCGTAGGTTTTTGTAATGCCGAAAAAAACAGACTTAAAAAAAAAAGTTTAGGCCTGTTTCTATTTTGTGTCACCATATATATATATAATATATAATATATATATATATTATATATATATATATTAATCTATTTTACTAGACAATATATGCACCTCCGGAGTGCAAGTATTAAGTTTTAATGTAATGAAATATCGTATTAATTAGAAAGTCCTAATAAGATGCAGATAAAAGATTTGAAACAGAGTGGGGGTATAATAGAAAAATAGAAATTGAAACTTACTCTTCCATCACCCCATCTTTCTTTGCTGAATTTTACTTATTAACTATTTAGTGAAATTAGGAATAAAGAATAAATACTTGCACCGGAGGGTGCATATATTTGCTAGTTTAAAAATAATATATATATATATAATATATATATATATATATATATATATAATATATATGGTGACACAAAATAGAACAGGGCCTAACTTTTTTTTTTAAGTCTGTTTTTTCGGTTACAAAAACTACGAACCAGCTTAGCCGTCCTTTTCCTGTAAATACCTGAAAACCGCTTGATTTTTTTTTTAGAGTACTTCCGCAAGTGAATAGTACCTGCCGATGTACAATAGGTAAATGGACGACGTTAGTCAGCTATTTCCTGTAAATACCTTTTAAAAACGTTGACTTTAGAAAAAAAGGAAGGTGAGATCAAAATTAAACAAGACGTGTTTTTCGTGCAAAGAAAAAACTCGCTAATCCGAATACAGTGTGCTATTCAACTGTTGTTTTGTTGTTGTTGTTTCTTTTTGTCTTTTTTTTATAGCGGAGGTGGGTAAATCCTTTCTTATGTTCGTTTTATCTATTTGTTTTAATTGAATAGAATGTTAAAAAACAAATTTTAAGCGGGCTTTGTGTTTGAAATTTAAACTCTCAACAGCTGTTGTTTGCACTCTCTCTCTCTTCTCTCTCTCTCTCTCTCTCTCTCTCTCTCTCTCTCTCTCTCTCTCTCTCTCTCTCTTTTGTTTCATCTTAACAAAGAGCTTTTAGCATCTATGCCTACACCAGACTATCATTGCAGAACCGCAGCAGCTTGGCTGGATCCTTCAAATTTAAAATTTGAGGGGTCCAAGGCCCCTCGCCCTCTTTTTTGCTTCAACAAAGAAACGCTTTTAGGATTTATGTCTACTCCTGACTGTCATTGCAGAGCCGTAGCAGCTGGGTGAGGGGAAACCAGGACCTCTGAAATTAAGAATTTAAGGGGTCCAAGGTCCCCCCACTGTTTCTTTTTTTGTTTCAACTTAACAAAGTAATGCTTTTAGGATCTATGTCTACGCCTGACTGATATTACAGAACCGTAGCAGTTGGGTGGGGGAAACCCTGGATCCCTCAAATTGTAAATTTGAGGGATCCAAGGTACCCTCAGCCCTCATTTTTGCTTCAACAAAGAAACGCTTTTAGGATCTATGTCTACTCCTGACTGTCATTGCAGAGTCGTATCAGTTGGGTGGGTGAGACCCGGGACCCCTGGACTTTAAAATTTGAGGAGTCCAAGGTTCCCTCACCGTTTCTTTTTTATTTCAACTTATCAAAGAAACGCTTTTAGGATCTATGTCTACGCCTGGCTATCATTGCAGAACTGTAGCAGCTGGGTGAGGGGAGACCCTGGACCCCTGAAATTTAAAATTTGAGGTATCCAATGTCTTCTCCAAGTCTCTTTTTTGTTTCAACTTAACAAAGAAGCGCTTTTAGGATCTATATATGTGCCTAAGTGTCATTTCAAAAACGTAGCAGCTGGGTGGGAGGACGTTGGACCCCTCAATTTTTATTAATTTAAGAGGTGTAAGGTCCCCCAGCAAGCTGCTACGATTTTGCAATGACAGTCAGGCAGAAACATGGGTCCTAAAAATGTTTGGTTTTATTTCAAATAGATACAATAAAGAAAGAAATACAATAAAGAAAGAAAGGTACCATCATAGGATGTGGCCTACCTGTTGAATGTGGCCTACCAAATCATGTCTCTCTTACAGTATGTAGCCTACCATAAAAAGCATATTATAAGGTTATAATAATAACTGCTAACCCTAACCCTATCCTTAACCCTAACCCTAATCCTATTTCTGAATTTTAGAATATTTTAGAATTAAATAGATCTCTGATTCATGTAAATTATGGATAAATTATTTTTTTAATCATTCTTAATTACTCTATACAGCTTATGACTGAATTGCATTTCTTGAAATTAAATATATGTGAAAAATAATTAGTTTCAATAAATTGCCTACTACTTATATCTATAAATATACTCTTACTGAGGTAGGACACATTCAAACCGGGTAGGCCACATACTATAACAGAATAAAAAAGGTAAGCCACATACTATTACGGCACCGAAAAAAAAACCTATCAGAGAAAAGTATTAAAAATTTTAAATGTACTTGCCGCTAACCATGTAGGTATGTTGCCTCCTGCTCATGCGCAGTGGTTGGTAAATAAATACTAGCCAATATTTGAGTATCTTTCTAATTTAAGAAAAAACGTTTTCATAAGGATTTTTGCCTTTCCATATATATATATATATATATATATATATGATAGTCACCCAAAAATGTAGTATATATCAGTTTAAAGAACAAACGAGAAAATTGGAAAACCAGCTAGTGTAATGGTTAGAGTCCCCCGCCAGTCAGCCTGGCAGTCAGGGTTCGAATCACACACAGAGCCGTCTCCTGTCTATAGCTCTGCTGATGAGGCATAATATGCCGAAATGTATATACAGAGATCGACTTTTTCTCGATTTGTTTACGCCTTTACATTTAAACTGATATGCTCACCTAATTTATTAATTATCAACTAATTAAATTTTAATTAGGTATGACTTTAATTAAACACTTATTCTCCCAATATATATATACATAATTTTTGTTAGCATCCTTCCGTCTACGAGAGACGATGGGGTAGTATCCATTTTTTTTAATGGGACTATGTAGCCTGGGCGGGTTTGGTATGAAGGATGAGCTGCTGTCCAAACAGCACCCCCCCTCTCCACACTGCCGCTGTGATCCAAAGAAAAGGTAAATATCCAATGCAGTTTGACAACGGTAGTGTCGCAGAAATTGCTGGATAAAACTGGAGTTCAGCATGACACCACCTTAGGGACTCTGGCTCCAGATTTGTTTTCGGGGTTTACTACCCTAGCCTTTCATTATCATTCATATTCATATTTCATATCATCATCATCATCATCATCCTCATGTCGCGTTAGCAGCACGGATATCCATGACAATATCATTCATTGCTCTCGGCATTTCCTTTGTGCAGCATCCAGTATCCGCGCATGGGTGGTTAATGTAAGTCTTTGCAGGTTGGCCCGCACTTGCCTTCCCATGTGACGGCTTCCACAGGAGAACGTCCTTATGAGTTCGTCCTTGCTTCTCCAGCAGTATCCAGCATGTCTTCTTCGTCTCACTCGGTGGTTTTGTGTGATAGTGGGCAAGTGTCCGTACAGCTGCTTCCTTTTTGGGTATTGTGATCGCATGCAACATTTTTGCGCAGCTTCCACCTAGCTTATTCTCTATGTGTTTTGTTAGGGTCCAAGTGGTGCAGCCATATATTAGTATTGATAAAACTACGTCCTGGAAGAATTGTCTCTTTAACTTAACGATCAGTAAGATCGGATTTCCATATGGCTGATAGTATGTTTATAGCAAACCATGCCTTCCCTATGCATGCATTAAATCCTTTTCTGTGGATGAGATATTACTACCTAGGTACGTGAATTGTTCTCCCTGATTGCATGAAAGTAATTCTGTGACCCTGGGTTTCATACCTCTTAGGTATTCATCAAACAGACTTGATGAATACCTTAGTGGTATATGAATAAACAGGGTCACAGAATTACTTCCAGGCAAATATATATATATATATATATATATATATATATATATATATCAGTCCGTAGATCGTCTGACTAGGAACACAAGGTTCCTGGTTCGATACCGGCCCTCGCCAACTCAGGGTATGAGTAGCACAGGGATATATGCAGTAAAGTGAGACACTGATGGTAGGTGTGGCGCTCCACCTCAGACGTCAAAACAATCTCCTTGGTCTAGTGCTATTGAAAGGGGGATATTTCCCTCGCTGTCTTGCTGAATCTGACTATGGCCACCCCGTCGACTAAGAATATATATATATATATATATATATATATATATTCGTTCTGTTTTTCTTGTTTTTGTTCTTATTTCTTTAAAAATACCAAACAAACAACGTTCACAAGAACATAACACACACACACACACACACACACACATATATATATATATGTATATATATATATATTATATATGTATATATATATACAATGTATATATATGTATAATCCTTCAGTAGATTATAACAAGAACAAATGACTCCATGACTGTCTAGTGATTTTTTTAAATGAATTTAGATAAGAAAATTTCTATCTTAATTTTAGCGTCGTAAAAATATCAGTAAACATTGCAAACACTAAGATGCAACAGGGTCACGTGTTGCTTCATAGATAATATATGTGAGATAATTATTTGTTTCTCGAGTTTTAAGAAAAATTGATTTATCGACTGCGTCAGAGTATCATACAACAAATGCACGCGAAGAATTGGTGTGAAGTGAGATAGAAAAAAATATCTTCAGCCACAAAAAAGAAATTTTTTTTTTTTTTTTTTTGTCTGGTGATTTCTTTTTGCTCTGTTTTTTGTTTTTTTGTTTTGTTTTTCTGGGTTTTTTTTTTTGGTTTTTTTGGGTTTTTTTGGGAGGGGTGCTTTTTGTTATTTTTTTTTTTTTTGGGGGGGGGTTTCTTAACCATTTTTTGGTGATTGGAGACCGACTGAATATCTCTAGCTACAAGTAATCCCAATAAGAAATGAGTTATCTTGTCTTTCCTTCAGTATTCAGTAGTAAGAGGAATTACGGGTTTAAAGGGGGGGGGGCTCTTAAATCTCCCCGTTGTCGGCAAATTTTGGGACAAACTCACAATGGAAATTTAATACATGTATTGACAAATAATATAAGAACTTGCTGCAAATTTTAATGGCATTTGCTACGAGACTTATCTGTGAGGTTAAATACTGTTTATTGGAGAAGTGGTGATAACAGGGGTATTCTGGTCGCTCGTTGGAATGTTGTTAAGACACTTCGTCTGGTCGTTTCTCGTTCTTCAGCCTTCTAGTATGCTATTGTATCAGCCCTGGGGCGATTGCTGATACAACGCCTTAGAAAGTTTGCTGGTTATGGGCGAGGTGGCTGGAGACGCTTATTTTCACGTCCTTCCCTAGTAACTGTTCTGTGATAAGTAAAGTCTAGGGATCGCTTATTTTTGCGACTTCCCTCGCTGACTGCTCCCTGATAAATGAGGTTTGGTTTGATTCTCGCGCCAATCTCCTGTTTACGATTTTCCCACTAGCGACAGGAGAAGATAATTCTCTGTTGAATTTCCGATAGTAGCTATACCCAAAAATTCGTCTGCTATTCATTTTAAAAACGAATTAAAATTAATTAGATTTATTAGATTTATATATATAAATTTATAGATTTATCTTTATTATTTGCTCTATTTGGGTATTGAGCACTTTTTACTTATTAGCTTTAGTCTCCTGGCGGTTTTGTATGATATATATATATTATATATATATATATATATATATATATATATATATATGCATATAAATTGTTTTATTGTACTAATAGATTATTTTTTGTTGGTACGACTATCTTGGTCTTTTCTTTTTTACAAAAAAATTTTCTCCCCGGTTGATGTTTGATAGTATATTTTTACAATCAAACTATTTGCTGTTTTTTTTCTCACCGCGAGGATTTACCAAGAAGTTTGGAATATTAAATTTTATATATATATATATATATATATATATATATATATATTATATATATATATATAGGTTGGACCATAATGATGAGACACATTTTAAATGCTATTTTCTCAGAGTACAAAAGCAACACAGAGTACTAAGTATATTTAATACATAACTGGTACAGAGGAGTTTTACATGTAATCTAAGATTTGAATATTATATTCTTGAACTGGTCATTATCATGACAAAAACATTCGAGAGCTCGATTTCTCATATAATGTAAAGTGTGGTTTAGTATATCAACTGGAATTGCTGTTATCTCTTTATGGATGCTATCTCTCGGAAATTTGTAACAGCACGAAGGATCACCTTTCGAAATGGTGCCTCTCGCTTTTCAAAATGCTGTCGGAATTTTCTTTGGACTGCTACGATGGATCTTTGGCTGGCGAAGTAGACTTCGACTACATATGCAATTTCTTTTGGACTCCACGGCATTATGAGGATCACCAAAATCAATACCTGAAAGTAATAAAAACTTAATATAATATTTAATTAAAAAAATTAGTTGTTGCTGGTATATGTGAAAAAATTAATTTTAGTGTTGTTGGGTTTTTTGGGGGGTTTTTTTTTTTTGGTTTTTTGTGTTTTTAATTATAAACTTTAAACGAAAGACACGTTTTTATATAAAAATAGTTTTTATTTAATCAGAAGGGAAATGCAGATATGTTTATTTAAATAAAAGTAGTTTTTTTTTTATTTACAAACTATTTTTTATGTTTATTTAAATAAAAGGATATTGTTCAGAAATGGTATTACACAATTTATAAAATTTATTTTCCATGTGCCTCTACGGACAGTTAATACGGAAAATAAACTAATGTTGTTATTGACATTATAACAATATTATTTCAGATAGGAATCCACGTAGACTGGGGTGCCTATTGGTGACTTGATCCGTTTATCCTAGCCCTGTTCTTAGAGCAAAACAACCATTGAAACCTTGTAAGCTTCATTCTCCCCTTATCTATATCACACTTTGCGTTCTTTGGGAAATAATTGCACCTTTTTTTAGGCTTGGGGCTTATAACGTTCTGCTCTTTACTTTCTTTCTTTACTGATCTACTCCTCATATTAATACTCGTGTTCCTTAAAAGCACAACCGTTATCAGCTTGCAAATATATTGTTGGAATATAAGGCGTGCTGCAATCCACCACTTAAATTTATGGACTAAGTGAGATCACGTGGTTTAAACCTAAGTCAATCAACAGCCCTAATACGTGGTTAGTTAACTATTTAATCGCTGATATTGACAGCTGTTCATTTGCATTTTATTCGACATTGACGAATGGACCTGCAACACTAAACAACACCAAGGAACAACCAAAGGATCATGCCCAACATTAAGGAAAACCAAGCAACACCCGAAGAATCATATCCAACCTTAAGAGACACCAAGGAACAACCAAAGGTTTCTTCACTAAGGATCGCGCTCTGTTTAACACAGGGGATCTCCGTTGGACAGTGCTGTTGCTTGAAGCTTAAGGATGGCCACAAAAATTGTAAGACCTCTGGTTAAAAATGATACCGTCAAAATCGTCCAAAATGCAAAGCAAAAATCTGAATTCTGATCATCTGATGTTGCTTATCCACCGAATTCTTATTTTGCTGTGAGTGTCACCTCACGGTTTCAATTTTTTACCTGAGAGTTTTCGCAAGATGATAACGGTCGTACTTTTAGGAAACACGAGTATTGATACTATTTCTCTGAATGTTTCAGATGAGGCTTGAAGATTAGTATTATCTGCGTTATTCGGACTATTGTCCCCATCTTCATTGTTATTTTGTACAACGTACAAGAAATACTTGAAGAAGGCCGGAGGGCATATCGGCCGAAACGTTGTAACAAATACAATGAAGATGGGGACAATAGTCCCGAATAACGCAGATAATACGAGTATTGATATAAAATAATTACGGAAATACACGAAAATACACGGAAGTACAGCTTGATAAATGAAGGTCTCTTGAAATATAGGGGAAATACACTGAGTGGAAAAATGTATCTGCTGTTATTTGGCACAGATAGAGTAATCCGTCTATTTTTTCACTTAATGTCAGCGGTTTGACCCCACCACATTAACTGACCCCTTATGACCCCTAGGCATTTATAATCCCCTTTGATAATCCCTTTGAATTGACCCAAAGGCCGATCCCTGATTTAAATGAACAATACACAAAGGGCCATGCTTAAACACACACAGACACACACCAAAGTGAAAAAAATATCTTCAGCCATGATTATTGTTTTGTTCGTCAACAGTAGAAATGGACAGTTAAATTAAAAAGAAGCTTAAAAAACATAGGGTTTCCCAACCTTTTCGGGCCAACGGCCACAAGGCTTAGGTCAGCAAGATCCGGGATTGGGATTTTAAACGGCCTGAAAAAAAAAGTTAAATTCCTTTACACTATTGATATCTACAAACAGTGTAAGTTTAATCTCATAAAATCAGCTAAAATCGACACAATGAACCGGGTTCAAATCCTGGACAAGGCTGTTTGAATTTCACATAGCACTAAGGTATAAATCTAACTATTAACCTGTTAAACTCTGCTTAAAATATTGACCTTTTGTCACATCCTACTCATGAAGAGGGGTTACTAAATATATATAAGCAGGCATTTTCATGTCATGTGGGTAAGTCAGATTTTAGAAGCTGGTGAATGTACAGAATTGGACTGGCTGGTTGGTTGGTTGGTTGGTTAGTTTTTATGGCATGTCAACACAAGTTAGGTTATTTTATGACCCACGCCATACCCATATATACACAACTTTAACAACAGTGAAAAGGCGAAAAAAGGAAAAGAACCCCTCTCTCTCTCTCTCTCTCTCTCTCTCCTTCTTTCACTAGTTATTTTACTCTCTCTCTCTCTTCTCTCTCTCTCTTCTCTCTCTCTCTCTCTCTCTCTCTCTCTCTCTCTCTCTCTCCAACCTCTAGATCAAGTTGCCAATCTGTACCAATTTAAACAGATCAGAGAAAGAGTAAAAACTGAGACGAAGTGATTAGTTTCTTGTGGTTTGGGTTGGCTGGTTGGTTGGTGTTTGGTTGATGGGATTTTATGGCATATCAACTCGTGTTAGGTTATTTATGACCCACGCCACACCACATACACAATTTTTAACAATATTGAAAAGGCGAAAAAGAACAAGAAAAAACACACACACACACACTCTCTCTCTCTCTCTCTCTCTCTCTCTCTCTCTCTCTCTCTTCTCTCTCTCTCTCTCTCGTGTACTTTTGAGCTTGCTCTTTTCTCTCTCTCTCTCTCTCTCTTTCTCTCTTCATTATCTCTAGTTCTTTTACTTTCTCTCTCTCTCTCTCTCTCTCTCTCTCTCTCTCCTCTCTCTCTCTCTCTCTCTCTCTCTCTCTCTCTCCAGCCTCTAGATCAAGTTGCCAAACTGTGACCAATTTAAACAGATCAGGGAAAGAGTAAAAACTAAGACGGAGAGATAGTTTCTTGTGCTTGAGTAGGCTTGTTGGTTGGTTGGCTGGTTGGTTGGTGGGATTTTACGGCATGTCCACCCTTGTATTATTTTATACTGAAGATGCTTTTGTTTTATTGAGTCATTTTTTTTTAAATAATTTTTTAAACAAATTTTTTTAACTCATTTTTTTTTTTTTTGCTCGGTCGGTAGAGCGTTACCACAAGTTTCCAGGTTCGATACCGGTCCTCGCAAGCTCAACGTACGAGTAGCACAGAGATAATGTTGCGGTAAAGTGATAAGCTGATGGTAGGTGTGGCGCTCCTTCCCATACGCCAAAACATTCTCCTTGGTCCAGCGCTTGTGAAAAGGGGCTAGACTCCCTCGCTGTCTGGCTGATACCGACTTTAACCCACCCAAACGACTTTACTTTTATAATCCATAGATTGGACTCTAACGGGTACTACCACTCCGGGTCGGAGTGACATGGGAGTAATGACAATGAAGGGGTACTCCACACATACCAAAGTAAAGGAAAATTAAAATGTTCAATATAAAGAAAAAATTTCAAATCGCAATATATAGGTAAAATACCAAATTTTCAATATATTGGAAATATTTTTAGGGAGCTCTAATGGCGTAGTTTCGGACGGACAAATGGCCGTTACACTTGAGTGACTCATAAAGGGTTATCTTATTACGCATGAGTTCTATCTGCAAATGTAATGGTACTTCTTCACAGTAAACTTCGAAAGACAAAGAGAAAATTTTGAAAGTTGGGTGTAGGCCCACAGAGATGGGCATTGAAGGTCCCCTGCTGGAGACCCATTCTTTAGTAAAAGTAAAGTCGTCGGGGAGGCCATACAGCGAAGGCGTCTATCCCCTTTTCACTAGCGCTAGACCCAGAAAATTGTTTTTTTAGCGTCTGAGGCGGAACGCCACACCTACAGTCAGTTCCTCGCGTTACTGCAGAGATCCCTGTGCTACTCATACGCTGAATTGGCGAGGGCTGGTATCGAACCAGGAACCTTGAGGTTCTCAGCCGAACACTCAACCGACTAAGGTAAACCGGCCCTAAAAGGTCCATAAACACCTGTTGATAAGCTTGGATTATGCCGTGAAGCCCTCATAATCTTTATGGTTAACGCTCGCGCCACGACTGAGCAGAAAACTGCAGATCTCGCCGTTGGAGATTGAGTACATAAGAGGAATCCTTCCATATATGCAAGGTCGGTTAACATCAGCTCCCTTCGCTACTATCGCTTTCACGGATTTTAGATTCCTTAGGAATAGAGCAACCATGAGCGGTGATAAGGGGCCACTGAGGTTATCGTTGATATCGGGGAGTTGTTTTAGGATTTTTTTATCATCTTCCGATTACCGACGTCTAGGGCGGCAATGAGGGGATGCCCGTGTTTTTTCCAGCGTTTCAACATTTGGTGACGTCCCTGAAGGAGAGACATTTTAAGGAGGTAGCGAGAGATTTTAACTCTGTTAAGATTAACTGCTATATAGAGAGGTAAACAACCAGACATTGTAGAATTTATAATTTTGATGCAATGTTTGGTCTGGAGGTTTTCAAAGATTTCCTTGATCTCGTCCAAGGAATCTTCCTCGATTAATCGGTATATTCGTTTGATGAGTTCTCTCCTAGTTTCTCGGGATTGGGTCGTGTTCTCTCCAGATGCTGTAGAGAAAGAATATAAATATTTAAGTCTATTAAGAGATAATAGGCAAAGATTTGTACATATTTGTACTATTAAAAAAAAAATAAAATAAAAAAAAATAAAATAAAATACTAAGAGTATTCAAGCCAACACATAAGTGATCTCACCTGCGGAAAAAAATTGTCCTTGCCAGGGAGAGAAGATGATTGTTTGCCACAGGGGAAAAAGCGGCTGAATATAAATCTATTTTGCTTAAAATACGACATTTTTTTCTACTTGAAGACATCCACAACGACCATCCGGGCATCAAAGCCTTTGTACCATTAACTCAATGAAATTGTCACTTAAAACAAAATTGTCTTGTCATCTGAGCTTAAAATAAGCTGACTGTAACCCTTGTAAAGAGGGGAGGACCTCCCTAAAAAAAAGGGCGGTATCCTGGATATTACTCTAAACGGAATCTGATTGTGAGGCTCCAGTTCCGGAGCTCTGAAAAGTGTAGAGGGACTTTATGAATTTCTTAATTATAACACTGAAACAAATCGTGTTCAAAAGAGCATATCTGAGAGAGAGAGACAGACAGACAGACAGACAGACAGACAGACAGAGAAAGAGATCAGACAGACAGAGAGGGGGGGAATGCACCATTTTGACAGATACAGATTTTAATCTATAATATTCTCCCGTTTTAAAGAATATACAACAAAAAAATTATATGTGATTTTTTTAAATGCTTCCTTTTTTTTTGTAAAGGGGGTAAGACCTCCCTAAAAAAAAGGGGCGGTATCCTGGATATTACTCTAAACAGAATCTGATAGTGAGGCTCCAGTTCCGAAGCTCTGAAAAATGTAGAGTTATTGTTATTATTTCATTTGCTATCGCAACATAATGGGTGGGAGATATGAGTGCAACACTGATGTGTAAATTTGCACGGAAAAGCTTTTTAGCAAAAACTAAGTCTTAGATGAGAATGGAAAAGTTTAAAGATGAATCAGCATAACACCAAATAAATTGATTTTATTGGACGAGCCATGAGACGTTGCGAAGTGGGAGAGAGGAGGAGTGAGATTCGAGAGTGTGGCTGAGTCTGGTAGAATATTATTACTTCCAGGTCTACATAGACTCGAAGTGGTAGGTATTTGCCTCTCATCCCACTTATATATATTTACCAACCCCTCCACACGAGCAGGGTGTGAGCAGGATGCAACACAAGGTCAATTTCTTAAGCGGAGTTCAACGGGTTTGAATTCAGAGTTTTCCTTCTCCTAGGTTAAAGAGCCCAGTCTGCCCTACTATTTACCCATAGCTGGAGGGAGAGTAGGATTCATACCTTTCCCAAGGGTATTAGCGCCAAGTGAAATGCAATTACCACGTCCAGGATTTGAACTCGGGGTGACGAATCCATTTCCCATGACTTTAACCATTACACCATGCGCTTCCTACTTATCCTCATCCCACTTATAAGGGCGTGACACAAGGACATTTTTATGTGGGCCCGAAGCTTATGGGTGGTAGGCACAAAAAATGCGTTGATCCCATCGGCATTCCCCCTCAGGGGGGCTCAGGCACTGGGTAATGAACCCATCCCTGCCCCTTTAAATCGAGGGGGCAGGTGTTGCCTGGGGGGATAGACCGAGGCCACCGAAAGAATCTTTTCGTAGGCCTCGGATAGACCCCCTGGCCTCGTTATGTTTATAGTATTAAAAATATATATATATATATATATATATATATGAAATGATTTTCAAAACATCCCGCGAAACAAGACGCAACACGGGATCTGACAGAGTTTTACGATCTTTACCGAGCGGAACTTTACAATCTTTGCCGTGCGTTTGAATTTACATTAAAACATTCAACGGATCAATATCACAGTTGAGTTTAACAAACACAGATGAACATTTTTCAACTCTCTGAAGATGGGCATAGCCCGAAAATATTAAGGACAAAAAAATTTTTTTTAAAATTAAGTAAATATGTTTTTAAACATAAATTTGCTTTATTTCGCCTTCAAAAATATATTATTACATTTTAATTAATGCTTCTAACACACTAGAAAAATAAATTTAGAAAATCTTTTTATATATATATATATATATATATATATATATAACTTTTTTTTTTTGCAAATGACTCGCTTTCAAGCAGTAATGGATCTGGTAGACTAGCTTGCCAACCATTTCACCATAAGGAAACGCCCTTTTATACCCAATCCATTCACCACAGGTAGCGTGTGGCACAAGGTCACACGTGTGGGGCATTTATATATATATATATATATATATATTATATATATATATATATATAATAGTATTTGATAATTTTCGTGAAGCATTGTTAAGTATATTATAATTTATTTATGTTAAGAAAGCAATTACAATACGTATAAAAATAAAATAATGTTCAGTCTTATTGATTTCAAACTTTATCATCAGAGACATTTTCTGAAATAGACACGGTCTTGTGTGTTTTTTGTTTTAGATGTTATAAACACGCGTCTCGAGGGTATATATATATATATATATATATATATATATACAAATGACTCGCTTTTCAGCAGTAATGGATCTGCGAGATTAACTTGCTAACCATTTCACCATGATAAGAAGTCCTTTTATACCCCATTCACCACAGGCAGCATGTGGTGCAAGGTCACCAGTTTGGGGCATCTATATATGTATAACAAATTTTTACAAATGACTCGCTAGACTAGCTGTTTTAGGGTGGGTTTAGCTCAGTCGGTAGAGCGTTCGGTTAGGAATCACAAGGTTCCTGGTGCGATACCGGCCCTCGCCAACTCAGCGTATAAGTAGCACAGGGATCTATGCGGTAAAGTGAGGAACTGATGGTAGGTGTGGCGCTCCACCTCAGACGCTAAAATAATCTCCTTGGTCTATGCGCTAGTGAAAATGGGATAGACTCCATCGCTGTCTGGCTGATACATACATTAGACCGACCAGACGACTTTATTTTTTTTTTTTTACACCATGAATGGAAATGAATAAGCAATAAACCAAAATGGCTAAATTTGGTTATTTCAAAGGTCAAAGGTCGAGTGTCATTTGTTTATGTTTGATTGTCAGGTGGGTTGTGTTTGTTTCCCTATTTGACGGGCTTAAAATAGGCAGATGTTTTTGTTAGAGGGGGATGAAGGAAAAAAAACATGTTTGACTTTTATGTTTTATACTACACAAACCTCAAATGCCCCCCCTCTCTCTCTCTCTCTCTCTCTCTCTCTCTCTCTCTCTCTCTCTCTCTCTCTCTGACACATGCACCCACACACCACACACAAACAAATATGTGTGCATGTATATGCATATATACAGGTTATGAATGAAAGAATAGACATAAACATTGGGAGAATTTTTCTTCTATAAATTTATATGGTGATTGCCGCTTCTTCACAGAATAAGGCCATTTCTACAGGTAGTCCAGATGTGAGCAGTTGTGAGCACGCAGATGGCCCACGGATCCAGCTTGTTTTTATGTACCCTGTCACACATATGAAACCCTCGACATACAGGCCCTGACGTCAATGTAGGAGATGTTTCCATGGCGTCCGTCATATGTCGCTTCAGAATGGAGGGCTCGGGTCACCTTACCTCAAACTTCTTACAGCTACCATCGGCCTGTCTTTCCATGAGGATGTGTATCCAGCCCACCCTCTTCTGTCAATTGGTCCTTATCGCTGAAATTGACTTCCGCAGGGGCATCTATGTCAGCCCCATATCGAGATCCTCCCCTGTCACGATGCCAGTACGTAGTTTGGGGTTTCCCAATCTCTCAAGATCGGGAGGTGTCGAGACATTCCAGGTGGCTATTCTTAGCCTTGTTTTGTGTTGTAGTATTTTCTTGTATATATATATACATATATATACACACACACACATATATATATATATATATATATATATATATATATATATATATATGCGGTATATATCTCTGTGTATGCTTTTACATTATTTATGAATTTAATAAATTCTAAACTATATATATATATATATATATATAAATAAAAGATATACATGGTCTGAAGAAGCACTGTGGGCCCTAGATACCCATGAGTGGAAATGGTCCATAATCACGATACCCATGGTATTTAAGGCCTTTTTATTCACACACACACACACATATATATATATATATATATATATATATATATATATATATATCAAATCCTACTAATGCTACTACAGTGAAAATGCTTGAGTAGCAGTTGAACAATACACAAACTTATATATATTTATTATATATATATATATATATATATATATATATATTATAAAAAGAAGAAGGTCCGCAAAATGTATTATGTTCGCAGAAAAAAATTTTTTATTCTTTTTATCTTACTTATGTGACACGTGTTTCTGATCTGTTGTCTTCTTCAGGCATTGAGTTATTAATTTGGCAGAATATGTCCGATATTTGAATATCAAATATCGGACATATTCTGCCAAAATAATAACTCAATGCCTGAAGAAGACAACAGATCAGAAATACATGTCGCATATGTAAGATAAAAAGAATTTTAAAAAATTTCCTGAGAACATAATACATTTTGCAGACCTTCTTTTTATAAAATATTAGATTTTCTCCCGTTGGAACCAGAACAAACATTTTATATATATATATATATATATATATATATATATATATATATATATATATATATATATATATATATGTGTGTGTGTGTGTGTGTGTTGTCGTCTGAACACTTTCATTCTACCCAATGTTCTTAAACAGTTTTCTTTTTGCATATTGTTTTTATATACAAGTGTCATTCTATAGATGAGGTGAAATTTAAGAAGTTGGCAATAAAAAGCAATGTTTACAGTTGCGCATTTTGTAAGGTAATCAATAGTGTCCTTTTATGACCCAAAAAACTGTCAAAGTGACCTTCTCAACAAAACATATTTTTTATTTATGTACTCATCAAACATTCTTCTGTAAACTTCACATAGTTAGCATATCTCAGCCATCTATATATATATAAAAGTGCAGTTGTGTGTATATGTATGTCCAGGGAAATTTTGAAAGTAAAACAATTAATGACAAGTAAATATATATATACACATTAAATATCACCAGGGCTTGGTTTTTGAGCAAAAATAAAAGAGATTTGATTTATATTCGTGAAGTAAAAAATAAAATTTAACTCTTAACATCTGTGAGAATTTTCCAAGTCCAGGGCCCAATTCCTATAAGGATTTATCAAAAAATGGCTAAAAATGGCCTTTTCATTTAAAGTTACCTGTTATTTTCCTTAAATCAAAGACTTCTAAATGTTTAATATTACATTTCAACAATGGCTATTTAGGAAAAAAATGTGTCTTATGGCCGGGCAGAATGAGGTTAATAAAAAATAAAATTTAAATGATAACAGCATGGATTTTTTTTTTCATTTAATATTTTAGATAGTAGACATTAACATTTCTTTTCAGAGTAGCTGGATCAATGCAAGGTCTATTTTTTTGTATAGGGATTTAAATGGGGCATCCCACGCAGATTCAACTCACAATTCAGTAATAATGGATCTGCGGGACTAACTTTAAAAATCCCCCTCTACCTAGGCGACGCTGGGTAACCGCTTCTAGTACATATATAAAGTGCAGTTGTGTGTATATGTATGTCCAGAGAAAACTTAAAAAATAAAACAATTAACAACAAAGTCAATATATATACACATTAAATATCACCAGGGCGTGGTTTTTGAGCAAAAATAAAAGAGATTTGATTTATATTCGTGAAGTAAAAAATAAAATTTAAATGATAACAGCATGGATTTTTTTCATTCAATATTTTAGATAGTAGACATTAACATTGCTTTTCAGAGTAGCTGGATCAATGCAAGGTCTTTTTTTTGGGGGGGAGGTGGGGGGTTACATAGGGATTTAAATGGGGCATCCACGAGGATTCAACTAACGATTCAGTTATATTGGATCTGCGGGACTAACTTTAAAAAAATAACCTTCTACCCAGGTGACACCGGATAGCCACTGCTAGTATGCTTATAACCAATTGCAATGTTTACATTATGGTAAAAAAATTTTTTTTTAAATTCGAAATTCCTGTGTGTGTCTGTCTGTAATTTCTTATTTGTAAAAATCCAAAACAGAGTAAGAATTCTGTGTGTGTCTGTCTGTAATTCTTATTT
>CM042166.1:18738913-18741413 GCA_023376005.1 Doryteuthis pealeii | reverse complement strand
TCAACCTTTGCAGGCTATTTAATGCCAAACCTTTTTTCTATATATGATTTCATGAGTATTAATAAACTATTTTTTTAAATTAAATTTATTCTTCCAACCCATTTACCTTGGGTAGGATTTGACACAAGGATATTGACCCTCAGCGAGTGTCTTCTAGTACCTATAAAGATAAAAAGGGGTCAGTGTTTGTTTGTTATAAAATCAATTTGAATAATATAGGTGCTACGGTTTGCTATGAACAATCAATTAGATCTGGTCTCTCTAACTATTTGTATGTATACAAAAGTATTTTCTTCTCTTGTTATTTAGATATATTTTGGGTTCATGGATACAAAATATGAAAGATGGTACTATGTGCAAAATTTGATTTGGTACTATTCGCAGAGTTCCGTCCCAGCCTCCTGCCTTAAAAAACGCTAGGCGGTGTTAGCTTTAAAAAATTGTCGATAAAAACGCCTTCAATGAAATATTTAGATATTCTTGTTTATTTAAACTAACAACAAGACATTAAACAAACATAAATAAAGAGAAAATCTGAGTATTTAGATATTCTTTTATATTTTCATTAAAAAATGTCAGGTCATTTTTAATTTAAAAAAAAAATTATTTTATGGTAAAACAGTCCGTTTTTTTTTTGTTTTTTTGCTTGTTTTTTTTTTTTTTACCACAGGTTCAATTTCTTTGTTGATATTTTTAGCAGAATTCTGTATTCATGGTTCTTTTACTAAAAAGTTCTCGCATCAAAACTTATAAAAATCTTCTGATATAATTATACAAACTTATCTTTATAGAAAAAAAAGTAAAAATCATTTTTTTTTGTCGGTTCATTTTTACATATTTTATCGACAATTTTTTTTAAGCTAACACTGCCTAGCGTTTTTTAAGGCAGGTGGCCTGGATGGAACTCTGCGATTGTATCTTTGATTATTTTTTAGATATATTAAATATAAAAAATGGTTCTATGTGCAAAATTTGATTTTCAGAAGTAAAGGGTCAAAGGTCAAGATGGACAGATGTTTTTTTGTTTTTTTTTTTGTTTATTTACTTATAAATTTATTTGTTTGTTTATTTGTTTTCAATTCCAGAACTTTTAAATAGCAATGTTTGGTTTTGATTTGGCGTCTTTGTTTAATAGGTTATTAAATTAATACAAAAGCCATCCTTGTAGAAGAACAGTAGTGAGAATAAGGAGGGTTCATACTTTTCCAAGGAAGTTTGAACTCACTTACTACTATATTGCAGTCCAGCACGTTAACCACTACAACTCAAGGATTCCTCCAATCTAATAAAATTCACAATCATTTTAAACATTTAAATGTAAACTTAAGTGTTTACCCATTTAAAATAATTGTGAAGTTTATTAATACATTGGCTCTTAAAACATTGATATTGAAACTAAGTATGAAGGGTTTACCTGTTTAAAATGATTGTGAACTTTATTAATATATTAGCTCTTAAAACATTGATATTTCAACTGAGTATGATGTGTTTACCATGAGTTATAGGTATCTATGAAGGCCTGTCATCAAGCAAAGTAAATTCCTGCACTTGCATCCTAGTGCCAGATTGTATTGGGAATTTATGTGAGTAGTAAGTACCCCAATCCTACAACTATCAATGTGTCAACGTTACCTTTAGGATTACCCTCATATCATAATTTGTTTTTGTTCACATCTGAACTATTTCAAAATTCATCATCTCAAAATCAAACCAAAATAGTTCTTTTTATGTGTAGCCTGTCTGATGGTTGTAAAATCTCAGATACCCACGAGTTATAAATATCTATGAAAGAAAACACAACCCAATCAAAAAATTTCAAACTTGAACCCCACTGCCAAAATTTATCATCTCAATATCAAACTAGAAGAGTTATTTCTATGTGTAGTCTGTCTAAAGGTTGTAAAATCCCAGATACCCACGAGTTATAAATATCTATGAAAGAAAACACAACCCAACCAAAAATGACCCAGACAATACCAAACCCAGATGAAGTAGAATAGATTACTCAACCCAATCATCTCAAAATCAAACCAAAAGAGTTCTTTCTATGTGTAGTGTGTCTACAGCTTGTAAAATCTCAGATACCCATGAGTTATAGGTATCTATGAAGGCCTGTCGTCAAGCAAAGTAAATTCCTGCACTTGCATCCTAGCGCCAGATTGTATTGGGGATTTATGTGAGTAGTAAGTACCCCAATCCTACAACTATCAGTGTGTCGACCTTACCTTTAGGATTACCCTCGTATCATAATTTGTTTTTGTTCATATCTGAAGTATTTCAAAATTCATCATCTCAAAATCAAACCAAAAGAGTTCTTTCTATGTGTAGTCTGTCTGATGATTGTAAAATCCCAGATACCCACGAGTTATAAATATCTATGAAACAAAACTCAACCCATTCAAAAAATTTCAAACTTGAACCCCACGGCCAAAATTTATCATTTCAAAATCAAACTTGAAGAGTTCTTTCTATGTGTAGTTTGTCTGCAGGTTATAAAATC
>CM042166.1:18666413-18736413 GCA_023376005.1 Doryteuthis pealeii | reverse complement strand
TTAGTAAGTGTGGAATTCAGGGGGGTAAGTCAGCGATATAACAAATACATAGTGCTCAATACTAAGTAGAGCAGATTTATTATAAAATGGGTACAAGAGATAACCTACTCGAGTTTCACCATAAGGATGTTCAGGGTTAAATCCACGGAATTAATCAAGACACAGATTAATAGCAGTCGATTTCACGTGTGTGGTCATTGTATTGAATGCAATGAACACACACGTGAAATCGACTGCTATTAATCGGTGTCTTGATTAATTCAGTGGATTTAACCCTGAAGATCCTTATGGTGAAACTCGAGTAGGTTTTCTCTTGTACCCATTTTATAATATATATATATATATATATATCCGATGATTGGAAAGGTTAGACATTTGCTGTAGGTTACCTTAAATAGGCTATAATGCTAAAAATCTAAATCTCTTATATTTATTACTTTTTTTTTATCTTTGACTCTGACAATAAGAGCACACATTGAGCTCTACAAACTACGACACTTTTTTTTTTAAATTCTGTCATAAGGAAGATTTTTGGATTGTATATATATATCTTGATTAAACCAGTGGATTTAACCCTAAAGATCCTTATGGTGAAACCCGAGTAGGTTTTTACCGTGTACCTTTATGTTAATAAATTTGCTCTACTAACGTATTGAGCACTTTATATTTGTTATATCGCTGCCTTATCATTGTGAAACTTGAATCAACTAACCACTATATATATATATATGTATATATATTTTTTTTCAAACCTCAAAAATTTTTTAAACAGATGAATAACAAGGACTACCACTCGCTTTTCTCGTTATTCTGAGATAAACAAAATTTCTTATCACCTTCCATATACCAACAAATGTCCTGAAGATGATCTAATTAATAGATCGAAACACTGCAGCGTCGGCCAATAAACTCACCACTTAACCCATTTAAACCTGTGTTTTTTCATTTTTCTTAATATACTACATACCGTCGGATTCACTTCCTTTCTTCACACACACACACACACACAGATATATATATATATATATATATATATATATATATATAAGTACAAATCCATTGATCGAAAGTAACACTGACATTTTTACAACATATCCATATAAAAAGCATATATATATATATATATATATATATATATATGGTGATTGCCCCTTCTTCACAGAATAAGGCCATTTCTACAAGTAGTTTGGTTGTGCGCAAGCAGATGGCCCAAGGATCCAGATTTGTTTATATATATATATATATATATATATATATATATATATATGTTTGCATGTATTAAATTAGATACATCTTACAGTGCCTACCATTCAGTAAAAACTAGGCTAGCAGTAAATTCAATAATAAAAGTGCTTGATACACAAAATGTGTACAGTGTACACAAAACCTGGACAAAGTTGTTTGCCTTTCACATAGTGCTAATACCCTTTGGAAAGATATGCAACCAACTATTCATATCCAACTCATATATATATATATATATATATATATATATATATATATATATGTGTGTGTGTGTGTGTGTGTGTTTGTGGTAAATATATATATACATATATATTAAATATGTGGTATATATATATATATATATATATATATAGTATGAACAAAAAGTAATAAGACAAACAGGAATATTTTTTATATATGTTATTTATTCTCAACTAGTTTCGACCTTAGGTCATCGTCAGGAGAAAATTTCTTATTTGAAGAAATTGTTTTTAGATTTTTTGAAAGGGAGCATTATGGAAGAACTATAACAATTGGAGTATTTTTGAGGGTTTGACATGCTATTAAAATCCGGGTAGAAGAGTGTGTTAGTAGTAGCAAGTCCATTTGTTCCGTGAAAAACCTCTTTGAGGGCTTATTTTTTAGATGCTCTTATATATATGTAATGAGTTCTCATTACAAAAAATGCTCTTATATATACAAGAATCTGCACGCACGTTTCTTGCTCCGGATTCGAATTGAAATTTTTCGAATAATATTGGAAAAATAAACGATTAATTATCTACCGTTGGCAGCAAAGGACCACGCAATACCGTAGATTTGACTTTCTTTCTAGAATCCCTTATAGTGTTGACCATCTGTGGGGAGAAAAAAAAGAAAGAAATAAAATAAAATAAAATAAAACCACAAACTCCCATTAGGCCTTGACCGGAAATACCCTCTGAGCAGGTCCGACAAAAAGGACTGACTTCTTACCCCCCAAAAAAATAATCTGGCCATTTGAATTTAGGCCGCAACAGAGTGTAGTCGTTTCCTAGCCAGTGGATATCTCCCCTTGCCACGGCCGCCTATGCCCCGTTCAATAAAGCCTAAGTCATAAAACTACCTTCTGTCTTTGTCTCTTTCCTTTCTCGTTCTTTGAATGCCTTCTTTTCATAAATGGTGTTAAAAGAAAACCTGAGGAATACGTACTAAGAATATTCAGACACCAACATTTAACTTTAAAATACCCCAAACCTCTTATACCCCACAATTCAGTATGTCCCATAATTTCATTAAACCCCACACATCCCAGCATCGGGACGACTTATCCAGTCACTCCCAGAACCAAGATGGACTTCAGCAGATTATTCTGGACCCATCATAGTCTCATCAGATATATTTAACTGAATTTGTTTTGTTATATCAATCTGATGAGACCAGACTCATTTTGAGTCTGGTCGAAATATATTTATCATTGTTAAATGACCGTTTAAGTTTTTCTTTCTTTGAAAGTTATATATATATATATATATATATATATATATATATATATAAGTTACGGCAATGTGGACATGAAGTCAACGGTACTTGGTTTATATATATATATATATATATATATATATATATATATATATATATATATGCTGAGTGAATCAACGATTGTTTGCTAAAAGCTTTTTTCCTATTTAGTTTAATGACACGCAACGCTCTCCTATAAAAAGGATGGAGCACTCTATGGTGGCCTTTACTTACATACAGAGGTGTGTATTAAACAGTTAAAATCCCCTTCCCATTCTGTAAGTGACGATAGCCGAGCGGTTAAGCTGTCCGACTGATGTTCCTATCCCGGCTGTTGGTAGCATACAAATGTCTAGTCACACCGAAGAGACGTGATGCGTCTGTGGATGACAACACACACACACACACACACACATATATATATATATATATATATATATATATATATATATATATATATATATGAAAGATGTTATTCTGGTTCCAACGGGAGAAAATTCAATATTTCATAAAAAAAGGAAGGTCCGCAAAATGTATTTTGTTCTCAGAAAAAATTTGTAATTCTTTTTGTTTTAAAAGAATTTAAAAAATTTTCTGAGAACAAAATACATTTTGCGGACCTTCCTTTTTTTATGAAATATATATATATATATATATATATATATATATATATATATATATATATATGTGTGTGTGTGTGTGTGTGTGTGTGTGACACAACCTATCAGAAATCACACATGTACATATTAATATACTGCCAAAATATGGTTAATTAATGCCACACACACATGATGGCAGCAAACTCGTGTTCAAGTATTGCCATTGCTTGATATAGTAACAATAATAAAAAAAATTTAAAAAAAATTTTTTTAAATTTAAAAAAAATAAAAAGTTCAACAGTTCAAACAATATAATGGAGAGCTTCAAAAAAGTTCAACAATGAGCTGCACGAAAGTGGCTCTTTAGTCCTGCCAAAGTCTTGCACATCTTCCCACATTTACAGGTATTTCCAGGGAGCACAGGGTATTTTATTAGTCCATCCCACTGATGCACAGATTGGTGACTGATCAGGCCAGCTTTGCTCATACATAGCCTTCCATACTGGTCACATAGTAGACCGATTTGAAGCCCTTTATTGTCTACTTTTTTTTTTATTCTTGCGAATATCTCTTTTCAACTGCTCATGCTGTATACGGCTGGTCTCAAACTTTTCCGTGCCCTCCTGCACAGCTCTTCTCCACTGCCCACGGTCCAAAGCCTTACTCTCCCAGGTTTTCACATCGATGTCACATTTTTTCAAGGTCGGCCTCAGGCAATCCTTGTATCTCATATTGGGCCCTTGAGCCAAACGCTTGCCGTTTATAGGTTCCCCATAGAGCAGTTGTTTAGGAAGTCGCCCATCATTCATCCTTACCAAATGCCCACTCCATCTCCGCACACACACACACACACACACACACACACACACACATATATATATATATATATATATATATATATATATATATATATAATATGGGTGCTATATTTATAAGTAAACAGAGCTTAATATTATGGATGGAGCATTATATGTTAAGGTAGCGTGTACATGTAATCTACGACGCTTGGTTACTGACAGTTTCTTGCCTATACAATCTTAAGACTATGTCAGTAACCAAGCGCCGTTGACTCCACTTACCTTACCTTATCAATCAATTACTACCTATATGTCTATCTTTAAATCTACAATGAATGTGACTCCCTAACCTTTAGGCATAAAATAACCCTAAATGAGTTGATATGCCGTTAAAATCCATCTATCATGTTTCTTCATAATTTATACAGTGTAGGTACCACCAAAATATGTCACGTGATCAGTTTAGGCCTTATTGAAGGAAGAAACGTAAATATTTTTGAACTTATTTTTAAATCTCGCAAAAAGAAATAACGAACATAAAGAGTTTTCACAAAGAAAAACAGTTAATCCAAAGATCAAATTATCCGATTGGGGAAAAATTACTCACCGTTATCTTGAAAAATAAAGAGAACAGTCCGTTTTTGTTTTGTTTTGTTTGTTTTTTTACAACAGGGTCATTTCTTTATTGATATTTTTTAGCAGAATTCTGTATTCATGTTTCTTTTACTAATAAGCCCTCGCATAGAAACTTATACAAATCTTCTGATATAATTATTCAGACTCTTATCTCAATAGAAAAAAAGTAAAAATTGTTGTGTATTTTTTTATCGGTTCATTTTTTCATATTTCATAAAATAAAATAGGGGTTGGGTAGACTTCATAAAAAAAATATTTCCCGTAATATATTTTAGGAAAAAACTATTTCAAACACATTTTCATTAAAAGGTAAGTAATTATGGAACTTTTCGTGAAAATAGGGCCATTAATTGATTTTTCATAGAATTTTTAAAAAGCTTCTAGCCATAACTTGTTTTTGACTACGTTAAATTTCAATTGATTTAACGGTGAAAAAAATGTAAACATCTTTTTTCGTTTATAATTTTCATTATTTTCGTAAGCTGAAATTTTTTTTAAAAATCATGCGTTTTTTTTTATATATCTTCTTTCGAATGGACGAAAAATATTCAAGATAGTATTAACCTTCATGCAAGTTTCATAGTGTTAAATATAGGAGGGTAAATTTTATAGAAAAAAAATTGGTGGTACCTATGATACACATAAGGAAAAAAATGTATTCCGGGTTTTTGTTTTGTTTTGTTTTGTGTCTATTTTTTGTTTTTGAGTATTTTTTATTTAAAATTTTTTTTTAATAATTTTCTAGATGTCTTGAAAAAATCCGGGAAAATCACCTTTGAAAAAAAAATAGATAAAAAATGAAATAAAATAAAATAAAATATATTTTACCCGTCGTGGTGTAAAAGTTAGCAAGCTAGTCTCGCAGATCCATTACTATTTAATAGCGAGTTCGATCTTCGCTGGATGCCCCATAAAAACAGATTTTTAAAAATCCCTACTTGAAAAAAAAATAAAGTAAGTAAAGTCGTCGGGGCGGCCTTGGTCTAGCGCAAGTGAAAAGGGGATAGACTCCCTCGCTGTTTGGTTGATACGGACTAAAGTCCGTATCAGCCAAACAGCGAGGGAGATTATTTTAGCGTCTGAGGTGGAGCGCCAGACCAAGAAGATTATTTTAGCGTCTGAGGTGGAGCGCCACACCTACCATCAGCTCCGTACTTTACTGCACAGATCCCTGTGCTACTCATACGCTGAGTTGGTGAGGATCGGTATCGAACTAGGAACCTTGTGGTTTCTAGCCGAACGCTCTACCGACTAAGCTACCTGTGTTAATCCGACAGGGTGGACAATCAGAATGATATTTTTTTTTTTTCAATCTTTTTTTTTTTTTTAATTAATGATACCTTTTTATTGGGTACGTATATTTATTTTTCGTGATAACCTTGTAAAGTAAATAATGTACCCAATATGTTGTCCTATTTCTATGTACCAATAGGAGAAAGGGTACCTCGGTTATGTTGTCTCCTTTTCCCCCCTTTTAACTGAAGTACCCTTTCTCCTTAAAAAGTTATTTTAGGGTCAGCTAGTCAGTCACGGGGATAAAGAGTTAGAATTGGTTTATGATTGGGGTAGATTGTGAATTGAAGGGTAGATTTTTAGCATAGTTTACCGGACAGACGTTAGTGGAACTAGCAAATATATGCACCCTCCGGGTGCAAGTATTTAAGTTTTAATGTAATGAAATATTATATTAAATTAGAAAGGCTAATAAGAAGGCAGATAAAAAGATTTGAAACAGAGTGGGGTATAATAGAAAAATAGAAATGAAACTTACTCTTCCATCACTCCCGTCTTTCATTGCTGAATTTTACTTATTTAACTATTTAGTTAAATTAGGAAATAAAGAATAAAATTACACTTATTTTTTTCTTGTTAATGGATTTCATTTAAGATTAATTGAAGAGATGTTTGCTTATATTCATTAAAATAAAACCAAACAGTTAGAAATCAATAATACTAAGCACATATTTAATAAAATCACATTTTTAATATCAATATGCAAATTAGCCTTCTCGTTCACACTGCAAACCGCTATTTTTTGTATACATAAATACAATTGCATGTTATTAGTATGTAGATATGGACAACACTAATAAAAAGGTGAAACAATTATATTAATAATTGAGGTTTAAATATAAATAAAATCATGGAGAATGTGATATAAATAACTATGTTAATTGTGACTCGATTAGTAATATAGTTTCGGTTACAGACAGAAAAACACACAATCTCCATTATAATAAGATATGAAATGAAGTCCAATGGATATATTTTTAATTTCTCAACTGGAATTAATATTTTTTTAATAAGAATAAAACTCGAAGGAAAACATAACATACGTTAATTCATCTATAAGTTTTTAAAGAAATTAAAGGACAGCATTAATTGATGTATAGATTTAAAGTTGTTGCGTAGTGATTCAGTTATACACTTTTTTTAAACCTCAGAATTGCCAAAGTGGACTTTAAGTTTGTTTGTTTTGTTTTTTGTTTTTTTTTGTCTGTTAAATTTCTTTCTTTCTTTTTTTTTGTTACCTGAAACAGAAATATCCTTAAATATTCGGCAAAATTACCAGCGAATAGTAATTATCAGTTTATTTCAGTATAGGACTTATATCTATCTATCTATCTATCTATCTATCTATTATTATACTAAAGCTGAGCGAATCAATGTTTGTGATCTAAAGGCTTTTTTACAGTTTAGTTTAATGACACAAAAATCATACCAAATTATTCCTTAGTTCTAGGATAGAGTTATCTTAGAAAAAAAATCTACATTTTAATTATTTTTAATTAGTCGTAATTTGCAATTAAGTCTTCACTTCACTTTCTGCCTATCACTTTCCCCCTCCCTTTGTATATCTTGATTACCTCCTCGTTATATATGTTAGTTTCTTAATGAGCGGAGAGAGAGAGAGAGAGAGAGAGAGAGAGAGAGAGAGAGAGAGAGAGAGAGAGAGAGAGAGAGATTTGTCAGTTTGAAACGGATTCACTTTCTGCCTATCACTTTCCCCCTCCCTTTGTATATCTTGATTACCTCCTCGTTATATATATATTAGTTTCTTAACGAGCGTAGAGAGAGAGAGAGAGAGAGAGAGAGAGAGAGAGAGAGAGAGAGAGAGAGAGAGAGAGAGAGAGAGAGAGAGAGAGAGAAATTTGACAGTTTGAAACGGATTTGTATGTTAAGTTTCACAAACTGCCAACCCGGCCAACATCTGGCTCTTAATAAATTTAAATAATAATAATAATAATAATAATAATAATAATAATAATAATATTTTTCAGCTAGTATATTAGGTCTGAGACCTGTCAGCTGTTCCTTATACATATTCATTTTAAATCCACAGAATATTTAATGTCATTCCACAGATTATCCAACTTTGCCTTGAAGGAGTTTAGAGATGGGAATGGGGCATTCACTACTGATGAAGCTAGTTTATTCCATGTATTCACCACTCTGTTGCTAAAATAATTTTGTCTTGCGTTTGCTTTACAAGATTTTTTAAGGAGTTTTAATTAGTTTAAATTAGGTCATAAGTTCCCTGTCTTAGAAATCTTACAAAATAATTCTAATGTTTTTTTTGTTTTTTTTTTAGATTCTCTGGTCGTATTCATTATTTTTTTAAAATATAATTCGCTTTGCAAACTCACTTTTCCTTAATTCTAATTATCTACCTAGAGTTCAATGGGTGACCCAGAGAGTCACGTTTTGTCTAGTAAGTTTATCCAATCTCAATTCCCTTAAAACAACAACCCTGAAATTAAAAAAAACTGTCCAATAGAATTTACGCCCCTGAATTCACAGTCTACCGAGAAAGGATACTTCAGTTGTGCTGTCCCCTTTACCCTTTTATTTAACCCTTAAAAGTTATTTTAGGGTCAGCTAGTCAGTTTCGGGGGGTAAAGAGTTATTATTGGTTTATGATTTTTTTTTTTTCAATATCAATTGTTCTCTCTGGAGTCACGGTTATATTATACCAGTCGCCTGGGTGGAGGGTGAGATTAAGTAAAAGTTAGTCTCGCAGATCCATTATTACTGAATTGTGTGCTGGATACCCCATAAAAATCCCCACGTAAAAAAGACCTTGTATTAATCCGACCTGTTGGTTGTGGTTGTGAATGTGTGTGTTATTATTTACTACTTTGTCAATTGTTTTATTTTTGTAGTTTCATCTGGACATACTGACATACAGTTTTTTTTTATACACCAACTGCCCTTTATATATGTATAGATTTTTTAAAGATATTTCAGTGTCAATTTTTAAAACGAAAATGAAGATACTTTTTGTTGCTGTTCGTTCTTTGTACTACTCTACTAAATTTGAATTAACCTACATTTTTCTAAATAGATTTTAGATATTTATTTTACGTTGGAATTTAGATCAAAGAAATTTTTGGTCTCCCCCCAATAAATTTTTTGATAAAAAAAAGAAGAAAAAGTGTCCAAAATGGTTTGCTTTTTTATTCCTTTATTTTTAAACTCCAAAAACAAAAAACAAAACATAAAAAAACTACTAAGGTAAAAAGCCTGAAAAAAAGTTTAGTATTTCTATGTGATACGTATCATTTTTTACTCCTCGGGCAACTGAATAACGATCTTTTATTTTAAATATAAACTACGAAGATATACTCAGTAAATAAACAAACATAATAAATAAATAAAATAAAAAATAAATAAATAAAACCAAGTATAGAAAGTAATCAACAAGTTTAAGTTGATCTTCAATCTTTCTTCTCGTCTAAGAAAAAAAAACTTGCTTTTAACACAGAACATAATTTTATCCTTACAAAAAAAACTAGTTCCATATAATTTTATTACTACCCTACTTAGATATCAGCACGTTAAAACATTATTTAGCCATTAAAACAACCTTTTTAAAGTAAACTATTTACGAACTAGTTTCTTGGGATGCCAAGTGGTTGCGCGGAAGCACATAACTAAGCGTGTAGAGATAAAGAGTAATAAAAGTAGTTATACGGCTGCCAGTGCGTCGTATTTTTTATCTGCCTATCTCCCTTTTCTCTTTTTTGTCCTCTTCTCAAGCTGGCCGACTTACAGAGAAACAGAGACGGTGTATCAATCCGCAAGGCTCATTAACATAATTATTAATATGGAAGCGTAAGGTAGTCGCTAGCGACGTTTAGATTTTTATACTGCTGTGTAAAAACAAAATCGTTTGTTTTTTTCCCTGGGACAATTTAAAGTGTTTATTTGTGAAAGAAAATTGAAACTATCCTTTTATTTTTCGTTGGATACTACCTATCGGAGGATTACAAAAACCACGAAGTCTATATCGATTTTTTGAGAAAGGTAAGTTGGGGGTACCTGTGTTGTTTATTTCTTTCAAGTACTTTTCATACTACCTTTCAGGTGCGCTGTAGTTTACTGGAGTTTTCATTTATTTATTTATTTATAAATCCTTAAGCGTTTAAATTCTGATTTATATATCTTTAATATTCAAATGCATTTAACTTCTTTTTGATAGCACTGTTTATTAGGGTTCTGTTTAATTAAAATTGTTATTTTTACCTGCAAATTTTAATGTTTGTTTAATGTTTAGTTTACATTTCTGTTCTAGCATTTGTCCCCCTACCCCTACTGATCTTTTTGCCTCTTCCTGATTTATTTTAATAATAAACTTAATATTTAACTCTCTAACCTATTATTTATTCAATATTCTCAAGATATAACTCAATCTTTGTACTTTTTAAGTTTATTATTTACTAAATATAGTATTTTGTAAAGTTTCGATTATTAACATATTTACCTGTCAAGAGGTGTGGCCATTAGGCATTATTTAGATATTTGATTTTATCGTCTTACCTTGAAAAGGTGTACGATACTACTATATAAATAACTAAAAACTTATTTTATTATCAGAATTACTATATGTTGTTTTCATCTCTCTTCTTTTTAACCCTTGTTTATATCATGTTTATATTCTGATGTTTGTTTTAATTTTTTAAAAATACTTTTTTAACGGCATGAAAATAAAAATAAGTACCGAAAACTTTGGTGTGTACTGTAAACATTAGAACAATTTCCTAACTCACGATTCCTTAGATAAAATATTTAAAAAAATAACTTATACCTATTGACAAGATAAACGAATAGAATTATTTTAGTCTAATTTTTAATCAATGTATTTATTTATTTGTCAAATTTTAATTCCAATTTGATTTTTAGCGCGTCGCTAAGTACAGCACAAGTCAATTAAGGGTGAAGAAATATTGGAAGGGATGGTCAGATAGTTTTCCATGTTAGGGGGTAGAGTTTACCAACCTTGAAAATCAACATTCGAAGGATTACGTTTTACCCGTGCGCGAACACCGATATTAATATCACCGGTGAACATTTTTAAATATCAATGACTCAAATAATTTAAAATGTGGGGAATACTTTTAAGATTTAAAAAATAACATGATCTCTCTAACTCTATCGGATCTAAATTATTCTGAGGCATCTCACTTAGCATGCTGGTCTGACAAACCATAACCAGTGAGTGCGAGTCTCACTGGGTGCCTCATACACACGGCTTTGTGCCACAACTAAGGAAAACATTAAATAACCAATTATTCTTCCTGGTTAATATATATCTAGTTTTTTTTAATATATATCTTACCCACGTAACGAAAATTCATTCCCCTTTCTTAAAATTTACTACCGGAAAAGTTTTATATTATTTATTTGTCGTTTAACTCTTTGCTTACCAAATTTTCCACATGGCTGTACCAAATGTTTTTGGTATTTTTTTTTTTTTTATCCGTATGACGGGGTATTTCAAAGTTCACTATCTATTCACCTCAGAACACATTTTATTCAAATAATACTATTATTATTATTATTGTAATCTGAGTCATTTAGCTCAATTATAATGAACTAACCATCGGTGGTTTACGGTAGGATTGCAGTTGTGGGAGAGCCGCCGTGGGTGGTTTTAAGCAGGCAAATAGTTAAAAGAAAAATTATTTTATATTGTTTGCTAATAGATAGATATTTCAGATGCTTTCTTTTCCTTTTATTTTCATTTTTTAAAGCCATGATCAAGGAAACTCACAATTTTGTCTAGAAAAAGACACATTTATTTTATTTAAAAATAAATAAATAAAAGATGTTACTGCTTTTTATTCATAACCTTTAAGCTACAAATTTAATAACTTATATCGTGGGTCCGACACTTGTTTTTTTTTTCATTTCTTTTTCCTTTTTTTTTATTTTTTTTTTTTATGTGACTTTTTTTCTAAAATCGCTTTTAAGCAAATGCCACGAACACGAATAAAATTGAGATACATAGTGTGAAATAAACAAATCGTTATAAGAATTGTTTTCTTTTTTATTTCTCTCTCTCTCTCTCTCTCTCTCTCTCTCTCTCTCTCAAAAGAGTGCTCCAATACTGGCCAGTAGAGCACGGTAAAACCGAAAATAAATCTTTTCTCATCTAATGACTAAGAATTTCTTGTATTTTCATTTTCTATATTTTAAAATAAACACATTCGTCTGATTATTGTATTTTTGAATGACACATAAAGTGGTGACAAATATGTTCTGGTTTTTAAATATTTATTTTTGTAAAATGAATTATTTAAAAAAAATCGTGTCAGTTTATCTATTTATTTATTTATTTATTTATTTATTTATTTATTTCTGTTAGACTGTTTCAAAAGCTTTCAAAGATACTTTTATTTGAACATTTCATGTGTTGGTGAAACGTAGGTACCACCAATTTTCCCTGTGAAATTTACCCTCACTCCTATACTTAACACAATGAAACTTGCATAAAGGTTAATATTATCTTAAATTTTAGTCAATATATATATTTCGCTGAAACATATATTGACTATTATTAAGAATTATTTTCTTAGTTTTACTCCTATAGTGAAGCGGGTCGATCTTCTTTCTTTTTTTTTTCTCCATAAAAAAAAACTTTATATTCAAATAATAAATACCGTTGACGTTTATTTTGACTATTGATTCTGTTTTTTAGTATTTTGATAAGTTTGTATACTACTACTACTACTACTCCTTTACTTACTAGTCATAGGCAATAGTTCCCTCCTCCTCCATCACACACATTTTTTAATCGATCTTTTATAACGTCAGGTGAGATTACAAGGACTTAGTCTATTTGCAAGTGCTCGTTTTCTATTTAGTAACCTACCCCAACAGCTAAATAATCTAGACTTCATCTCTAACGAAATGGATTAAATAAATCCATACTGAATAAAAACCGGTTTAAAACTAAAAACGAACTCTTATATTGTTCATTGAAATTCGTTTACGAGTTTTAATAAATAAATAAATAAATAAAATAAAATTAAAAGCAACGAATCATCAAGGTCTACTTAATAATAATAATTAGTAATACAATGTTTGTTTAATCTATACATATACTTATAGTATACTATACATACAGTGATGCTGGTAGCTTTTTGGTTTAATGCGTCCCGGGACGCACATATTTGCTTTGAATGAGTCCCCCGAGAAAATTTTTGGGCTTCAACTGAAGCCGGCTAACTTTTACCATGTAACCTATTCTGTGTAATTAGTTTCCAAGAAACTATTGAAATGTATTTACAGTTAGCTTGAAATGGTGAGGAAAGAAAAAGAAAAACACAGGGACGCATGGATATGATTTTACTGTGTCCTTTTAGATTTTTGTGCGTCAGGGACGCAGGACATGTACCTATCAGCATCTTTGTATATATAAAGGGCAGTTTGTGTGTATGTATGTCCGAAGGAAACTATGAAACATTGAAAATAAAACGACAAATTAAATATATATTCATTACCACCAAGTCGGATTAACAGAGGGTCTTTCTTTATTTTACATGGGGATTTTCGTGGGCCATCTAGCGAGGATCTAACTAGTGATTCAGTAATAATGGATCTGCGAGACTAACTTTTAAAAATCCCCTTTTCTTCCCCCAGGTGACACCGGGTTGTCGCTTAACATCAAGTTTTCGTATATATACAATTTAAGCGCATCATTGTTAAATTTTACCTCTACCGTAATAATTATTACACATTTCCATAAACTAAATGAAATGTTACAATAAAGGGTTTGGAAAGTCTGGAAATCAGAGGAAGATTGATACCATCCAGAACACTGCACTGCTGCAATTTGCCAGAATACTCAGAAGATCCCTGGAGACCTGAGGAGACTTGCTGTCACTCAGACTCCAGTGAAAGAACATCAATCTAACACTGAAATTGAAAACTCAAAAAAGTAAATAATAAAATAATAATAATAATAATAAATAATAATAATAACCATTCATTATTTTAGTAGCTCTTCTTTGAACTCCCTTAATGAGTTTTATCCTTGATTTTAGTCTTGGACTCCAGATCACATTAGCAAATTCCAAGTGGGACTAAGTCGAAGTATTATTAAAAAAAACCAAGTAGGTCATTTTTTTTTCCATTTGGTTTTCTTATTACAATCGGGTATTGACCCTGCACTTACCTGTAGCTATAAATTCAACGTTTTATCTTAGGTGTTGGGTTAGCGAAGCTCGTTACTAATTGATTGATTACTTAACAAATCCATGCTTTCTGTACTACTTTAAAATTAATGTGTAATTTTAAAAACACGTTAAGAGTTAAACAAAACAAAAAAAAAAAACTTACAAAAGTTTCTTTGAAATAAATCAATAACAAAAAACATTTAAATATACTATATGTACGTAACGTACGTACAGAGAAATTAATAACTTGTTGAAGATATTTTATCTAAATGAATAATGAAATACCTTTTTTTATTTTTGTTCCAAACACGCTTTAAAAACTAAAATGCGCTAGAGCTTTTATATTTCGACTTAAAAAAAAAAATGAAAAAACTCAAGAAGAAATTAGTTCCTTTATTTATTTATATAGGGACTGGCAAACAGAGCCTCAAAGTCATTTTTGACCACCAAATGACTTTAGCCCCCCCTCCTCTACAGAAAATAATTTACCAAAAATCAGGGAATTATCGGATTTTAATGAAATTGTCAGTGTTTATTTATCGAAGAACGATCTTTATAATGCATTATTTATTTTATTTCAAAACTTTCTAATTTTTTTTTAGGTCACTTAATTTTGACGCCCCCTTATGCTGGGGGCGTAAAATTGTTTCAAGTTGGTCCTTGCCTGATACTAATTACAGTATAAATAAAGACCGAAGTTATGAATAGAAACAAAAAAAAAAATTTTTTACGGTTGCTCTTCTGAGAAAAGGATATGAAAACACCACAAAATGCTGTTAAAGTGAAAACATTTTATAACATTTTCACTTTAACAGCATTTTGTGGTGTTTTCATATCCTTTTACTCATACCGTCGGATTCATTTCCTTTCTTTTAACTTATATATATTATATTTTTTATCTATCTATCTCTATCTATACATTAGGGCAGGTGGCATGTATGTATGTATGTCCGGATGAAACTACGAAAATAAAAAATTAATGATAGATTAAATATTTATACACTAGATAATAAATATCAACAGTTGTTCTTTTTGTGCAAAAATTACGAAGTTTTGTTTTATATTGGAAGATATTTAAAAGTTAAAAACAGAAATAGCATTGAAATTCTACTAAAAAAAAAAGTCCAGCATTTGTAAATCTCAAAAGTAAACAAATCAACCCACCAGTTTTTATTCCCTCCCCCCTTTCTACCCAGTCGACGCTGGGTAGCCGCTTCTAGTCTTAAGATAATTCCTAACTAGTGAAAAAGAAAACCCAACAACTCTTAAAGACGCTCAAAGTTACAGAAGCTTAGCAAGGAAACAATGTCCCTCCTGTTGAATGCGTGTGTGTACAACTCACCGGCCAAGTTGTCGGGATAATAAAGACTTGTTACTTTTACTTGCTTTCTTTCTTTCTTGCTTTCTTTCTTCAAGTGGCCATGTGGGTGTGCAAGAGACGTGGCTCATCTAATAACACCGTTGACTATTTTAATATAGCATGCAGTGTTCGAACTGAAATGGGACCAAACTTTTTTTTTCTTTTTCTTTTTTTTTAAAGTTAATTTTTTTTTTTTCTGAAAATTTAGCAATATCTTTATTTTTATTTCATTTTATTTTTAATTTTTTCTTTTTTTTTTTTATTTTTTTTTTCTTTTTTTCCCCTTTTTATTTCATTTTATTTCTTTTTTCCCTTTTTATTTCATTTTATTTTAAAAATTCTTTTTTCCCCTTTTTATTTCATTTTATTTAAAAATTCTTTTTCCCTTTTTATTTCATTTTATTTTAAAAATTCTTTTTTCCCCTTTTATTTTCATTTTATTTAAAAATTCTTTTTTCCCTTTTTATTTCATTTTATTTAAAATTCTTTTTTCCCTTTTTATTTCATTTTATTTTTTAATTCTTTTTTTAAAATTATTTATAATGAAAAATTTGGTTTTATCATTTTCATCATTATATCTCTATACAAGAGGCGTCCCAACGTGGTGTAATGGTTTGCAAGCTACTCTCGCAGATCCATTATTACTGAAAAGTGAGTTCGACCCTTACTGAATGCCCTATAAAATAAAAAAAAAAAAAAAAAAAAAATCGGCGCATTAAAATGACTTTGTGTCAATCCGGCCTGATGAGAGTTCGATCATCATGGATGCCCCATACTTTTGACCTTGTGCCAAAATAATTTTAATGTTTTGTCCGGCCATATTTATTTAAAAACATTAATTCGTTTTGCAAACTCACTTTTCCCTAATCTCAATTATCTAACCAGAGCTGAATGGGTGACCCAACGGGTCACGTTTTTTCTAGTATATATATAAAATGGAGAATGAATATGAAAAGTATTAGCAAATAAGGTGATCAATACTGAAATAGTTGAGCAGACTTAAAATCATAAATAAAATATTATGGTATTAATTTTCCGTAACTCTAGTTTCATGTGTATTATGCAATCCTCAGATGGTTAAATATTTAATGTCTGAGGATTTATATACACATACACACACACACACATATATATATATGTCGTCATCCAAAGACTGTTTCGACATTTCACGTCTCTTTAGTGTGGCTAGACACAGCAACTACTTCTAGCCGAGAGCAACACGACTGACTTTTCATCAGCCGGTTTAACTTCTCGGCCGTTGTTAGTAAGAACCGATAAATACATACATCGTGTCAGCACGCATGTTATATATATATATATATATATATATATATATATATATATATATATATATATATAATACATGGGTGCTGAGAGCACGGATTCTCTTGACTGTTACAGTGTCCATGTGTAGGAGACCAAAAGGGTCAAGTCACTCATGAGTTTGTGCTTATTTCTCTAACAGTTCCTGGCATGTCTTGCTTGTTTTTCTTGGATGGTTTGTATGATAGGAAGTAAGTGGCCATATAAACTGCTATGTTGTAGGGTTGACATAACTGCAAAATTAACGAATAATTTCCTGTTTTTTTGTTTTTTATTTGACGATTTTGCTTCTATTTTTTCATTAAAGATATCTTCATTTGGTGCCGTTATAGTATGTGGCCTACCTTTTTGATTCTATTGTAGATGTGACCTACCCGCTTTGAATGTGTCCTACCTCAATGAGAGTATATTTATAGATATAAGTAGTAGGCAATTTATTGAAACTAATTATTTTTCCCATATATTCAATTTCAAGAAATGCAATTCAGTCATAAGCTGTATATAGTAATTAAAAATAATTATAAAAAAAGAAGAATTTATCCATAATTTACATGAATCACAGATCTATTTAATTCTAAAATATTATAATAAGTTAGTTAGCAGTTATTATTATTACCTTGTGCTTTTTATGGTAGGCTACATACTATAAGAGACATGATTTCGTAGGCCACATTCAAAAGGTAGGCCACATACTATAATGGTACCCTTCATTTTTATTCATTTATTAGTTTGGTTTCAGCAAGGCTGTTTTTTTTTATATATAAAAATAAATCTACCATAAAATAAACATACTCACATTCACAGGAAGGTTGTGAGTAGCGTCCAGTCACCAGACAAAAAAAGAAGACAGAGCGTAGACGAATACACGCTGTAACAACTGACAGAACATGGTCAAGTGTTCAGTATATAGTTCTTTACTAAACTTAGCTTAAATGTAGCACAAGGCTGGAAGTATAGGGCACCCAGTGAGAATCGAACTCTTTACAAATGGTCTGCTAATCGAGCTCGCTAACCATTACACCACGTGAGGTACCCAAGTTATTTACTAAGCCTCGCTTAGATGTGGCACCAGACTGAATGTATGGGGAACCCAGTGAGGTTCGAACTCACTAGTCATGGTTTGCCAGTCTACCTTGCTAACTATTATACCACGAGAGGCGCCCTAAGTGTTCAGTATATATGGATAAAAATATTCACATTAAACCACCAGCCAATCAAAATCCTGTTTGCAGCGCCATGTAGATATTTGTGTAAACTGAAGCAGATTCAACTTGCAACAGTGTTGAATACTAACCAGTCTACACAAATCTCTACATGTATACTAGTTTCAGGTTCTTTTTAGTGCAAAATTGTTCGACCAGTGAACAGCTAACATACACGTCAGCAAATTCTTCTTGGGACCATCTCTTTTAAAAAGTACCAAAACACTTTTCTTTTTCTTTTTTTTTTTTAAGTTTTTTTTTATATGTATAAAAGTTGTCGGTGTGGCTTAGTCGGTATCAGACAGGCTGCGAGCGCTAGACAAAGGAGATTATTTCAGCGTCTGAGGTGGAGCGCCACACCTACCATCAGCTCCTTATATTACCGCACAGATCTCTGTGCTACTCATGCGCTGAGTTGGATCTAGCCTTTATCCTACATCGTAATATAAAAACCACCTGCTTGAAAAATTAAAAAGATAAATAAAAATTCTATCTATCTCTATCTATCTATCTATCTATCTATTTTGTACGACCCAATCTAATTAATTATTAAAAGAGGTGTCTTGCTTCGTTAGATCTATGAGACCTAATCAATCCTCAGGTGATCTCCAATTGAAGCAGACCCCCATTTAAAATCTACCTGTCATAAATGTTGTACGACAAAAGAGAGAAAGAAAGAGTGAAAAAAAAAAGGTTGCTAGGCTTATTCCTCTATAATTCAACAGACACATTAAACCCTCTTATCCCTACCCCTCCACCAAGGGGAGGGGGGTAATCAATACGTAATAAGCATCCTACAAAAAAGAAAAAGAATATCCGATTTGAAAATACCCTCCCCCACAAAAAAACGCACGTTTCCACCAGATGAGCCACCTACTTATTTTTTTATTTTTATTTTATCTTATTCATTTTTTAAAAAAACATTTAAAAAAATCTTTTATTTCATTTAGATCAATAACACTAACAGCGATTCTTGACAATTGTTTCCGGTACCAACTTAAAAAAAAATATTACCTTACTTTAGGAAAACGGAAACATCTCTCTTTTTTTAAATACTCTGATCATATTTATTATTTACTAAGAACTATAGGTAATTGTATACTTTCCCGTTTTAAAATGGCTGCCACGTTAGCGATATGCATTGTATCTTTGACGATTTTGAGAAAAAGCTAGATTCGAACTTGTTCAACTACACAAATGCTGCTTACTGTCTTGAACAAATCTTTAAAGCTTTTTACTAAGATCTTTAAGCAATTGTATACTTTCCCGTTTTAAAATGGCTGCCACGTCAGCGATATGCATTGGTATCTCTGACGATTTTTGAAGAAAAGCTCGATGAGAACTACCCAAGAACGTTGTGTGCTGTCTTGAAAAATCTTTGAAGCTTTTTACTATGATCTTAAGTCAATTGTATACTTTCCCGTTTTAAAATGGCCGCCACGGTTAGCAATATGCATTGTATCTTGACGATTTTTGAGAAAATCTAGATTCGAACTTGTTCAACTACACAAGAATGCTGCTTACTGTCTTGAACAAATCTTTGAAGCTTTTTACTAAGAACTTTAGGCAATTGTATACTTTCCCGTTTTAAAATTGCCGCCAGGTGAGCAATATACATTGTATTTCCGACGATTTTTGAGAAAAAAACTAGATGAGAACTTGATCTTAAGTCAATTGTATACTTTTCCTGGTATACTGGTAAATTCAGCTTCAGTTTTTGATACTTATTGAATACCCTTGGTATTTTGAAGAAAATTACTGTTTACTTCATTGTCCATGCCCGTCTTGGTAAATACAGCTTCAGTTTTCAATACTTCTTAAAAATGCCAGGTGTTTTTAAGTAAATTACTGTATCTTCATTGTTCACATGCCTTAATAAATACAGATTTAGTTTCAATACTTTTTTAACACACCTTGTATTTTGAAGAAAATTACCATTCCATTCATTGTTCATGGGTATCTTAGTAAATACAGCTTCAGTTTCAATACTTAATGAACATACTTGGTATCTTGAAGAAAATTACTGTTTCCATCATTGTTTATGTCCATCTTGGTAAATACAGCGACAGTTTTTTTATTTACCAAGATTGACACAACTAGAACTTGGAGTATGTTTTGATTTTACAAGCATGTTCTGGTTTACCTGAAAAAGATGCTATACTTGTGCATAAGCTTTTATTTTGTGTGTCCACAATAAGGTCAGGAATTCCCAGATATTTCAGTCTGCTTCTACATTCCTGTTCTGTCTGTCTCTCTCTCTCTATCTATATATATATCTATATATATATCTATATCTATATATATATATATATATATATTCCACACTTACTAACCATCGTGACCAAATTCACCGGTAAGTCACCTTTTCCTTTATAAATATATACTAGCAAATATATGCACCCTCCGGGTGCAAGTATTTAAGTTTTAATGTAATGAAATATTGTATTAAATTAGAGGCAGACAAAAAGATATGTAACAGAGAGGGGGTATAATAGAAAAATAGAAATGAAACTTACTCTTCCATCACTCCCGTCTTTCATTGCTGAATTTTACTTATTTAACTATTTAGTTAAATTAGGAAATAAAGAATAAAATGACAGTTATTTTTTCTTGTTAATTGATTTCATTTAAGATTCATTGAAGAGATTTTTGCTTATATTCATTAAAATAAAACCAAACAATTAGAAATCAATAATACTAAGCACATATTTAATAAAATAACATTTTTAATATCAATATGCAAATTAGCCTTCCCATTCACACTGCAAACCGCTATTTTGTTATATATATAAATACAATTGCATGTTATTTGTATGTAGATATGGACAACACTAATAAAAAGGCGAAGCGATTTTATTAATAATTGAGGTTTAAATATAAATAAAATCATGGAGAATGTGATGTAAATAACTATGTTAATTGTGACTCGATTAGTAATATAGTTTCGGTTGCAGACAGAAAAACACACAATCTCCATTATAATAAGAAAGATATATATATATAATTCTTTGTCCTCTCTCTCTCTCTCTCTCTCTCTCTCCCTGCTATTTTTCTTAGTAAATACAGCTTCAGTTTCAATACTTAATTAACACACCTGGTATCTTGAAGAAAATTACTGTGTCCATCTTGGTAAATACAGCTTCAGTTTTCTATACTATTTGAACCCACCTGGTATATTTCAAGTCCATTTTATCTTAATTCTTAAGTTAATGGGTCATGCTATTTTATAGTCAATATACAAACTAAAGTAACAATGAAGAAGCCAAGCATGACGTATTAGTCTGTGCTCGCTTGTGCATCTTATTCAAAAGTAGCTTTGTCCTATGTTGTACATATTTTGTTTACCTACTCTTTTGTTAATTGGCTACAGGTGGTCAGCTTAGTGTATCTAGGACAGAATCACCTTTCTTTTTGCTTTCTAAATTGTGCATTTCGATATTTGATGCTCTACAGGTGTTAGCAAAGTAAGAACAATGGAAATGGCATTTATTTCAATGCAGTGCTTTTCAAATTGTGGTCAGGGGACCACAGGGGGTCAGCAATGTTAACAGGATGGGTCCACTGTCGCTGCAAGGTTGTCTTGAAAATTTATAGGTTAAAATTACAAATCATCGTCAAAATTAAAACGGAAAAAAATTTGGCTTGGTCATAGATTTTAATGAATTTGATCATTACTATTTATGTATTTATGTCATTTTTAACTTAAATTTTAGCCGTTGTGTTTTTAACCGTTTTTCATTGTGTTTAAGGAAAAAAATAGATAAAATAAAACAGATGAATGATAAGACTAGTCAGAATTAATAAACATGTACAAACAAAAAACATACTTTCTATTTTAATATTACAGGTGACACGTGCTTTTCTTAATTATGGATGATCAAAAGTGTAATAATCCGTGTTTTTTATGTTAATAAATTCTCGGAAAATATTGATCTCCTTTAAAAATTAGTTCTCTTGCGGCCCTCTGTAGGACAATAACGTCCAATGAAAAACAGTTAGAAACACAACTAACGGTTAAAATTTAAGTAAAAATTAACATAAATTGTGTCCTTAGTAATAATTAAATTCAGTAAAATCCATGCCCAAGCCAAATTTTTCCGTTTTAATTTTGACCACGATTTGCAATTTTAACCAATTTATATTATCTGATTGGTAATAGAACCGTGAATGTGTATCTCTAGTTACTAGTACACACCTATGATAATTCTATTCAAACAGCAAGGGTTGTCTTAATGTTTATAGCTAGGCAAGCTTTATAATCAACCATTTACATTTTTATTCCTGTGAGTGGTTGTGTATGTAGGAACCCCAGTGCATTGCCGTGCCCACTGTTAAGACAGCCCTGTAAACATTCCCAAAATTTATTTGATTAACAACTTAACTAAAATAGGTTAAATCGAACTTAATGGATCTAAATTCCACCATCGTATATCATCCCGCCGAAAGAAAAAAAAATCAGGGAATTAACCCAATTTAATGAAATTTTCAGTGTATTAATGAATAAAAGATATAATGCACCAGTTTTTATTTAAAAGCCTTTACATTTTTTCAAGTCAGCTTTGAACCATGTATCTTTGAGACGTAACACAGGTCCTCAAAGATACGTGCCATCGGTGGGCCTGTAGTTTGGTGATCCCTGACCTATATGAATATCAACAAATAGAAATAATTACTTGAAACCATATTTTAAACAAGCCTTGTGTGCATATTTATTTAAATTCAAAGTTGGTGAACAAATTGACATATATAAATTCAAAGTTGGTGAAACTTTTTAGAATGCTGCTTATTCTTTTCAAGGGGCGAAGATTCCTCTCATGTAATTTCCCCACCCTGTTGGTGGGATTTCAAATACGCTGACTGTATCCAAGAAAGGGCTCCAGTTTTGCCTTGTTTTACCAATTCAGCGGTTATTGGAACTTAGTATGATTATTTTACAATCTGGGGATTTCATTGTCCATACTCCCAGGTACACTCTGACCTGGAGTACCTGATAGAGGGCCATCTGTTTGAAAATCATTAGTATTAGATGGTTTGGTTGTTGGATTTTACGGCATGTCAACCCTTGTTGGGTTATTTTATACCAAAGTTGTTTTGTTCTATTAATGACTTAAATGAATATTAAATATCAAAATTCTATTTTTAAACTCAAATTTTTAAAAAAAACTTTTGAAAGACTTTTTTTAAACTTATTTTTTCTTCTATTTAACCCGTAGATGGCTCCCTAATAGTTATTCTTACATTGTAAATAAAACCTCTTGCTAAAAAGTTAACCTGTCTACAGGGCTTAGAATACACTAACTATAGAGGAGTACATCCCTCCCCTCCTCCCTCCCATCCCCTAAGTGATATGACATCAAAATGAATCGTTCACTCTGACACAACTAGGAACTTGGAGTATGTTTTGATTTTACAAGCATGTTCTGGTCTACCTGAAAAAATATGCTATACTTGTGTATAGGCTTTTATTTTGTGTTTCTCACAATAAGGTCAGGAATTCCCAGATATTTCAGTCTGCTTCTACATTATCTATTTCTCTCTCTCTCTCTCTCTCTCTCTCTCTCTCTCTCTCTGCTCTCTCTCTCTCTCTCTCTCTTGCTTGCTTGCTCTCCTCTCTCTCTTGCTTGCTCTCTTGCTCTCTCTCTCTCTCTTGCTTGCTCTCTCTCTCTCTTCTCTCTCACTCTCTCTCTTGCTTGCTCTCTCTCTCTCTCTCTCACTCTCTCTCTTGCTCTCTCTCTCTCTCTCACTCTCTCTCTTGCTTGCTCTCTCTCTCTCTCTCATCTCTCTCTTGCTTGCTCTCTCCTCTCTCTCTCTCTCTCTCTCTTGCTCTCTCTCTCTCTCTCTTGCTTGCTCTCTCTCTCTCTCTCACTCTCTCACTCTCTCTCTTGCTTGCTCTCTCTCTCTCTCTCTCTCTCACTCTCTCTCTTGCTTGCTCTCTTCTCTCTCTCTCTCACTCTCTCTCTTGCTTGCTCTCTCTCTCTCTCTCTCTCTTGCTTGCTCTCTCTCTCTCTCACTCTCTCTCTTGCTTGCTCTCTCTCTCTCACTCTCTCTCTTGCTTGCTCTCTCTCTCTCTCTCTCTCTCTCCTCGCTTGCTCTCTCTCTCTCTCACGCTTACTCTCTCTCTCTCTCTCTCTTCTCTCTCTCTTCTTTTTTGACAGTAGAATCTACCTGGAACTTGGAAATGAATAATAACTGGTAGTATGCCTGCTGCCTTAACTCCTATCTCCATCTTTCCCTCATCCCCCACCGCCACCCACTTTCCCTCTCCCACCCCACCCCACATTCTACCACGTGCACTGAGCACTTTCTTCCAAGTGCTTTTTCATCAGTTCTCTACAAGTATTTTTGGGCTTGCCTTCACCGACTGTGAAAAGTGCACACTTCCCACCCCACCCTAGGGGTAGAATTTAGGATGATGAGAAAATTCTTCCCGTTTTATCAAGAATCAATAAAAACAGAAACAAAATTAATTCCAAGACTTGGGTGATCACGTCTCTTCAGATCTTCGTTGATCAGTACACCGTGAATTACCATAACTGTTCCTGCTATTTTCCCAAAATTTGCTACACAAGCCTCGGGTTGATTACAGTACCTGCTATTTGGTGTGAGATTCATGGAGTGATAAGTATCCAGCTCTGTTGCAAGCTGAGTATAAAATTCAACTGGAGTCTGTATAGTTTTTTCCAACTCCGACTCCAGTGATCCCCTAACACTGACTCCAGTGATCCCTGTCTCCACTCTTTAGACTCTAAAGAGTAGAGACAAAGACGGTGGCCTTAAAAGTATGTTTCAAACAACCGCTGTGCCAGTTTTCTGGATTAAAATCAAGGCAGAATATCCTGAGATCGCCCAAAAAGCATTGAAAACCCTGCTTCCATTTCCAACCTCCTATCTTTGGGAAGCAGGATTATCGAGCAAATGAAGGCCGGAGGATATGAAGGCTGGTCCGTGAAAATATTGTCTTAGGTGAAACTTGTTCATGGCACAAAATAATTGCTGCTTTAGACCAAACATGGGCAATCTTCTTTGTGAAGTGGACTGCATGAGACATTGCTCCTCACCAGGTGACAAGGTTCAACACTTCCTCAGCGACAATGTTATATACCCCTTCATCATGGAGGCATGTGGTCTAATGGTTAGTCATATGAAATGGACTTGTTGACCCGAGTTCAAATCCTGGAGAAGGCTATTTGCATTTCACATAGCACTAATACCCTTGGGAAAGTTATGAATCCAACTATAATCCTTCTAGCTATGGATAAATAGTAGGGTAAAATTGGGCTGTTCAACCTTGGCTAGGCAACCAGTCTAGGAGAAGAAAAAACTCTGAATTCAAACCTGTTAAACTCCGCTTAAAAAATTGACCTTGTGTCACATCCGGCTCATGCATGGGTTGGTAAATATACATAGATATATCACTGGTATAAAATGGGCATACAAAAGTGCATTAACTGAAGTGGCGATTATGTAGAAAAATAGATATGTTCAAATTTTAAAATTATCATATGGGTGCTAGAAGGCAGTGGCCGAGGGTGTTCATGTCCTGGGAATGACGTTAAACTCTATCTGATGGTGAGGTTCCAGTTTTGGATGTTTGGGGAATGTGGAGCACCCATTCATCACCATTGCTCCCTGGTTCACTCTGACCTGGAGTGGTAATACCTGTTAGGGTCCAATCTTTGGGTTAAATAGAAAAATGTGTTTATAAAAAAAAAAATTGTGTAACCATTAAGAATTAATTTATTTCAAAACTTTATCAGCATTAAATGACCCACTGAGGTTGATATGCTGTAAAACAAACCAAAAACCAAAATAATGGAAGAATCTACATTGTTTTATTATTATTCTGTTACTAGCAGGACCTGTAGATATATCACAATATGATAATTTAATTATTTATTACAACATATATGTGTTAAAAAGTGGTAGGAAGGATGGTGAGGTTCCAGGTCTGGGGAATGTGGAGCACCCCTTCATCACCATTGCTCCCTGGTTCACTCTGACCTGGAGTGGTAGTACCTGTTAGGGTCCCATCTATGGGTTAATAAATTAAAAAAAATTGAGTATCCATTAAGAATGAATTTATTTCAAAACTTTGTCTGCATTAAATGACCCACTGAGGTTGATATGCCGTAAAACAAACCAAACCAAATTCTAGAATGATGTAAACATTATTGACAATAAACAATGAACATTTCTGTAATTTCTGAATATTTTAGAGACCTTACCTTTGGGATTACCCTTGTATATAAAAGAAATATTATGTCTGTGTATTTGTTTGGTTTCATAGATAAATTCAATGTATCATTTAGAATATTATTATTATATCCCAGGCAATGCCAGAAACTCTTGCTCTTAATTGTTATATTTGCATATAAATGTTGTGCACTTAAAAAAAATTCTAATGGGAGAGAGTGAGTAATATATAGAAATAAAATTGTTGCAACAATCAAAGTCTGAAGAAGAAACAAATCTTATAAGTATGTGTGTATGCATTATTGTGTGTGTGTGCATGTGTATTCTAGTATGTGTGTGTGTGTGTGTGTGTGTGTGTGTGTGTGTGTGTGTGTGTGTGTTGTCTATAAGTTTGTGTGTGTGTGTGTGTGTATGTTTGTCTATAAGTTTGTGTGTGTATTCTTGTATGTGTGTGTATGTTTGTCTATAAGTTTGTGTGTGTATTCTTGTATGTGTGTGTATGTTTGTCTATAAGTTTGTGTGTGTATTCTTGTATGTGTGTGTGTATGTTAATAAGTGTATGTGTGTGTTTATTTGTTTATAAGTATGTGTGTATTTTTGTATTTGTGTGTGTATATGTTTTCTTATAAGTGTGTGCGTATATGTTTGTTTACAAGTTTGTGTACATGTGTATTCTTGTGTGTGTGTTTGTTTATAAGTATGTGTGTGTGTATTATTGTATATTTGTGTGTATGCCTGTTTATAAGTGTCTGTGTATTCTTTGTGTGTGTGTGTGTGTATGTTTGCTTATAAGTGTGCAAGTTTGTGTGCGTTCTCTTATATGTGTGTTCATATTTGTTTATAAGTATGTGTGTGTATATTCTTGTGTGTGTAGTTGCTTATATATGTGTGTGTGTATTCTTGTATGTGTGTGTATGTTTGCTTATGAATGTGTACGTGTGTGTGTGTATTCTTGTATGTGTGTGTATGTTTGCTTATGAATGTGTACGTGTGTGTGTGCATTCTTATGTGTGTGTATGTTTGTTTATAAGTGTATGTTTGTTAGCAAACTAGTTTCACAGACCATTGTTAGTGAGTTCGATTCTCACTGGGCGCCCCATACTCCTGGCCTCGTGACAAATCTAAGCTAAGCTTAGTAAATAACTATATTTCAGCTTGCATAGATTTCAAGGATAAGAGCAAGTTATGTAATATTTTGGTAATGTGAGGCACATTCTGTAACTGGTTCTTTTGAGATATACTTTCTTTTCGTTTCATCTCCATATGCCTTCTTAGCACATATAGTTATTTGCTCAGCTCGCTTAGATGTGGCACAAGGCCATATTATGGTGCACCCAGTGAGAATCGAACTCACTAACAATGGTCAGCAAATCTAGCTTGCTAGCCATTACACCACGTAAGGTACCCCCTTTCTAGCACAAATATGATTGTAGAATACATAAAGTTCTAATTACGGATCTAACCTTGTTGCAATCCCACTGCAGAAAGCCAGAGTATTTATGAAGCCTCATAACATCATAGAAACCAAGCAGCCAATCAGGACTCAAAGAATGGAATCACCCAAATACATGAATGGACTATTCTTGAGTTCCATATGTACCAGCTGTCTTGGGCACTGGTTCAAATGTGCTTAGCCAGTTGCTGTTGTCCAAACCAACAGTATACTGATTGACTGACCTCAACAATGATAAAAAGGGTTGGGGTTTGCCATAAGAGCATAGGGTTGGGACAATCATATAGGTGCTAGGGATTGATGTGACCAGCCAATTGATTAGAAAAAGCCTCTTGTTTTTCTGAAATATATACTTTCTTTTTCTTTCTCCATAGGCTTTTTTGTTAAACTAAACCAAAAAGCCTATGGAGTTGAATTTTATGGCACATCAACCCTTGTTGAGTTATTTTATGCTGAAGACGTTTTGTTCTACTCATGCTTGATAGGCATTGAAAATATTTTTTTAACACATTTTTGGAAAACTCACTTTTTCCATTTAACCTATAGATGAGATCCTAACAGGTACTACCACTCTGAAAGAAGAGATGGATTTATTTCTTTTTCCAATGGTATTGCCCATCTATGGGTTAAATAGAAAAATGTATTTATAAAAAATTGTATTATCCATTAAGAATTGATTTATTTCAAAACTTTATCAGCATTAAATGACCCACTGAGGTTGATATGCAGTAAAACAAAACAAACCAAACCAAATCCAATGGTATTTGTATAAAGTGAAATGTGAACAACCTCACCAGGATTTGAACTCGGGGTGCAGAGTCCATTTGTTATGATAATAATCATCACACTTAACCCCCTCCCCCACCCCTCAAAAAAAGTAATTCACAAATTGAACGATCTGATTAAAATCAGAATTTATCATCAGTGTTAAATTTGTGTTAAGGAGCCTCTTCAATGCAGCACTTAAATTTTATGTCCTTTTTTTTTTTTTTTTTTTTTTTTTTGTGACCACTTGTCTTATCGGTCATCCTAACACTAAAGGAAATACAAAGTTGAATTAAGGTCGGCTTTACGTGTTAATTTTGAATTTGGGTCAATTATAAATTTGAAGTTATAATTAGAGATCTAAAATGACTGTTTTATAGATGTCCTTTATATAAAAAAAAAAAACAAAAAACAAAAAAAAGCAGGGCGGGAGAGAGGGGACAAAATGAGTCATTTCTTAGTCTTGAGTCAGGCAAAATATTTGGCAAGATATTTATTAAGTTGGAAAGGGCTGCAAACAGGTCATTTGCTTTTAAGCAGCCCTATTGTGCGGCCAAAATATCAACCAGTGGGTCATACACATGCCACAAATAGAATCAAGTACTAAACCTTCACCTTGGGTTGGATGGATGGTTGGTTGGTTGGTTTTAGAGCCTGTCAACCATTGTTGGGTTATATAATACTAGAAGTGGCTACCCAGCATTGCTTGAGTAAAGGGGGGAGGGTAAAAATGGTAGTCTTGCAGATCTATTATTGTTGAATTGTGAGTTGGATCTTCACAAGAATCTCCATTAGAATCCTTACGGAAAAAAAAGACCTTGCTTTGATCCAGACACTGTGAAAAGAAAGATTAATGCCTCCTATTCAAAATACTAAATGCAAAAAATAATTCCATGCTGTTATCATTTAAATTCTTGAAGAATAATTAAAGTTCCAATTACCGTCAAACTGGGAAGACACGGCAACAAACGATTGTAACTGAAATACAAACCTGAATGCCACAAAGTCCACTGCAAAATGACAAAGTATATATAATACTCCACAATGTCATTCAAATCAAGCAGCCAATCAGAACTCAAGGAATGGAATCACCCAGATTCATGGATGGACCATTCTTGATTTCTATTCATACCAACTGTCTTGGATACTGCTTGAGTTTTACTTAGCTGCTGTTATTAAAACCAACAGTAGACTAACTGACTTCAATAATTCTATTTTCTAATTATCTTCATGAATATAAATCAAATATTCATTATTTTTGCTCAGAAACCAAGATGTAGGGATAGTAAATATTTATATATATTTACTTTGTCATTAATTGTTTTATTTTCTTAATTTCCTCCGGACATGCATACATACAAATTGCCCTTTATATATGTATAGATATAGATAGATGAGGATAATTCCATGTCAAATCATCGATTTTTAAGACTTTCTATTAGCAGTTTTTGATTCCTTGGGAAAATGCTTCTATAACAAAAATTTTCAGGAGTAGGGAAGTTCTAGAACTCATTTTACAAACATAGATAGATTAGAAAAAGTCGCTATTTTTTGCGACCCCCCTCAAATGTGTTGAGTTAAAAATCGACTTAACTCCGCCAATTTTTGGCATTGGAAGTTCAAATTTTGGGAATTGGCTAACTTTATCATAATCCAAACTTGGACAAAATTTCAGAAAAATTGAAGGGGATGGGTGACATGGCCTGGATAATTTGATATGGAATTACCCATGAGTCTTTTTTTTTTTTTTTTTTTTTGTGTAACGAGCAATATGGTTTATATACACAATAATCAGGTGAATTTTGCTGCTGGTTGGATATTATGGTGTGTCAACCCTTGTGTCTGTTAAATCAACATAAACTTACTCAAAGATGGTGATAAGTACGCGTCCTGCATCCCTGACATACAAAAATCTAAAAAGATGCAGTAAAATTATATCCATGCATCCCAGTGTTTTTCTTTTTTCTTCCCTCACTATTTCAAGCTAACTGTAAATACATTTCAATAGTTTCTTAGAAAGGCAGGATAGGTTACAAGGTAGGAGTTAGACAGCTTTAGTTGGGACTCATAAATTTTCCCGGGGACTCATTCAAAGCAAATCTGTGCATCCTAGGACACACTAGATCAAAATGTTAGCATCACTGCATATACAATAATTAGCCACCTGTTGTTGCTGGTTGGATTTTATGGTGTGTCACCCCTTGGGTTTGTTGAATCAATATCTACTCACTGTAGAAGCAATATTTTGATTACCATCGAATTGGCAGACAAAGCAACAAGCAAGCTGTAACTAAATATAGATCTGGCATGGTTGCAATCCTAGAACAGAATGGTAGATTATTTATCTAGCAGCATAACACCACTCAAACCAAGCAGCCAATCAGGACTCAAGGAATGGAATCACCCAATTCATACGTGGAATATTCCAGAGTGCCATAAATACCAGCTGTTTTGGGGCACCAGTTAAATTGTGCTTAGTTGGTTGCTGTTCTTCAAACCAACAGTATACTAACATGATAAAATAGAATGTAAGGAATTATCATGTGTTGTAATATGTCTTAATGCTTATATTTTTTATAAATAATATTTTTCTTTGGGGAAATAGAAGTGGAAACAAATATTTTTATCGAACTTATTTACATAAGCATATCTGAAGCTTGCTCATACCTCAAATCTTAGCTCTCAACATAAAGCAAAAAAGATTATTTTTGGCATCTGAGATGGAGTGTAACACCTACCATCAGGTCCCTGTGCTACTTATATGCTGAGTTGGCGAGGGTTGGTATTGAACCTGGAACCATGTGGCTCCTAGTCGGGTGCTCTACCGACTGAGCTAAACCATCCCTAATATATATGTGTGTGTGAAGAAAAAATGGAAGTGAATCCAACAGTATGTAATATTGTAAAAAATTTGAAAAAACACAAACTTGTTTTTCCAAATTTTTACGATATTACACACACACACACACACACACACACACACTATGTGTGTGTGTATTTAGTCAGCATTTATTCTTGTAGTCAATATTGTTAAATAATGCAGCCATTTTTTGTCTGCAAGTTTTGTCCTTTTTGCCAGATATTACAAAAATAATCTGGCAATACGCAAAAAAATGGCAGCATTATGTAACCATATATATATATTTATTATTATTATTATTATTATTATACACACTCTTTATGAGTCAACTCTTCTCACTTCTAAATTCAGTTATCTAAAAAACCTGTCCATAAGTTTATTTAAAAAAAATTATTTTTGTCTTTTAAATAAAAATAGACTTTAGACGAAAAGATGTGAGAAATATTTTTTTTTTTTATAAATCTATACTTTTAGTCTATTTATTTTTTAAACTCTTCCCGTGAGAACTTTTTTTTTTTTTTGTTTGTTTGTAATATGTTTTTTTTACACTGAGAAATCCAAGACTAAAGACGCTTACCCTTAGTTGCCACCTGTGTGATTGGCCAACCTCAAAGAAGGGTTTGTCCTTTACATGATTTGCTGTTTTAAAAAAATAAATCTTAGATACTTAACACTTTTCGTCCTTCTTGAGAAAAATAAAATTAGAAACGTAAATGTGTTCAATAAAATGCATTCAAATTGTTGAAGTCAGTCAGTATAATGTTAGTTTGGACAACAGCAACTTGCTAAGCACAACTGAACTAGTGCCCAAGACAGCTGGTACTTATGGAACTCAATGTAGAATAATACTAAGTCAATTACCGTCGAATTGACAAGACAGCAAGCAATCGTAACTGAAATATATTCTGGTTTGCTGTTAAGACTACTGCAAAATGGCAGGATTTATGGAGCCTCAGAGATCATACAAACCAAGCAACCAATCAGGACTCAGGGAATGGAATCACCCAAATGCATGAGTGTGTTCTGAATTCCCATAAGTACCAGTTGTCTTGATACTGGTTCAGTTGTGCTTGGCCAGTCACAGTGTTCAAACCAATAGTAGACTGACTGACTTACTTCAATACTCAAGAATACTCTATTCATGTGTTTGGGTAATTCCATTCCCTGAGTTGTGATTGGCTGTTTGGTTTCTATGATGTTATGAGGCTTCATAAATACTCTGGCTTTCTGCAGTAAGATTGCAACATGGTTAGATCCGTATTGAATTACGGCTACTTGTTGGCTTGTCTTACCAATTTGACGGTAATTGGAACTTAGTATGATTATTCTACAAACGTGTGTAAAAAAGACTCTAAATTTTATGCATAATGTTAAAACACTTTTTTTTTTTTTTTTTTTTTTTTTCAGTGAATTAAATTTCTATACCCGAAAAGAAAAAAACATTAAACATAGAATTTTTAGTTGTTTCAACACATGCTGTTAAAATTTGATATTATTTGAATGAAATTGGTCAAGTTATTAGATTATGGAATAATATCAATTTTTCTGAAACACCCTGTTCATCTTACTCCTCCAATCAGTCGGCTGGTCACGTCAAGCCCTAGCACCTCTATGATTGCACCAACCCTATTGTGCTTATGACAAGCAACCCTTTTTATCATATGGGTGCTAGAAGGCAGTGGCTGAGGGTCTACATGTCCTGGGAATGACGTTAAACTCTATCTGATGGTGAGGTTCCCGTTCTGGAGATTTGGGAATGTGGAGCTCCCCTTCATCACTATCGCTCCCTGGTCCACTCTGACCCGGAATGATAGTACCTGTTAGGGTCCCATCTATGGGTTAAATAGAAAAATATATTTATTAAAAAAAAATGAGTATTCATTAGGAATACTTTATTTCAAAACTTTAATGGCATTAAATGACCCACTGAGGTTGATATGCCATAAAACAAACCAATCAAATCAAACCAAAAAACAGGATTTCGAATTGAATGCTTTATTCAATCCACTGGGGTATTCTGTTAACCATGACCACGTACAAGTGTTAAGTTGTGTTAAGTATTTGGTAGATCCAGACCTAACAAAATCTAGAGTTACTTCCCCTGATCATTAAGTGTTTCATGGGAACCTGGAATTGGGGTGTCCACGATGACTCTTTTGGATTGGGGTGTGCGTGGGCAGGACACACATGCACACAGTTGAACTAATTAAGTCACTTGTAGAGTAGAAGCATTCTCTACTCTGTGTTAAATAAAACCTTGTTAATTTCCAACAACCTGATCTTGCATTTTCATCCAGTGCTCGGTATTTTATCTCTATGTAAAAACATAACAGTATTCTATGTTATCACCCTTGGCCAGGATTGAACCTGCAACCTATAGATGATTGGAGGCATGTGGTGTAATGGTTAGAGTCATAGGAAATGGACTTGTTGACCCGAATTCAATTCCTGAATGAAGCTGTTTGCATTTCACATGACACTAGTACCCTTGGGAAAGATATGAATCCAATTCTCCCTCCAGCTATGAGCAAATAACAAGGCATACTGGGCGCTTTAACCATGGTTAGGTAACCAGTCTAGGAGAAGGAAAACTGAATCCAAACCTGTTAAACTCTGCTTAAGAAATTGACCTTGGGTTGCATCCTACTCATGCAGAGGGGTTGGTGTATATATATATATATATATATATATATATATATATATATATATATATATATATATATATACTTTGTTGTGGTACCAAGTTTCTTGGTACAAGGTGATTCTAGGCTGGTCCTATTCCCTACTAGTAGTTTATTGTAGAGTTCAGGTTCTGTATGAGAGCTCAATATTTAATTATTGTAAACAGAGCAAAGTTATTTGTGAATAAAAAGGCCTTAAATACCATGGGTATTGTGATTATGGACCATTTCCACTCGTGGGTATCTAGGGCCGACAGAGCTTCTTCAGACCATGTATATCTTTTATTTTACCTTTATATATATATATATAATTTTTTTTTTTTTTTTTTTTTTTTTTTTTGAGGATATGTGCTTAATTGAAGTCATACCTAATTTTTGAAAATTAATTAGTTAATAATTAATGAATTTAGGCGGGCATATATGTTCAAATGTAAGGCTAAACAGATCGAGAAAATGTCAATCCCTGAATGTACATTTCAACCTTCAGGGATTGACATTTTCTCGATCTGTTTAGCCTTACATTTGAACATATATGCCCGCCTAAATTCATTAATTATTAACTAATTAATTTTCAAAAATTAGGTATGACTTCAATTAAGCACATATCCTCGAAAGATTGTCAGCTAAAAGCCATATCAAATAAACACTGTTTATTTATGTACTTATTTTCATTCACTATTCATATATATATATATATATATATATATATATATATATATATATATATATATATATATATATATATATTATATATATATATATATATATATATATATATATATATGATTGTAGAACTATTAACTCAACCCTTATATTTGTTGCACCATGTTTCAACTGGACAGACAAATGTTTTTAAATTATGAAATGATATCAGTTTTTTCTGGAACACCCTGTGTTTTACTGGCAAATATATTCGGTACAAGTGGGAGGTTTTAAAAAAATGAACGATGGTGGTGACCTCATCGTACATATCTTTGATAATAGGTACCAATTGATAATAGAAAACTCATTTCCTGATATAAGTAGGGTGACCTCGCTAGTCAGGTACGATAATAGAGGCAACAAAAAAGAAAAGAAAAAAAAGAATAAAAATACGAGTAAGTATGAGCGGGTAACCATTCCAGAGATTCAATTGACCAATACGATCACATTTAGTAAACGAAGCCCTACAATCAACGGCCAGGTGAAAAAACGAGAGAGCGGGTTGGAGTGGGGGAGGTAATGTCCACCCACGATTAAAGTACTGTTAGCTAAGACTAATGACTGATTTGATTAGGACTTTCTAATAAGTATTAATATGCAACGCGTTATCTATAATGTATGGATATTAATGTTATTCTCACTGTCAGGGCTGTGGGGTCTGAAGCAATTAAGGGGTCACTGGAGTCCGAGTTGTTAAAATTTATCCAACTCCAGTTGAATTTACACTTTGTTTGGTCCTAGTGGAGTCTGTAATACAATCCACCCTCATTATAAATAAATTATAAAAAGAATCATAAAAAAAGTTTTTTTTTATATATATATTATGTACTAGTAGTGGCTGCCTGGCATCGCCTGGGTAGAGTTTTTTTTTTATTTTTTTTTTTTTTTAACGTTAGTCCTGCAGATTCATTATTACTGAATCGTGAGTTGAATCCTTGTGCGATGCCCCATTTAAACCCCTATGTAATGAAAATAGACCTTGCATTGATCCAGCTACTCTGAAAAGAAATATTAATAAAATATCAAATGAAAAAAAAATCCATGCTGTTATCATTTAAATTTTATCTTTTAATTATCTTCATGAATATAAATCAAATCTCTATTATTTTTGCTCAAAAACCAAGCCCTGGCGATATTTAATGTTTATATATATTTACTTTGTCGTTAATTGTTCTATTTTCGAAGTTTCCTCTGGACATACACATAAACACAACTGCCCTTTATATATGTATAGATTGATAGATGGGTATTAATGTTATTCCTCACTGACAGGGCTGTGGCGTCTGCTGAAGCAATTATATAGGGTCACTGGAGGATGAGTTGTTTAAACTTATCCAACTCCTGTTGAATTTACACTTTGTTTGGCCCTAGTTTAGTCTGTAATACAGTGCACCCTCATCTATACATATATAAAGGGCAGTTGGGTGAATCTATATGTCCAGAGGAAACTTCGAAAATAAAACAATAAATGACAAAGTAAATATATATACACATTAAATATCACCAGATTTTTGAGCCAAAATAATAGATTTGATTTATATTAGAGAAGATAATTAAGAAATAAAATTTAAATATAACAGCATGGATTTTTTTGGCATTTAGTATTTTAAATAGGAGACATTAATTTTTCTTTTTAGATTGTCTTTTTTACATATGGATTTTAATGGAGCATTCTGTGAGGATCCATCTCGCGATTCAACAATAATGGGTCTGTGAGACTACATTTTTACCCCTCCCCCTCTACCCAGGCGACGCCGGGTAGCCACCTGTAGTTATAAATAGATTATAAAAAATGTGTTTTTTGTTTTTTTTTATGTTTATGCATTAGTTACATAATGTCGAATGTGTAATGAACTTGAAATTTGAGTAATGAAAATATAGTCTCATCATCTTGTGTTTTATGTTTTAAACCTGCTCTACTAATTTAGCATTTTGCACCTTTCTATGCAAACACTTTTCTTATTTTCTCTTCATTTATATATATATATATATATATATATATATATAATGTGTGTGTCTGAGAATGGAAAATGAATCCGACAATATGAGGAAAAAATGAGTAAAGAAAAAAATGTAGATGGATAAAAATGAATTTTATATCGATATCACTTACACATGTGTTTCGGTCTGTTTATCAAAATGCATACGGATTTACGTTATTATTATTATTATTATTATTATTAAAATAATCAGATGGAGTTGAAATGATGATGATAATAATAATAGGAAAAATGTATAAAATGTTCTGTACACAGAGAGATTTTGACGACCTTCATCAGTGATTTTTTAATTTTTTTTTTTTAAATAAAATCACTCTGATGAAAGTCATCAATTAATGGGTCATTTAATGCCGATAAAGTTTTGAAATAAATCAATTCTTAATGGATGATAGAATTTTTTTTATAAATACATTTTTCTATTTAACCCATAGATGGGACCCTAACAGGTACTACCACTCCGGGTCAGAGTGGACTAGGGAGCAATGATGATGAAGGGGTGCTCCACATTCCCCAAACCTCCAAAACTGGAACCTCACCATCAGATAGTTTAACGTCATTCCCAGGATATGTAGACCAGCAGCCACTGCCTTCTAGCACCCATATGATAAAAAGGGGTTGGGGCTTGCCATAAGGGCAATAGAGTTTGGGAATCATATAGGTGCTAGGGCTTGACGTGACCAGCCGATTGATCGGAGGGGGCCTCTCCGACCGCCCCCAAGATAGGGCCAAAGTGGAGTATTGCATGTCATGAACTGCTCATCCACCTGGGCTCTATCTTTAAGCATCACGGGTTGCCACCTACGGCCAACAGGTGGTCCCATTGGGGGAGTCTTACCCCTCTGCAGAGGTGCAGTCGGTGCATTCTAACGCCCCAGCCGACAGGGCGGTTTTAGAATCTATTTGATTTCATTGTCTAATGAAAGTCAATGTTAGCAAAAGCTTTTGTGACTAATATTTGAGTAATATCTTATTTAGTTTTGAAGCAAAGTACTTTAATAAATCTTTTACTAATATTGGACCACTTACCAACGCATGATTGCCACTTAGTCTGACACTAGTAGATAAGTCTCTTAGAACTTTTTCTAATATACAAGTATGTACAAACTAGTAACAGCTATCTAAATAAGCCAAGTGACGCATCAATGTCAATTACAGTTTTAATGAAACTAATATATAGTTATTTACTAAGCTTAGTTTAGCGTGGCACAAGGCCAGAAGTTGAGGGCGCCCAGTGAGAATCGAATTCACTAATAATGGTCTGCAAATCTAGTTTGCTAACCATTCCACCATGTGAGGTGCCCATGAAACTAATATATATATATATATATATATATATATATATATATATATATATATATATATATATATATATGATTGGCTTAGAAAAAAGATTATTTTATCTATTTTAAGCATTTTATAATATAAATTGCTTTATCTATTTTAAACACATATATATATGTGTGTGTGTATATATATAAATATATATATATAATGTAATATATATATGTGTGTGTGTGTGTGTGTATTCACTTATCCAGATAAGAGTAAGCTTTAGTCTTTTTTTTTCTTTTTTACAGAAGAGTTAAATTCTAAAATTACTTCTTGAACTAGCTACAATTCGACCATCGGCCTTATTTCTTACCTTTTCGCCTCTACCAACCACTAAAATCATTTTTATAAACATAAATTTTTGTTCTGAAAAATTAAATAGTTTTCTGTATTAATACATTACCTTTTTTCATTTTTTTTTTTTTTGTATTTTTTTTATCTTTTTAGTTTTTGTTTTTTTTTTTTTTTTTTTGCCTGTTGATGTTTCCTGATTAATTACTCAAAAAAAAAAAAAAAAAAAAAAAAGGATCAGCTTGTTTTATTTAATCTTCAATGGAATGAGACTAATGGAAGACATTTCTTCTTTTTTTTTTATTACACCTTTTTTTTTCGATTTTCACCTGTAAAGGTCTCAATCTGGTAACTAAGTGTTTTCCTGGCGGGATTTCCCCAATTAAGTAATCAACTTGATTACAAAGACAATTTAATTTGTATTCCCTTCAATTAATCAAATTTAACCGATAAGCATATCTCTCTAAGTGAACACCTAATTTTGAGACAAGTGCTCTGTTAGAAAATCATTAATTAAACGAACGAATGCACAAAAGGGCAGAAAAAAAAAGTTAAAAAAAAAAATCCTATTTAGGTGTCTGAATTTCTTAGATGAGGCTTGATAATGTGTATTATTTAGATTTTTAAGATTATTGCCATTACTCCCAGGTCTACTGACCCAGATTGGTAGTACCTGTTAGGGTCCCATCTATAGGTTAAATAGATGTTTGAAAATTATTAGTATTTGATACCACTCTGTTGGCTGGGGCTGTAGAATATGCCAATACAGCCCTATCAAATATGAATGATTTTTAAATAGAAGTATCTGATCCATAGATGGGACCCTAACAGGTACTACCACTCCCGGTCAAAGTGGACCTGGGAGTAATGCTTAATGACAGGGTATTTTACAGTCCACAGAGCTCTGGAATTGGAGCCTCAATATCAGATGCAATTTAGTGTTATATCCGGGGTCTTCTTTTGGCTGACTTCTGATTTGGGTCGGAAAATTAAAACGGAAAGTTTTTTGGTGATCCCCAATGATAGTTTAACTACAATCTATGAATTAACATTTTGCGAATTGCTTAAAAAAAAAAAACAACAAAAAACCCAAATTACTATACATTTAATTAACCATTGAAATTAATTATTGAATATTGAGACAGTTGTTTGTGTTAGTATTGCAATGTATAGTAATTTGGGTTAATTTGGGTTTTTTGTTTTTTAAATTTTTTTTAAGCAATACGTAATTAAAAACAGCCTTTATCCCAATTCGCAAAATGTTAATTCATAGACTGTCATTGGGGATCACCAAAAAACTTTCCGTTTTAATTTTCCGACCTAAATCAGAAGTCAACGCTTTTTTTTTTTTTCTTTTATCTTTTCTTTTTCATTTTTTTTTTGGGGGGGGAGGGGGCGAATGGGTTTTCCACCTCTACTGGGGATACAGTCAGGAGATTAACCCCCGCTGGCAGGGGTGACCCCTGTAGTTTGATGCTTACTCATGCTCTAGAAGTTTTCCATGCTTAGGAATTGAAAGTGAGTTCACATCTCACTGGGTGTCCTTAAAATGTTTAATCACTACAATAAGATTTCATAAGTTATTCTTCTAAGCCACTCTAACACTTGACTTAAATTCAAAAAGCCTACTTGGGGGCGGAGGGGGGTGCGAGAAGGAGGGCAACTGGCTGACAACTTTTTTCTTTTAAGGTGCGTCAGCAAGATTCATCTTATGACCCAAAAAGACGCGTTTTTATTTCCATTGATGTCACATCTTGTGTCAACTTCCTGTTCACTTCAATTTTTCTTTTCTTTTTTTTTTTTTAAGGAATGTCTTCTTCAGCTTATCAAGCTTTTAAACAATGAATCCATTTATCACTCCCACTCCCTTCAAACTCTCCTCCTCCTACACCCACCACCCCCACCTACACGGTTTTTAGAATTTCCGTTGGTTTCTTTTTAAAGTCATAAAAGACAAAAGTCATTATCACAAAGGTGTGTGTTTATATATAGGTAAGTATATTGTTTTGAAATACTCGGAGAGTGAGTCAATGGCTAAATTATTTAACTGCTTTCATAAAACTGGCTTAAATGCTGCCCATGGCGGCCTCTGATCAATGTCAAGACTATTTTTTTTATAGAATTTAGTTGATCTGAGAACCTGTTAGGTTCTGGGTCTCATTATGACAGCAGATAGAGATAGATGGATATGAATAGATTCAGATTGATAGATAGATGTGAATAGAGATATTGATAGATAGATGTGAATAGAGATATAGATAGATCAAAACACCTTTTTGACCAACGTTAAGGAAATCTTAGGTTATTAATGATATTAATTCAAAATAAATTATTGACCTCTCTCTTGATCAAGGGCAAAGGTATATAATCTTATTATCTCGATAAATATGGACTAGAGCTGGGGTTGGGGTTATGGAATGGATCCTCTTCATGTTTAAAGGCCATATTGATATTTATTTTTGTCAAATAAGTCTCTACTCAATAGATTTTTGGTTTAAATCGAATTTAACAGACCTAAATTTCACCATCGTATGTCAGCCCGCCGAAAGAAAAAAAAATACCAAAAATCAGGGAATTAACCAAATTTAATTGAATTTTCAGTGTTGATATATTAATGAATAAAAGATATAATGCACCGTTTATTTTATTTAAAAACTTTTATAGTTTTTCAGATCAGTTAACTTTATACTATGTATCTTTGAGAATCTGTATTATGCCTCAAAGATACATGGTTCAAATTTGTAATGAATATCTGATACCAGATTGTTAACCATTTCACCATGATGAGACACCAAGGTTATGGTAGTAGGTAGGGCAGTTTGATGTCTTTATTCAATAAAAGTGTTCAAACATTTAAAGACCATAAATAAATCAAGCACAAATAGCATAGAAGACAAAACTCTGGATTAAACAAACAAAATTGTATTAACAAGAATGTATACAAAAGGTAGCATCGAATACTGGGCGAGGTTCCTCCAAAGTTCTTTTTTTAAAGTTCAAATGTAAAATGTAAGCTGGTATTTCACAGTTCAAAAGTGAGAAAGAAAAGGTGAAAGTTTAAAGTCAACTCAAAAGCAGTCAGGCATAAGTTGAATGAATATATGGTTTATCTCCAAAAGCATAGGTTATTCAAAGAGAGAGAGAGATAGATAGATAGAGATACCTTCAGCATGTAAGCGAAATGTTCTTAAAAAGGGGGACATGAATTCCCTTAGGCAAATGAGATCTTTCTGGTTAGGATCTGAAAGGCTGGCTTATTTATAGTCCAGCATAGGCTCCAAAAGGGGTCTAGTTGATAAATTTTCTTATTAGGCAGGAACGCCTCTGATTGGTTGAATTTTACGAATTTTATTTTAAATTTTATTTTTACTAAGGTTGTGCAATCACATGCGCAAACTACTTATTTTTGTCATTCGACCTCTGTCTGTTGAAGCGATAACTTCTGGCAGCCACAAGGTATTTACCCAACCTGTTAGCTGCAAGTAGGATGATGGGGCATTTAGCCTGGATCAAACTTGCTATTCAGTTGTTATGGATCTGCGAGACTAGCTTGCTAACCATTAAATCATGATAGGAGCCCCAGGTATTTGCCCAACTCATTCACCACAAGTAGGATGTGATACTATTGAACTCAGTCAGTATACTGTTGCTTTGAACAACAGCAACTGGCTAAGCACAACTGAACCAGTGCCCAAGACAGCTGATATTTATGGAAATCAAGAATAGTCCATTTATGTATTTGGGTGATTCCGTTCCTTGTCCTAATTGGCTACTTGGTTTCTATGATGTTTAGAGTCTTCATAAATACCCTGGCATTTTGCAGTAGTATTACAACAAGATTAGATTCATATTCAGTTATGACTACTTGTTGCATTGTCTTACCAATTCGACGGTAATTGGAACAGTATTATTCTACAGATACAAGGTTGCAAGTATGGGGCATTTAGCGAGGGTCAAAAACACTATTAAATAGAAGTGGATCTGCGAGACTAACTCACCTATAGAATACCTTTTTCTTTACCCAACCTTTTTCACTTTGAATTACAAATACAAAAATCACAAGTATGGGGCATCCAGTGTGATTCAGTAGTAATGGATCTGCGAGACTAGCTTGCCTACCATTACACCATGAGAAGCCCTTTTATTTACTAAACTTTGCATACTTGTAACACAAGCCCTGAAATATGGGGCATCCTGTGAGACTAGAACTCTCTTTTAATGGTCTGCCAGTTTAATTTGCTAACTGATAGGTTCAAATGTTGCAGCCTATTGAAGTCGGTCAGTTAGACAGTCAACAATTGGTTTGACTGGCCAAGCCTAACATGAAGTTACTAGTTCATTAATGAACCCACTATAACAGCTTAAATAATTCCTGCCACTGCTGCCAGGAAGAGTCCATTAAGCTGAGGAGGTGTTTGACTGTCCTACTGTCCAATAGTTAATAATCTGTGACAGTCATTTCCAGACTGTAGGTTCAATCCTGGCTAAGGGTGAAAGTAACACAGAATGACAATTATCAGTATTCTACACAGCCTAACCATGCAGTTACTAGTTCTCCAATGAACCCACTATAACAGCTTAAATAATTACTGCCACTACTGCCAGGAAGAGTCTATTAAGCTGAGGAGGTATTTGACTGTTCCACTGTCCAATAGTTAACAATCTGTAACAGTCATTTCCAGACTGCAGGTTCAATCCTGGCTAAGGGTGAGAGTAACACAGAATAATAATTAACACTAACCATTACACTATGTGAGGTGCTATTTGTCCGAATAAAAGCTATGCTACACACTGAATTCAGTTTAATGCTAGTGGGAGTTGAGGGGCGGGGGTTTACCCCTTGGCTGAGGATGCAACCCTGCCAAAAAGGGCAGTTGTTAAATTGATGCCATCAGCATCATTTAGTTGCCAGGAAATAAAATAATTTGCTGGTTGGAATTTTAAATACTATTAATTTTGTTAGGGATCATCTGTTTCTGACTTATTAAGTGATTCAAGTGTGGGAAGTACAATTTTTTCAATATATATATATATATATATATATATATATATATATATATATATATATATATTATATATATATATGGAGGCGCGTGGGCTAGTGGTTAGAGTCGTGGAAAATGGACTCGTCGATTCGAGTTCAATTCCTAGGCGAAGCTGTTGGCATTTCACATAGCGCTAATACCCTTGGGAAAGGTATGAATCCATATATTCTCCCTCCAGCTATGGGTTAAATAGTAGGGCAGACTGGGCTCTTCAGCCTTGGGTAGGTAACCAATCTAGGAGAGGGATAACTCTGAATTAAAAATTCCTGAGGTCGGTCGTTGATTGGGTTTGTGGCAACCCTTGATGCACCAATTCTTTCCTATCGACTGTGCCAAAAAGTGTGGAATGGTCCCACACAAGCCTTCACCACTATAAACAAATCCCTGTGTGGGAGTTCATTGTGTGTATGAACCCTCATGCGTCGAAAATTGATGGGAGAGTCCATTTTATTTTATATATATATATATATATATATATATATATATATATATATATATATATAGGGACCGGGTTAGCTCAGTCGGTAGAGTGTTCGGCTAGAAACCACAAGGTTCCTAGTTCAATACCGGCCCTCGCCAACTCAGCATATGAGTAGCACATGGATCTGTGCAGTAAAGTAAGGAGCTGACGGTAGGTGTGGCGCTCCACCTCAGTATTCTAGACAATTGCAGCAATGCAGTAGTCTGGATGGTCTCAATTCTTCCTCTGATTTCCAGGTTCTCCACTCTTTTTTCCATAATTTTGGGACCGTTCCAAGTGTACCAACTACAATTTGAATCATATTCACCCTCATATTCCACAGCTTTTTCAATTCTCTAGCAAGGTCCAAGAATTTGTCCATCTTTTCGTTTTCTTTCAACTTCACCATGTGATCTGCTGGAACCACAAAGTTCACCAGTTGGCACATTCTTTTTTTTTTTTTTTTTTTTTTTTTTTTGTAATCAACACTAGTCTGGTCTCCTGGCTGGGATGGGTGATCTGTCTTTATCTCAAAATCCCAGAGAATTTTATGCGTTTCATTCTCCTATTATCATTATCATTATCATTATTATTATTTACTCCTTTTGAGTTTTCACATCAGCATTAGCTGATGGTCTTTCACTGGAGTCTGAGTGACAGCAAGTCTCCTCAGGACTCTTTTAAGTATTCTGGCAGATTGCACCAGTGCAGTGTTCTGAATGGTTTCAATCCTTCCTCTGATTTCCAAACTTTCCAAACCCTTTTCCAATCCTTTTGGGACCGTTCCAAGTGCACCAACTACAATTGGTATCACTTTCACTTTCATCATATTATTATTATTATTATTATTATTATTATTATTATTATTATTATTATTATTATTAATCTAATTTGCATTTGAAAGTCATGGTGGCTTTTAAAGAGTTGAAAATAAAAACCTGCTTGAAGTGGTACAATTAAATGTTTCAATTATTCCATCTTATAAAAACCAGTTTTAGATTAACAGAAAAGCATTGTGACCTTTTTTGTTAAAATATTTTATGTTTTATTCATCCTCTCCTTAAAACAATAAGATTAAATGTGACTTGTATTATTTCTTTTGTTCATTTACCTTCTTTTTATTTAAATATCTATTAAAATTGATTATTGCCTCATCTTTCTCATGTTTTATTTCTTTCTCATGTGATGGGAGCTAAGTTTGAGTCTTTTTTATTTTAATTTAATTTTATTTTACTCTCCTCTTATAAATGCCACCCACAACGGCCACTGTTTTAATGCCAACTCCCATTTATAAGATCTATATTATACTAGCAGCGGCTACCCGGCATCGCCTGGGTAGAGGGGGATTTTTTAAAGTTAGTCCCGCAGATCCATTATTACTGAATCGTGAGTTCAATCCTCATGGGATGCTCCATTTAAATCCCTTTGTAAAAAAAATAACCATTTGCATTGATCCAGCTACTCTGAAAAGAAATGTAATGTCTACTATTTAAAATATTAAATGAAAAAAACATCCATGCTGTTATCATTTAAATTTTATTTTTTAATTATCTTCACGAATATAAAGTTTCCTCTGGACATACAGATTCATGCAACTACCCTTTATATCTCTTAACATCCTGTTGAGAATTTTCTAAGTCCAGGGATCAACGCAATTTTTGTTCTTTCCCACCCATGAGCTTTGGCTTGTGGGTGGGCCCACGTTAAAACGAGGCCTTGTGCCCTGCTTATACTAGTGGGGTATGAGGCAAATACCCTCACCTTAACTTGTCCTTTGGGGCTGGAGTCCTGTGTGCTTCAGCCACTGGACCGGTAAAGTAAAATTAATAGCATCGATCCCAGGGGGCTATCCCTCCAGGCAGGCCAGGTTTATTGCCCAGTGCCTGAGGCACCCCCCTTGAGGGGGAATGCCGATGGGATCGACGCAATTTTTTCCACTAACTGAGTGGGCCCACATAAAAATGTCCTTGTGTCAAGCCCTCATAAGTGGGATGAGCGGCAAATAACCTCAGCTTGCAACAGAACTGGATGCTAATCTCTCCACAAAACCTCTACACCAAAATGTCAGCTTTTTTTTTTTTTTTTTGTTGGTTTGTGGGGGGGGGGGTAAGGGGGGGGGTGAAGCAATTTACATGTGCACTTGACAACGAAAGTTGTAAATCAATCATGTTGTTCGTGCTTAGATTCTCGCTTTAGCCGACATGTTGCCTGGAAGAAAAAAAAAAAAAAAAAAAAAAATGCCAACAAAAAACCCAATGCAATGCAAATGCTTTTTTGCACAGCAAGCTAAGCTGTTACTTCCTCACAAGTTACCAAGCATTTCCTGTGTCTTACTGAATATTTCATATAGGTATTTATCTACCCAACCCCTCCATACAAGCAGCATGTGATAAAAGGTAAATTTCTTAAGTAAGTAAGGTCATCAGGGCGGCCCTAATGTCAGTACAGCCTGACAGCAAGGAGTCTATCCCCTTTTTACTAGCACTACACCAAGGAAATTGTTTTTTAGTGTCTGAGGTGGGGGCCACACCTACCATCAGCTGTTTTTTAGTGTCTGAGGCGGAGCGCTACACCTACCATCAGCTCAATGTGGGAGTCTATCCCCTTTTCACTAGCCAAGGAGATTGTTTTTTAGAGTGAAGCGAAGCGCCACATCTACCATCAGCTCCTCACTTTAGCGTACATATCCGTGTGCTACTCATATGCTGAGTTGTCATGGGCAACCCAACCCTCTGTATAATTGCTGCATGTGAACTCTCTCAATGAGGGAGTCTATCCCCTTTTCACTATTGCTAGACCAGGGAGATTGTTTTTTAGTGTCTGAGGCAGAGTGCCACACCTACCATCAGCTCCTCACTTTACCGCACATATTCCTTTGTTTCTCATATGCTGAGTTGGCAAGGACAACCCAGTCCTTTGTATTATTGCCGCAAAGAACATGTGAACTCTCTCAGCTGACAAGGGGGATATTTGTTGAAAGCAATACGTAGAAGTCTACCAAGTGCAAATCAGAAAACTTTTCTGTCCCTCCTTGTAAATTTTCATAGCTTGAAGCCACGGAGAAAATGATTTAATTTTCCCACTTGGGCGGAATAATAAAATTGTGTATCTCATTAAAAAAAAAGGAAATTGTACAATTAAACTTCCTTTTCCTCGGATTCTTTTCGGTATTAATAATTTTGCCGCTAAGTGAAAACTTTTACATATTTACCTTTTTTTCTTTGTTTCGTCTTGTTAATTTGTGTACTGGTTGACATTGGTGGAATTCAGATGATGAACTTTGACATTAACCAAAATTTATTCCTCTTTATTCAAATTGTATTTCATTTCCATATCTTTAAGTGAAACCAGAAACTATTCTTTTTTGCATTGCTGATAGATCTATGATCTCTCTCTATCTATCTATCTCTCTCTCTCTATTCTCTCTCTCTCTCAGCTACTTTTCTTGTATTGCCTAAAGGGATCTACAATCTCTCTCTTTCAGACTTCAGCTATTTTTTTTTGTATTGTCTATAGAGATCTATAATATCTCTCTCTCTCTCTCTCTCTCTCTCTCTCTCTCTCTCTCTCTCTCTCCTCTCTATGATCTCTCTCTCTCTCTCTCCCCTCTATGATCTCTCTCTCTCTCTCTCTCTCTTCTCTCTCTCTCTCTCTCTCTCTCTCTCTCTCCCCTCTCCTCTCTCTCTCTCTCCTCTCTTCTCTCTCTCTCCTCTCTCTCTCTCTCTCTCTCTCCTCTCTCTCTCTTCTCTCTCTCTCTCTCTCTCTCTTTCTCTCTCTCTTCTCTCTTTCTCTCTCTCTCCCCCTCTCTTTTCTCTCTCTCTCCCCTCTCTTTCTCTCTCTCTCTCTCTCTCTCTCTCTCTCTCTCTCTCTCTCTCTCTCTCTCAGACTTCAGCTCTAGATCTCTCTCTCTCTCCTATTATAGCATTTATTTCTCTCTCATACCTTACAGCATTATGCTTTCCTCTCTCCCTCTCTCTCCATAACGGAATTCTCCCTCTCTCTCTTCCATAACGGAATTCTCCCTCTCTCTCTTCCATAATGGAATTCTCCCTCTCTCCCATTAGAGCATTCTTATCTCTCTCTCTCTCTCTCTCTCTCTCTCTCCTTGTCATAATCGGGAACCATCACAGAACTTTGAACCTTCAGTCCACGGGTGTATCCTGTTCTCATTCCGCTAACCATAGCTGGGGTACAGGTGTTAAGCTGTGTTAATTATTATTCTATGTTACTGCTGCCCCTAGTCCGTCCGAAAATAAGGTTCCCGAGTCTGTCAAGAAATACCTGAAGAAGGCCGGAGGGCACATTGGCCGAAATGTTATATAACAATGAAGATAAGGACAATAGTCTGAATAATCCCAATAATACAACTTATCAAGCCTCATCTCAAAAATTACAAAAAATAGTATATAATCATTTGTATTTCAGTTAATAAATTTGTTATTCAAATGCTAAAAATTGACCTTGTGTCACATCCTGCTCATGGAGGAGGGGTTGGGTGAATACATATAATCATTTGTATTTCAGTTAATCAATTTTGACAAACTCTGTATCTGTTTGTGTCTTCTTTGTGGATTGTCCTAAATTATTAATCAACTGACACGTTGATCCTTTTCTACAAATAATTGAAAAGACAAAGATTGCCGTCCTCCATATTTGTCTATTTAAGCCGTTCTTTGTCCTTGTCCGCAGGCTGCTGATCAGTTTTCTAACGATGGCGGTAACTTACTGCCTTTCCTGATTGTCCTGTTTCAGTTAATCATAGATACAATTGTTATTGTCACTAATTGTTAATTTGGATACAATTAATTAAAAATGAGGCATGAATAACATAATGGTTATCATCAGCATTGAAAATGAACTTGGTGATCTAAGTTCAAATCTTGTATGTAGCAGTTTGCATTTCACTGTATATCTTATTATAATGGAGATTGTGTGTTTTTCTGTCTGTAACCGAAACTAAATCACTACTCAAGTCACAATTCCCTTTGTTATTTACATCACATTCTCCATGATTTTATTTATATTTAAACTTCAATTATTAATAAAATTGTTTTACATTACTTACACTGTTGACCATATCTACATGATATTTACCGCGTACCCCACTTGTACGGGTCAGGCACAAAGTCCCTATTAACGTGGGACCACCACAAACCGAAGCTCATGGAGTGGCAGGTGAAAAATTGCGTCGATCCCGTCGGCATTCCCCTCAAGGGGGCGCCTCAGGCACTGGGCAATAAACCAGCCCTGCCCCTTTAAATCAAGGGGGCAGGTGTTGCCTGGGGGGATGGCCCCCTGGATCGACGCTATTAACTTGTAATGATCCAGGGCCGAAGCCACTGGACCCCTGTTAAGATTTATTTAATATATTTTATAATTTATAAAAAAAATTATTTCTAATTGTTTGGTTTTATCTTCTTAATCTTACATATTTATTTAAAAAAAATAATTTATAATTATTAATATTTTTTATTTAAAAAACTTTATTATTCATTATTTAACAATTATTTTTAATTTATATAAAATTCACTCTGACGTTGTATATTTCTATTGATATTTTATTATATTATTTATTTTATTTGTATTTTAAAATATAGATAATAAATAAATAATAAAAATCACATCCATTTATTTAAATTATATATTTTTGTAATTTAAAATTAAATATATTTTTTTTTATTTATTTGTTTATATTTGTTTTTCCTTTTTTATAGAATTACGACAAAAAAAGATGCGACTTACCTTGTCGAAAATTGTTTCTATCTATATTATGTTTATCTATCTATCTCTCTATCTACAAAAAGAATTTCGACTATATAAACAAGGATGATGGGGTTGGACAAGGGAGCAATTTTATAGTTTTGTCCTTACTTCCTTCATAGTGTCCAGCTTGTCTAACTTGGATGATTTCTGAAATGAGGGATTACTAGTCATACAGTTGTTGTTTTTTCAGCACTTGGACTTTAATGAAATGCTCGGTGAACAAAACTAGATGGGAACCACATAAGAATGCTGCATGATGTTTTAAACAAATTCTGGATTAATATTATTTGGATTATTCGGGCTTTTGCCCTCATCTTCCTTGTTATCTGTACAACGTTTCGGCCGATGTGCCCTCCAGTCTTCTTCGGGTGTTTTTTGTCGGATTTGGGAACCTTCTTTTCAAACTCAGGAACCTTCTTACAACAAGAAGGTTACTGAATCGGACAAGAAATACCCGAAGAAAGCTGCAGGGCACATCGGCCGAAACATTGTACAGATAACAATGAAGATGAGGACAATAGTCCGAATAATCCAAGTAATACTAATTATCAAGCCTCATCTAAATTCTGAGAAATTCTGGATTGTGTACATATGTGTGTATACATATGTGAGTATACACACTTATGAACTAAAAAAGTTTTTTATGAGCAGATTATAGAGGCACCACAAACTGTAGTGGTTTCTAATTCTGGCTATTAATGAGCATTTATAGGGACTTTTTATAACAACTAATTTTTTTAAAGAACTTTGAGAGATCTTTTTTTCTTTTCCCTCTCTCTTTTTTTTTTTTTTTTTTTCTTTTTTTTCTTGGGTTTTGTGACTGTTTTCCCTTTGTAGTGTTGTTTCCTCCTCATCCCCAATCATTCATGTTTTGGGGGGGGGGGTTATAATCATTTTGTCTAGTTCCAGGTGACTTGCTCCCACAAAGTCCACCTCCACATCACACTTTGAGGTCAGTTCAATGCCTGTGGCATGCTAAAAGGCAAGTTTCCCAGGAACTGAAGAATTTTCCTAACCCCAAGGGGTTAACATGAGGGGGGCCTCACACTAAACTTGACCTTTTGTCACATTGTATCTTTGTAGGGGATGAATAAAACTCAACCATTAGGGACCCAGTGAACTACTTTTTTTTTGTTGTTTATTTATTTTATTTTTTTAAAATTTTTATTAAAATTAAAAATCTTATTTTTATAAATATTTTTTTGATAAAAAATGTTTGTATTTTAAATTTATATATTTTTTCATTTTCTTTTATTTATTTATTTATTTATTTATTTATTTTTATTTACTTAATTTTATTGTATTTATTTTATCAAGCCCATTAGAGGCCCAGAAAACTACTTTTTTGTTTTTTTAGATTTTTAAGTTTTATAAGGTTTAAAAATAATTTTATTTTTATAAATATAAAGGAAGATATGCGGCTAATGCGCTGCTTTGAAACTTGTGGTAACAAAAGCTTACCACGATAGATATAGCTCTTACTTCTGTAATTGAGCACTTCATTTTCCTTCCTCCAATATATATATATATATATATATATATATAAATATAAATTTTTCTTTATTAAAATTCATATAAAAAAAAAAATTTTTACCCAAACTTTACATCATGGGGGGGGATGTCCTTCATTATCTTAAAAGCCATAGACAGTAAGAGGTGAAGATACATTGATAAGTATTCTTGTTGTTTCTAATGACCATTCAAGTTAGTCATACCTGTGATTATAAGAAATTGATTTTCTGCTAGAATTATAAAAATAACTTCAGGCTTTGTCATCCAAACTAGATATTGTCATAAGAAGATATTGGTATGGGTTGGTGTTGTTATTTCATGGGATAGTCAGAGTTTGAGAGATGGAGTGAGAGAGAATTGATTGAGTGAAGGGTGAGTTGAGGGGAGATGGATGGATGGATGGAGTGAAGGGTGAGTTGAGGGAGATGATGGATGTGGAGTGGATGGATGGAGTGAAGGGTGAGTTGAGGGGAGATGGATGGATGGAGTGAAGGGTGAGTTGAGGGATGGATGGATGGAGTGAAGGGTGAGTTGAGGGGAGATGGATGGATGGATGGATGGAGTGAAGGGTGAGTTGAGGGGAGATGGATGGATGGATGGATGGATGAAGGGTGAGTTGAGGGGAGATGGATGGATGGATGGAGTGAAGGGTGAGTTGAGAGAGAGAAGGATGGATGGAGTGAAGGGTGAGTTGAGAGAGAGAATGGATAGACAGTAAGTAAAGAGAGAGAGAGAATGGATAGACAGTAAGTGGTGAGAGAGAGAGAGAATGGATAGACAGTAAGTGGTGAGAGAGAATAGATTGCGAGGGAGGGATAAAAATAGACGGACAGTGTGTGGGGGATGACTTGAGAGAGAGATAGCGCATAAAAAAGATGGACAGAAAGAGAGGGCTAAAATAGTGAGGTAGGGACGGATGGCAAGAGAGCGAGTGAGTGAGATATAGATAGAGGAAGAGGCAACTCTCCTTCCTTTGATAACTGACGTAATGACTAAAATCATCATGATCATCATCATCATCATTTTCCTTTACTTTGAATATCCCAAATTCTATTACGTTGATTGATCCAATCATCTGATCACAGCATCTATTTTCTAAGTTCAGACTGGAATTGGTCTTGTCCGTTTAGGCGTTGCACAAGTGCAATTTTCAAACTTTGTGTATCTATCGTGGGGGGGAGGGCGGGCGGAAGCAGGGGAGAATGTGGTCGATTGTCTTCTATAGAATGGGAAATGAAAGGTTATGAAGTACGTAATAATGGCACTTAAGCCCGCATCACCCACACACGGATGTCTACAAGTGCACGTACGTTGTAGGTAATTTAGGATGGAAATAATCAGTATTAGATATCGTTAGATGCTGTTCGGATCGAGATGGTCAAGAATCTGATTCATCTTTTTATTAGGAGATAAAAGCCAGATCTCCAGTTATATACGTTCTTCTTACGTTCTGATTTATCTTTCTAAGTTTTATGATTTTCCCACGTTTTTACTTTCCTCACTTTTATCTCATTTTAGAAGAACGCCTGTAGTGTAATAGTTATTATTGTAGAATATATATATATATATATATATATATATATATATATATATATATATATACATACTAGCAAAAGTACCCTGTTGATACAACTAGCTATATGATGCTTTCCGAAAATCGTTTTATTTTTGTTTAATTAATTAATTATATCCCTTAATCAGAAAAATCAATAACCAAATTTGGTGTGTTTCTTAGTTATAAGGATATCAAGGTGTTTGCAAGATTTTGAATCTGAGTCACTTCTATTTTTGGACTTATAAGTCGACATGTACATACCAAACTTCCAATAGATATAGATATATACATAATGTATAGAAAAAATAGTATGAAAAACACACGTTGTTAAAATGAATATATCTTTATATCATTTTCATTGCTAATATTGACAATATTTCGATTTATAAAAAATCATCATCAGAGCATAATGATAATTAGGTAATAATGAAAATGATATAAAAATATATTATTTTAACAACAATGGGTGTTTTTCATACCCTTCTATCTATAAATATACAGTTGGATTGATTTCCTTTCTTAACTTATATATATAGGAAAAAACTTAACAAACGGTTATTCCGTAATAAATTTATTTTGACCAAAAGCTCAAAAGGCTTTTAAAAATTAAAAAAAAAATTTTTACATATTAAAATATTGCTCTGTATTTAATCTAATTTATTGATTCTTGTACATTGAGCTCTCTTTAGGGATTTATAAAAATCCTTGTATGAATATATGTTTGCACCTACAGGAGCATACAGTATTGTTATACAGTGAGATTTTGAGGATCCCACATGGAATCATCCCTTACTACCAGTCAATTGGATACCTTACATTTACATATATATATTATATATATATATATATATATATATTGAAAATGGCTAAATCCCCCCCCCCGCAAAAAAAAAAGTTTTACCCAAGAAATTGACTTTCTTCTCCCTTACTAACCAAACCCCACCGCCTCTATTTACCTTTTTCACCCCCCTCTTTTCCTATGTATCAAAATTTATATATATATATATATATATATATATATATATATATATATATATATATATATAATTTTTTTTTGTATTTCTATTTTTAGAAAAACGAATTCAATCTTTTTTTTTCTGTTGCATAACTTTTTATTTCTTTTCTATATTACATCCTTTTGTATTTTAACATGAAAATATAGAAGCTGAAAGGTCAGTTATTGAATATTTGTAGCTGAGAGAAATAGTCCGTTATTTGATGACCTATAAGAATCCTTCCCCCTCCTTCCTCGCTTACATTTCATTTTATCCATTACTGGCATATGTAGAAATAATGGATAGGCACTTCTGCCTCGGTCCAAATTTCAAATTGGAGAGGGAAATTACTTTATTATCTAAATTAGAGCAATCTTAAATATATTGCTCTAGTAAAAATCTCTCTATAATGTGCCATTTTCACTGGGTTATCATTACATACATGCACACATACATACACTCACACAGTTACACAGAAACAGTTACACACACATTCATAAATACAGTTGCATACATTCATACACATAGTCACATACACACACACACACACTGATACAGTTGCATACATGCATACAGATACAGTTACATACACACACACACACTTATACAGTTGCATACATACATATATACACACACACACACACACACACACACCTGCTGATACAGTTGCATACATACAAACATGCACACACACGCTGATACAGTTATGCATACACACACACACACACACACACACACGCTGATACAGTTATGCATACATACACACACATGCTGATACAGTTATGCATACACACACATGCTGATACACACACACACACACACACACACACACTGATACATACATACATACATACGGGTACAGTTACATACATAGTCATATGAATCATTCACGTTTGAAAATGCGGAAAATTCTTTATTTAATCCATCTGAATGTTAAGAGCTGATGAAAAACTAAATATAAACAATGAGCACAATTCCCTAACCTCTAGGCATAAAATAAGCCCAAACAGATTGATATGCTGTTAAAATCAATCAATTAGTCTACTAGATACCGGAAGTGATTTTTATTATTATTATTATTATTGAGTTTTTCACACCTGCCATAGCTGGTGGTTCACTGGAGGTTGAGTGACAGCAAGTCTTCTCAGGTCTCCAGGTCTCTTCTGAGTATTAGAGCTGATCTTAACAGTGCTGTAGTTTGGATGGTCTTGATTCTTCCTCTGATTTCCAATTCACCCAAATTCTTTTCCAGAACTTTTGGGTCCATTCCAAGTGCACCAATTACAATTGGCACAATCTTTACCTTCATGTTCCACAGTTTTCTCTGTTCTCTAGCAAGGTCCAAGTATTTGTTTATCTTTTCGCTTTCTTTCACTTTCACTCAGTGGTTATTATTATTATTATTATTATTATTATTATTATTAACTTGATTTAAAAATCTGAATGTATTTGTTCACATATAATGCTGAATCTCTTCATTCTAGAAAGCACCCATTGCAAAAATCTGGGTGGTATGGAGGACTTTTTAACCCCACCCCCAGCCCCGAAAAAAGTCAAATCAGATTTTTCAGCCGTTTCTGATGATGTATAAAACATGCAGCAAAGCTTTCATATTTCTTAAGTAGGACAATTTAAATAAAATGAAATAATTAAGGAGATAAGTTTATAATTAGCATAAATTAGCTTATGGGGTGGGTGGGGGATATTGTGGTAGATAGCTTCTAAAATATGTTAATCTTTCTCGACTTTGTGTCTAGATTTTCATAACAGACGTTTATGTTTAAAAATAAACTTATCTGGTTTTAAAGCAGTTATTTATTTATTTTATTTATTTATTAAAAAAAAAATGTTGTGTACCTTTCTGTGTATATTGTGTGTGTATATTGTGTGTGTATATTGTGTGTGTGTGTGTGTGTATTGTGTATGTGCGTTTGTATATTGTGTGCGCGTGTGTGTATTGGTACATTGTGTGTGTGTGTATCTTGTGCATGTCCTTTTCTTCCTTTTATTTTTTTTTTTTTTTTAAGTGTTTAACTGAAAACAGAAAGAATGACCTTATTCACATTCCAAGATATATATATATACCAAGCGTGTTGGTAGATCCTTGCGGAGAGAAAAAAACCAGCAGAGAGTTTGATTGTAAATTAAGGATTCAGATTTTAGCCCTGAAGAGCTTTATGCGAAACTAATAGTAGGTTCGTCTGACTCAGTAGATTATCTTTATTATATATATATATATATATATATACATCTCAAAGTAATTTGTGCTGATAAGATAGTTTTAGTTAGAGCTCCAGAATTGGAACTTCACCATTTAGATACAGTTTAAAGTCATACACAGGATACCAAGACCCTCAGCCACCGTCTTCTAGCACATATATGACAAGAAGGGTTGGGGTTTGACATAAGGGCAATACGATAAATCCAATCATATAGGTGCTAGGGTTTGACATGACCAGCCAATTGATCAAAGGGCTTCTCCAACGGTCTAGCCTAAGTAACGGTCAAAGTTAAATATTGCAAGTCATGGACTGCTCAGCCACCAAGATTCCATCCTTAAGCATCATGGTTTGCCACCCATAATTAACAGGTGGGGTTACCCCTCTACTGAGGTGCAGTTGGCGTAATCTATAGTCCCAGCCATCAGGTCAGTGTATTAGTATCACCAACATCACTAGCAATACGTGCATTAACTAACTAAGCTACACCCACTCGTCTAGTCATCACGTTATTTATTAAGCTCGGCTTAATATAAAACGAGGTTGAACCGAAAGGTGGGAAATATAAGCACGATTATTATAAATAGTTCAGGTGGGAAAGCTCAGCCTACCTATCTTGATTGTGAAAATATAAAGATCTGATTGCTAGATGGGATTGAACCCTGATCTCTGGCATTGACGAGGGTGTTGGTTATTTTATGAAGTTATTTAAGGTATAAGGTCAGCTACTTTGTTGTCTCTGAGTAGAAGGGTTTTCTCGTTTTTAATGCATTCGGCATTTGCGTTCGCTTTGCTTTTGTCTGTCTTGTTTTTATTAAAGGTGGTATTAGATGGATTCGCGTAAATCCTTGCCCTGGGTCAAAAGGTCGGTTCTTATTGGTCTCTTGCAGTGTAGTAATCCCGTTCGGCTGAGTCTCTTCTGGATTAGGCCACTGTCTGTTTCATGTGAGCAAGCCTCACATGAGACCTGCGTCAAATGTTTTAAGTTAAAAACCGTTGATTTATTTTTTTTTTATTACCCGGGATGAATTTTTTTGCTTAAATAATTTAGCTGTAAGTATAAAGCAATTATTCTTTTTTATCTGTTCGAATTAACTTATATATTTTAATGATTTTCCTCCTGTTTGATGTCTATTTGTATTGCGCATATTTTATTTATTTAAAAAAAATCTATTTCTGTCCATCTGTTAAGATAAACCGACAACTCTGTCATTTTTTGTATTATTCAGATTTTTCAGACTTCATTTTTTGTTATTATGTTTCTCCTAAAATAAGACCTACCTGCAAAATAAGACCTAGCGTGGTTTTTCAGACTGTTGAATTTATTGTTATCATGTTTCCTCTAAATCAAGACCTGCCACGATTTTTCACAGTTGATTTTATTGTTATTGTGTTTCCCCTAAAATAATACCAAGTGTGATTTTTCAGGGCAATCTTAGTATAAGCCCTTCCCTTTGAAATAAGCCCTATTTCTATTTCTGTCCATCTATTAAGATATAACGACAACTCTGTAATTTCTTGTATTATTCAGATTTTTCAGACTTCATTTTTATTGTTATCATGTTTCCCCTAAAATAAGACCTACCTGCAAAATAAGACCTAGCGTGGTTTTTTAGACTGTTGAATTTATTGTTATCATGTTTCCTCTAAATCAAGACTTACCACAATTTTTCACTGTTGATTTTATTGTTATCGTGTTTCTGCTAAAATAAGACCTACCTGCAAAATAAAACCTAGTGTGATTTTTCAGGGTGATCTTAGTACAAGCACTTCCTTTTAAAATAAGTCCTAGTTGAGAGCAGCAGACAGATGAAAGAAATAAGCATTCTTCACAATTCTATCATGCGATGCATTGCAAACACTTGACATCCCTTGAAAATTAGCCCTAGTGTATGTGTGTCTGTGTGTGTGTATATAATATATAGTATGAACAAAAAGTGATAAGACAAACAGGAATATTTCTTATATGTTATTTATTCTCAACTAGTTTTGACCTTAGGTCATCGTCAGGAGAAAATTTGTTATTTGAAGAAATTGTTTTTAGAGTTTTTTTGAAAGGGAGTATTATAAAATAATTATAGAAATTGAAATATTTTTTGAGAGTTTGACATGCTATTATAATCCGGGTAGAGGAGTGTGTTGGTAGTAGCAAGTCCATCTGTGCCGTGAAAAAAAAACATATACACACATATATATATATATATGTGTGTGTGTGTCTTGTGCAATCTGTAACAAAGTCTGTAAGTCAACTTCTGGTCTTAAGAGACATATGGTGGTGCATAAGCATAAAATTTTATCATCTGATACAACGGGAAGAACACACACATATAATGTATGTGTGTGCAATAAGCACACCCCTGATAATTTTTATATATAATGAATATTCTAACAAAATACTGAATTAAAGTGCATAACCTGGTTTAAGTACAACGTGTGGGTTATGTCTATTTAGGTACAAGCTAATCTCCTGCATGAAATCATAATAGAATTAATATTTGAAATCAACGGTTGTTTCTTTCTATTCCTAGTTTGTTTTTTTTGTTTATGTTTTGATTTTGACCGTATGAAATTATTACTCAATATATATTTATATTTTACCCAAAAAGTAGGTCTTCAAAAATAAACATATATTCTAGTATATATGATTAATGTTTTGTATTTATATTTTTGGACTGTAGTCCTCATCTTTATTGTTATATACACAATGTTTTGGCTGATGTGTTATTTTTGCCTATAGTCAGGATTGAACCAGCAACCTGCAGATGATTGTATTACCTCAACCTTTATATCTGTTGCACCATGTGTCCATGTATATAACAACAAAGATGAGGACAACAGTCTGAAAAATCTAAATGATACAAATTATCAAGCCTCATCTCAAAAATTCAACAAGAAACACCTGAAGAAGGCCGAAGAGCACATCAGCCAAGACATTATGTATATAACAATAAAGATGAGGATAACAGTCTGAAAAATCTAAATAATACAAATTATCAAGCCTCATCTCAAAAATTCAGACTGATTATAAATGTTTGGTTTTTTTTTGTTTAAAAATTTTTTTTTTTTTTAATAATGCTATTAAATATTCAGAAGAGATATTTCAATTATTGAAATACTTTTTAACATTAAAAAAGTGTCCCATTGTCGTTTAATGGTTAGCAAGCTAGTCTTGCAGATCCATGGAGAAATTAGGCAGGTCCTAACATCACCAAAGTTTAATAATCTGAAAAGTAAACATAATACTGTGACTGGAGTTTTAACTTCCTTACTACAATGTTGTACATTAGCCACTACACCACCTACGGGACTCCCCCCTCCCATTGACTATTTCATTTCATTTATTCATCTAATTCATTTTATAAATATTTCTTGCTGCTATACATTCCCATCTTTGATTCTACTCTTTTATTCTTGGACTTATTCTTAGAATAATGAAAAGAAAGAAATCTTTTAGTTCCATAAAACCAATTGGTGCAAAACAGTTTGTGGCCCGGAGAACATTTAGACACTTCGGTTGGCTTCAAAAAAATGTCTACACACAGATGTTTTGGACACTTGAGATAATATATAAAACATTGCACAGCTTTCATATTTCTCATTTAATAAAACAAACCAACAACAAAATAAAACAAACTTTCTGAAGTTTAACAATCTAATACAAACATTTTATTACTTCACAATCTTCATATAAAGATGAGGACAACAATGAATCTGCAAGTCTAGCTTGTTAACCAATACACCATGATGGGACGCCTTTAGGTTTGGTCTGTTTGTTTTACAGCATATCAACCCTTTTCGGGTTATTTAATGCTGAAATTATTTTGATAAAAGTTTGTTTCAAATTCTTAGTATTATTTGTATTATTCGGACTATTGTCCTCATCTTCATTGTTATCTGTACAACATTTCGGCCAATGTGCCATCCAGCCTTCTTCAGGTATTTCTTGTCAGACTCGGTAACCTTTTTGAACTCGGGAACCTTCTTGTAACTTTGAACCTAACCTTTTATTCTGTCCGCGGGGGTATCCTGTTCTCATTCCGCTAACCATAGCTGGGGTACAGTTGTTAAGCTATGTTAGTTATTATTCTATGTTACTGGTTCCCCTGACCAGGATTGAACCTGTAGTATAAAGATAACTGTCACTTAGAACTATCTTAACCTAAATCCTTTATCCATTAGACTATATGTCCAATTTGACTCTATACAAACATTTTATTATTTTCATCTTCTTATAAAGATGAAGACAACAAACAATGGATCTGCGAGACTAGCTTGTTAACCATACACCATGATGGGATGCCTTTAGGTTTGGTCTGTTTGTTTTACAGCATAAACCCTTTTCAGGTTATTTAATGCTGAACCAAGTCATTTTGATAAGTTTCTATGTTTCAAGTTCTTAATATCTTCAAATTGGTATAAATAATATTCATTAACTTCATTTGGTTGTTTTTTGTTTTTTTTTAAATTTTTATGGCATATCAACCCTTTTTGGGTTATTTAATACCGAAACAAGTAATTTCGGTAAAAATTTCTGATTCAAGTTCATAATGTCTTCAAGTCTATTAATAATGGAGATTTGCTTCCGGTTTTTGTCTCTAACAAAAACTACGTCGCTGCTTACATCACATTACCCAAAATCATCATAACATAGAATAAATACACTCAAAATTTGAACATGCAGCATTAGACAGTCCTCATTGTTTTTTAAAACAAGTTTTGATAAATACATGACTGGTATTATATATCTATATATAGTTTGTTTAATTTTAATACATATTTAAAGTTTACATTTCAAATTGTTTTATTTTTTAATCCTTTAATGAATTTGATGATTTTACTTTCTTGGGGTACAAACTCTTTGACAATGAATTTTTAAATCCCACACACTCTGGCAATATCTTTCAAAAATTAATTTTTACATCGCCTGGAGGGTGTTTTTTTTTTATTTTGCTAGTTGATATAAATAATGTTCATAAACTTCATTTGGTTTTGTTTTGTTTGTTTTACGGGATATCAACCCTTTTCGGGTTATTTAATACCGAAACAAGACATTTTGATAAAAGTTTCTATGTTTCAAGTTCTTAATGTCTTCAAATTGGTAGAAATAATTTTCATTAACTTGGTTTGTTTAATGGTTTGTTTAATGGTTTGTTTAATGGTTTGTTTAATGGTTTGTTTAATGGTTTGTTTAATGGTTTGTTTAATGGTTTGTTTAACTAGCAAATATATGCACCCTCCGGGTGCAAGTATTTAAGTTTTAATGTAATAAAATATTGTATTAAATTAGAAAGGCTAATGAAACTAAATAAGAATACAGATAAAAAGATTTGAAACAGAGGGAGTATAATAAAAGATTTGAAACAGAGGGAGTATAATAAAAAATGGAACAACTGAAATTTACTCTTCCATCACTCTCGTCTTTCATTGTTTTTGTTTTTTTCTAATTTAAGTATTTAGTTAAAAGAGGAAGTAAAGAATAAAATGACAGTTATTTTATCTTGTTAATGGATTTCATTTAAGATTCATTGAAGAGATTTTTGCTTATATTCATCAAAATAAAACCAAACAGTTAGAAATCAATAATACTAAGCACATATTTATTAAATTTGATTTTTAAATATTAATATGCAAATTAGCCTTCCCGTTCACATTGTAAAGCGCTATTTTGTTGTATATATAAATATAATTGCATGTTGTTAGTATGTAGACATAGTTAACAGTATTAATAATGTTAGACAATTTTATTAATAATTGAGGTTTAGATAAAAATAAAATCATGGAGAATGTGATGTCAATAACTAAGAGAATTGTGATTTGAGTAGGAATATAGTTTCGGTTACAGACAGAAAAACACACAATCTCCATTATAATAAGATATAGCATGACAATTCTGTGTGTCATTTAATGACAAAAGTTGACAGAGCCTGAGACAAAAATTTGCACTCCATTTTCCTTTGCTGGTGCAATTTTTATAGATGAATTTCGTGGATATCTCATATCCGATTCACAATTTTAAACACATTTCTACTTCTCTCAAGTGCATACTCTCAAACAGATCCCTCATATTATTTCTATTTAAATATTTAGATAGTTAAGGGCCGGGTTAGCTCAGTAGTAGAGCGTTTGGCTAGAAATCACAAGGTTCCTAGTTCGATCCCGGTCCTCGCCAACACAGCGTATGAGTAGCACAGGGATCTGTGCGGTAAAGTAAGGAGCTGATGGGAGGTGTGGCGCTCCACCTCAGATGCCAAAACAATCTCCCTGGTCTAGCGCTATTGAAAAGGGGATAGACTCCCTCGTTGACTGTTTGATACCGACTTTAGGCCGCCCCGACGACGACTTTACTTTATATATATTTACCAACCCCTCCAAAACACACAGGATGTTACACAAAGTGAAGTGTGGTGGTGTACTGGTTAGTTGTAGGAAATGGACTCGTCTACAAAACATCTTCGGCATAAAATAACCTAACAACAGTTGACATGCCGTAAAATCCAACTAACCCACAACCAACCTTCAACAGTATGCTTCAGTTGTTCACGTTGTTATTAAAGAGGTGTTTTCTTTTATACCTGGTTGTGCAATGGTTAGAGTCATAGGAAATGGACTCATCAAGAATTGTGACTTGGGTATTGGATATAGTTTCGGTTACAGACAAACAGACCCACAATCTCTATTATAATAAGATTTCATAACTTTCATAACAGTTTAATTTTCAGTAGTACATCTCGATGGCAATGGATTGGGACCATATGACCTTTAGGCACCCCTTTTGCGATCTCGTTTCATGAGGACATTTTTTTTCATTTACACCTTCAAAATCCGGTTGTTTGTTTAGGGTTAGGGGTTAGTTTTATTATTTTAAAAAAACTCTAAAAATCGTCTGTTAACAAACAACCGGATTTAGACGGTGTAAATGAAAAAAATGTTATAGGTAACAAAAAGGAAAAATAATACAAAAAAAAAAAACAATGTGATAAGTTTTGAAGCCAATCCTTTTTATAGTATTCATATTTCATTGTAGTAATTGGACAATCCTTTCTTTTGTAATAAAGGAAATTCAAACTCAACTAAAAAACCCACCCAAACAATTAGGCTGAATAAGTAGGTATTTACCCAACCCGTTTGCCACAGGTAGGATGTGATGTAAGGTGGCAGGTATGGGGCTTGCAGTAAGGATCGAACTTGCTATTTTTAGTAGTAATGGATCTGCAAGACTATCTTGCTAACCATTACATCATGTTGTGATGTGCCTCTTTGTTTCACAACTCATTCACCACAGGTAAGATGGGACATAAAGTTGCAAGGATCAACTTTTTAATAATGGATCTGCAAGTCTAACGTGTGTATCATTACACCTTCATGGGGTACCCTGACAAATCTTAAAATTGTGTGTGTGTGTGTATATATATATATATATATATATATATATATATATATATATATATATATATATATATATAGAGGGATAACTCTGAATTAAAAATTCCTGTGGTCGGTCGTTGATTGGGTTTGTGGCAACCCTTGATGCATCAATTCTTTCCTATCGACTGTGCCAAAAAGTGTGGATGGTCCAACACAAGCCTTCACCACTATAAACAAATCACTGTGTGGGTGTTCATTGTATGTGTGAACCCTCATGCGTCGAAAATCGACGAGAGAGTCCATGTAATATATATATATATATGTATGTATGTGTGTATGTGTGTGTGTGTATTTTATACATTCACATACACACGTCTAAGATAAACAAAAAGTGATAAGACTAACAGGAATATTTATTTTATGTTGTTTATTGTTCTCAACTAGTTTCGACCTTAGGTCATTGTCAGGAGAAAATTTCTTGTGAAAGAAATTGTTTTCAGAATTTAAAAAAAAAAGTTTTCAAAGTGTTTGACAAGCTACAAAAGAGAGGAAAAATGTACTGGTAAAAGTGACAAGTCCATTTGTTTAGTAAAAAACATCTTCTGGTTTAATTCACTTGGATAGTTTTTTTTTTTTTTTTATATATATATATATATTATATGAAAGCTGTATGTATATATAAATGCACTGTTTTTTTTTTGGGGGGGGAGGGTTCGAAACAGGAAAATAACCATGAAAAAAAATAGATTTAAAATTCAAATAAAGTAAGAGCAACAATATCACTCATATATGTTCATATATTCTGAATATATTGGCAGAGTTATGTCGATTTTTAGCTCTCCAAATTTGATGGGGTTGGCAAAAAATTGCGACTTTTTTAAATCTATTTTTGTCTGTAAAATGAGTTCTAGAGCTTCCCTACTCCTCAAAATTGGTTTATAAAAAAAGCATTTTTACCTAAGAAATCCAAAAATTCTATTGAAAAAGTCAGTCAACCAATTTTAAGTTTATTGATAATTTCTGATTTTTTTATAGCAAGATCAATATCTCGATGTGTCACTGAATCTATAACAAAATTTTTAAAAATTATTATTTCAAATATATTGAACATTATTTGTACCAAAAAGATAGTTTGGTTTTTGCTCAGAACCAAAGCTACAATATTTTGATTTGACATGGAATTACCCATAAATAAATATTATCAGAATTTTCTATTATTTCTGTATTCTTATTTCTTTTTAATTTTATTTTCACAGAATGTGGTTTTGTACTTGACCCTCAGCCATGGATGACGTCGATTTATTCCAGTTACCTGAGAAATGTCTCTACGAAGACACCTGGGATCGTCATCACAGTTTGTCATTAGCCACTACAAAAGGATTACGAAATCCCCCAGGAGAAAACAATTGTTTCTTGAACAGTGCCGTACAGGTAAGGGGACTATCAAAATATTATACATATATTGTAAAAAAAAAACAATTGGTTCTTTGGTGACCATTATAGAGGAATTGATGTGCCATAAAAAAAAAAAATTATTTTCAATGAGATTGAAATTTTTTTTTTTTTTTTTTTTTCAATTGTTGATTTTTAGAAGAAATTTTTTTTGTCTCTTTAGTAAATTATACTTCTGGCTATATATATATATATATATATATATATATATATATATGATTAAAAATTGAGGAATAACGGATAAAACACAAATAACTTCATTCAATTGATATTTCGCCTCAGTATGTTAACAAAGCTTTGTCAGAAATTATTTTAAGTTTTATCTGTTATATGAACACGATCCACGTCACTTAAATGTTAAACAAGCCACAGTCTAAAAAAAAAAAAATTTTAGCATTATATCATCCCATCGCGTGAAAACGCTTCACGTTTATATAAACACTAAAAAAACTACTGGTTTTTAAAATCTCAACCATTTGACTCATCTGAAGATTGCATAAGCAATTTGAAAGTTTTGGTGGATGGATACAGTTTGTATTGCAAAGAATAAAATGTTATTAATATTCATAAAATTTGTTGATAAGTGAATGAAGCGTGTTTACCAATATTATTGTTTCGGGAAAAAAATAAAACTGTGAAACATTTAAGAGTTTATGTATTAAATATATGAAAAATTTTAAAGAAATTAATGTAGATAAAGGTATATAATTAAAGTTGTTAATAGTTATAAGTTGAAAGAAAAGAAAATAAATTATTGTAGAATAGAAGTAAATAGTTATAAATAGATGGGCTTGTTGTCACTTGTTTTTTGTTTTTTTATAATTGTCTTTCTTTCTATATATAACCATCTACCACTATAGTTATATTCCATTCTCTACATCATTTTTCTTAAACTATATCAAAATATACCACTTAATAAATAATACTCATTTACTCATTTTTCCTCATATATATATAATATATATATATATATATATATATATATATATATATATATATATATATATATATATATTTGGTTGAGTATTGACTAATTTGCACATTACATCACACCAGTATAAATAGAATACTTATAAAGTTGTATTTTTTTTTTCTTTTACAATATGCACATCTCCCACTGATGGTCTATGATGGGACCAAAAGTACTTGGGAACATATTAGTCAATTTCTGGCTGACATTATAACATCCATTTGTCAACTTGAAATGATTGAAACCAAAATACGTACATAAAAGATGTCTGTATTATTTAACTAAATATGTCTGCAGAAATTCTGTTCAAATACACACACGCACACCGGCCAACATTTATATATATATATATATATATATATATATATATATATATATATATATATGTTGGTCGAGACATGTCCAAACTTGCCGTGCTATTTGCAGTCATTCCATTTTATGATAACAAGCTCATCGATATAATACTCATCAATAGCAGATGTTGTCTTGGTTTCATCTCTCTCTCTATTCCCCTCATTTCCCCCCCTCTCTCTCTCTCTCTGTCTATTTCCCCCTCTCTCTCTCTCTCTCTCTATTTCCCCCTCTCTCTCTCTCTCTCTATTTCCCCCTCTCTCTCTATTTCCCCCTCTCTCTCTATTTCCCCTCTCTATTTCCCCCCTCTCTCTCTCTATTTCCCCCTCTCTCACTATTTCCCTCTCTCTTGATCTCTCTATTTCCCCCCCTCTATTCCCCCTCTCTCTCTCTCTCTCTCTATTCCCCCCTCTCACTATTTCTCTCTCTCTTGATCTCTCTATTTCCCTCTCTCGATCTCCCTCTCTTGATCTCCCCCTCTCTCTCTCTCTCTATTTCCCCCTCTCTCTATTTCCCTCTCTATGTTTCTCTCTCTCTTTCCACCCCTCTCTCCCTCCCCACTCTCTCTGTCCATATCTCGCTCTCTCTCTCCATTCCCCCCCCCTCACTTTGCTTCTATCTCACTAATACCTCGTTTTATTCAGGGTGTGTTATTGGAGTCAAGTAAAGATAAAAAAGAAAATCTAAAAATCATTCAACCTTCTCATTCCCGCCATAATCAATTGTTCCCTTTTTTTTTCCTACACAGCCATCATAACTGTTTTCCTTTTTAATTATTTAACAAAAAACAGTTTTGTTTTCTACTCCTATTTAAATGGGAATTATCAGTTAGATAAAGAAAATAGAATTGAAAAATCCATTCATTGTTTATGACATTTAGTACAGTGTGTTCACAAAGTCAATGTGCACTTTTTTTATGAACAGACATATATATATATATATATATATATATATATATGCTGTAGATAGAAGGAAAGTGGTCAAGAAATGATCAACTCAAAACAAGTCACAGGGTGGTACGTTTCGTCTGTATGCACAGACTTTCTCAGCCGATCTGAGCAGATCGGCTGAGAAAGTCTGTGCATACAGACGAAACGTACCACCCTGTGACTTGTTTTGAGTTGATCATTTCTTGACCACTTTCCTTCTATCTACAGCATAACGTCGGATCATAAAAAATCCACCCTTCCTTCATATATATATATATATATATATATATATATATATATATATATATATATAGTATTTTTGGTTGGTACAACCCTCTTGGTCTTTTCTCTTTTTTCTTTTTTTTCCCCCCAGGTGAAGTTTGGTAGTATATTTTTACTATTTGCTTTTCTTTTTTCTTACCACAGGGGTTTACCAATAAGTTTAGTGTATGTATGTAAATATATATATATATATAAAAGTAATTGGTAATTTGCTTGAAGCATTGTTAAGTATGTTATAAAATAATAAAATTTGAAGGCAATTAGACGATAAAGCTTCGCTTTGAAATCGATTAGACATATAAACATCTTTTTGTCTTTATTTTTTACGCATTGTATTGCCTTCGAATTTTATTATATATATATATATATATATATATATATACTAGCAAATATATGCACCCTCCGGGTGCAAGTATTTAAGTTTTAATATAATGAAATATCATGTTAAATTAGAAAGGCTAATGAAACTGAATAAGAATGCAGATAAAAAGATTTGGAACAGAGGGGGTATGATTGAAAAATAGAACAACTTTGAAACTAACTTTTCCATCATTTTCCGTTACTCCCGTCTTTCATTGATAAATTTTCCTAATTCAACTATTTAGTTAAAATAGGAAGTAAAGAATAATATTACAGTTATTTCTTCTTGTTAATGGATTTCTTTTAAGATTTATCCCTGAGATTTTTGCTCATATTCAATAAGATAAAACCAAACAATTAGAAATCAATAATACTAAGCATATATTTATTAAAATCAAATTTCTAATATCAATATGCAAATTAGCCTTCCCATTCACACTGTAAACCGCTATTTTGTTGTATATATAAATACAATTATGTTATTATATGTAGATATGCTCAACAGTCTTAATGATGTAAAACAATTTTATCAATAATTGAGGTTTAAATAAAAATAAATTCATGGAGAATGTGATGTAAATAACAAAGGGAATTGTGACTTGTATAGTAATATAGTTTCGGTTACAGACAGAAAAACCCACAATCTCCATTATAATAAGATATATATATATATATTTTAATCTAAAGATCAGGTAAAGAGATCTTCCTTACGATGTAGTAGTTTTTTAATTGTCGTAGTTTGCAGAGCTCAATGTATGCTCTTATTGTCAGTCACAGAGCAAAATTATCAGGAAAAAATAACAAGATTTAGATTTTTAGCATTAGACAATTCACGGGTCAATTTTTCTAGGTTCCCTGAAATAGTCTATAAGCTAAAAATCTAAATCTTCTGTCATATATACCTATGTATGTATTTATCAGTTAAATTCTCCCTCATACTTGTAGCGGTGCTGATGGGTCAGGGCATTCATAAATTGAACGGCTATGATTTTTTTTAAATTATAGAATCATGCCAAGGTTACCTGATGACAGCTGATACTATGCAAACAAATATATTTATTATTATAAATTTAGTTTAGGCAATTTCTTCAGTGTAGAATAACCCAACAATGGTTCACATGTTATAAAATCCAACCAATATCGTGTAATTATATCATAACTCGAACGGGCTTTGATTTTTTTTTTTTAAATTTTAGAGAAACATGCCTAGGTCACCTGATGACAGCTGATACTATGCAAACAAATATATTTATTATTATAAATTTAGTTGCATCTTATGCAATTTAATTGGTTGGGTCCCTTATTGGTCCTGTTTTGTGTTTCCCCTCAGCCTAACGTTGCTTAACTTTACGTTCAAGGCGAGACACAACAATTTTGATTTGGACATGAAACAGCCTGTTACGAGCTGACCAAAGGTACTTGATCGATACACAATGTATTTCTGTTTATTTTATTTCTCTCCCCTGCTGCTACCCTCCATTCGGGACATCCTAATCTCATCTCAGACCCCCTGACATACACAGATTTATTTTTTTATTTTTTATTTTTTTTTGTCAGTTGAAACTTTGGCTAAAAAAACTTTGACCAGCTGTTACGTGCGACTATCACTCTGTTCATCTTTGGCACTTCTAATACAAAATAACCCAATTTATTCAAATTTCGCTTAACTGGTTCAAGGCAGATAAAAATAGAGCGCTATTATTGTTTTTGTTTTACGGCAAATAAACCTTTTAATGCCGACAAAGTTTTTAAATAAATTCGTTCTTAATGGCTATGCAAATTCTTTTTATAAACTCATTTTTCTATTTGACCCATAGTAGAGACCCTAACAGGTACTACCACTCCGGGTCAGAGTGGACCTGGGAGTAATGGTGATGGAGTGCTCCACATTCCCCACCAGATAGTTTAATGTCATTCCCAGGACATAAAGACTCTCAGCCACTGCTTTCTAGCGCATATATGATAAAAGGGTTGGTGCTTGCCATAGGGACAATAGGGTTGGGAAAATCATATAGGTTCTAGGGCCTGACATGATCAGTCACTCCGACTGCTCGTCTAGGCTAAATAAGGGCCTAAGTGGACTGCTGCATGTCATGGACTGCTCATACACAAGGATTCCGTCCTTAAGCATCACAGGTTGTCTCTCACAGCCAACAGGTGGCTCCATTGGCTATTAAGATAGCTAGTAGTTAAAATACGAGGAAGAGTCAAGTTTTGCAATATTTTGATAATATGATGATGGCAGCTCCAGATGCTTTTTCTGAGGTTATAAAAGTATTGAACTACACTGAACTGCGAGACCCTGAGCTCACCTGATACTCTCCAAGTGCTACTCAGCCAAATTTGCCCATACCATTATAGTATGT
>CM042166.1:18648913-18661413 GCA_023376005.1 Doryteuthis pealeii | reverse complement strand
CCACTGCAAAATGACAGAGTATATATAAGACTCCACGATGTCATTCAAATCAAGCAGTCAAGCAGCCAATCAGAACTCAAGGAATGGAATCACCCAAATCACCCAGATTCATGGATGGATCATTCTTGAGTCCTATTTATACCAGCTGTCTTGGACACTGCTTGAGTTGTTCCGAGCTGCTGTTATTCAAACCAACAGTAGGCTAACTGACCTCAATAGAAAGGTTGTTTGTTTGTTTTTTACGGCATGTCAACCCTTGTTGGGTCATTTTATGTGGAAGACATTTTGATTGATTCATTCTTGATGGGTTCTCGTTTATTTTGTAAACTCAATTTTTCTTTTTAAACATATTTGTTAAAACTCATTTTGTTCTGTTTAACCCATAGATGGAACCCTAACAGGTACTACCACTCCGAGTTAGGGTAGACCTGGGAGCAATAGTGAGGAAGTGGTGCTCCACATACCCCAAACCTCCAGAACTGGAACTTCACCATCAGTTTGTTTAAGGTCATACCCAGAACATTAGCAGCCTTATGATAAAAAGGGTTGGGGTTGCCATGAGTGAGAGCAATATGGTTGAGACAATCATATAGGTGCTAGGGCTTGAGATGACTATCCGATTGATTGGAGGGGATTTTTCCGACTGCCCATCTAGCCTAAGTAAGGGCCTAAGTGGAGTGTTGTATGTCATGGACTGCTCATCTATGAGAATTCCATCCTTAAGCATCGCAGGTCGCCACCAACAGATGGCCACATTAGGGGATGTCTTATTCCTCTGTAGAGGTGCAGTCAGTGTATTCTAAAGTCCCAGCCAACAGGGCTGAAAATTGAAAGGCCAAGAAATATCATGTACAAAGAGGTACTTGGAGATTTAATAAAAATTTTTACTTGTTCAAAGGTGTTATATATATATAATTACACCTTTGAACAAATAAAAATTCTTATTAACTCTCCAAGTACCTCTTGGAGGCGCGTGGGCTAGTAGTTAAAGTCGTGGAAAATGGACTCGTCGATTTGAGTTCAATTCTTAGACGAAGCTGTTGGCATTTCACATAGTGCTAATACCCTTGGGAAAGGTATGAATCCATATATTCTCCCTCCATGGGTTAAATAGTAGGGTAGACTGGACCCTTCAGCCTTGGGTAGGTAACCAGTCTAGGAGAGGGATAACTCTGAATTCAAAATTCCAGAGGACGGTCATTTATTGGGTTTCTGACAACCCTTGATGCACCAATTCTTTCCTATCGACTGTGCCAAAAAGTGTGGATGGTCCAACACAAGCCTTCACCACTATAAACAAATCACTGTGTGGACGTTCATTGTATGAACACTCATAAGTTGAAATCGACAGGAGAGTCCATCATATATATATATATATATATATATATATATAATGCTTTTGTACTAATACCTTTGGGAAATGTATGAACCACCCTTATCCATGGACTGTTCTTCGATAATGGTGCTTTGGCATTAAATAACCTATGAAGGTTGATATGCCATTAAAACAAATAAACCAAACCAAAGAGTTTGATTTGACAATATTCATCTGATAACAAAAAATCCTATTTGAATTCTCAAGGTCATTGGACGTAGCTGTGACCAACTTATTGGTTACCAGCTGTGGCCAGTTGAATAAACCTAGGATCAGAAGGGGGGTTGGAAGGTACATGGCTGAAATGCTGTGTGTGTGTGTGTGTATATATATATATATATATATATATATATATAATATATATTTGGTTAGAAAATAAAATTAAAATATATACATATATTAAATTTTTTGAAAGCGAACTAATGCAAAATATATGTTGAGAAAACATATTTATTAAATTCTTTGGTGTTAAATACTTAATATTTTCAGCGCAAACGGCCATCTTCAGAGTATCGAAAGTTTTGAAAGTTTATATCCTTGTTTGTTGAAATCGACCGTGGTGTTATAATCCAGTGAATGTGATTTTCTGATGTATTTAACACCAAAGAATTTAATAAATATGTTTTCTCAACATATATTTTGCATTACTTCGTTTTCAAAAAATTTATTATTACATTTAAGATTAATGCTTCTAATGCTATAAGAACAAACAAAAATCTTTAATTATATGCATATATATATATATATATATATATATAGAATTTGGTTAAAAATAATGAAATCCTTATTGTTTTGAAGATTTTCTTTTTTTTTTTTCATTTCAAGTTTTCAAACAATTTATTTGATGTTATCATCTTGAAAGGCATTAAACAGTTGTCCGAAAGAGTTTTCATAAGTAAACCAAGTACTTTCTTTGTGTGTGTGTGTGTATAATATATATATATATATATATATATATATATATACTGAATATTTACTGTAATAATTTCTACTAAAAGCATTTTTTGGTTGTAAAAAGAAAAAAATGTTTTAATAGTTAAAATCTTGATTTTATTCATCTCAAATAAAAATGTTATATACATTTTTACATGAGATAAATAAAATCAAGATTTTAACTATTAAATTTTTTCGTCTATATATAAGATTTTTTTTTTTTTTTTTGAAGGCAAAATAATGCAATTTATGTTGGAAAAACATTTATTTAATTCTTTTGTGTTTTTATTATTTTTTAGTAAAAAAAAAAAATAATAAAGAACACGAAAGAATTAAATGAATATGTTTTTCCAACATAAATTGCATTATTTTGCCTTCAAAAAAAATCTTATTACATTTTATGATTAATGCTTCAAACACACACAAAAAAAATCTTTGTTTTTATATATATAATTAATTATGTAAAAATGATTCTCACACAAACTGTAAATGTTTGACAACACAATTTCTTTTAAAGATCTTTGTGTTGTTAATTGAAAAAATAAACAAAACAAAACTCGGTGAACGAGGTTAGCAAAATAAATACAATAAAAAGAAATGAAGAAATGAATTGGATTTGATTTAAATCTTCTTATCTTTCTAATTTTAATCCCCTTAAGACGTGTTTTAATTTAAACGTGGGAACATCACTTTGAAGCAGGTCCTAAATCTTGAAGGGATTGTGGCAATTTTTATTTTTCTGCTAATGCCTTTTGGAAAAAGCACTTCTTCATTAGCTTCATCCCATTAACCCACATCTTGTCACTTGCATGTCACAATGATAAAGGGAGAAAAGGATCTCCTCAGTGATCACCAAAACCCACTGTTCTGTCAGTTGGGGCTGTTAGCTCAGTCGGTAGAGCGTTCGGCTAGAAACCTCAAGGTCCCTAGTTCGATACCGGCTCTCGCCAACTTAGTGTATGAGAAGCAGAGGGATCTGTGCTGTAATGTAAGGAGTTGATGGTAGGTGTAGCGCTCCACCTCAGATGCCAAAAACAACCTCCTTGGTCTAATGCTAGTAAAAGGAGGATAGACTCCCTCGCTGATTGGCTGATACCAACTTTAGGCCACCCTGAACTTTACTACACCTCTGCAGACGGGTAAGATAAGCCACCTAATGGGGCCACCTGTTGGCAGTAGGTGGCGACCCGTGATGCTTAAGGACTGAATCCTGGTGGTTGAGCATTCCATGATCTGCAACACTAAACATTGGCCCTTACTTAAGCTAGATGGCGGTTGGAGAAGCCTCCTCCGATCAATCAGCTGGTCATATCAATCCCTAGCACCTATATGATTGTTCCAATCCAATTGCCCTTATGGAATCTACCGCTCTCTTATATTTGTGCTAGAAGGTGGTGGCTTAGGGTCTTAGTGTCCTGGGTATGACGTTAAACTGCATCTAATGGTGAAGTTCCAATTCTGGAACTCTGTAGAGTACCTTTTTATTGCCATTACTCCCAGGTCCACCTTAACCCGGAATGGTAGTACCTGTTAGGGTCCCATCTATGGATTAACTCTTAACATCCTATACCACCTCATTCCACCCGGCCAGAAGTCACATTCGTTTTCCCTAATCTGCCCCAAATGATAGACTTTGTTTAAATGTAATATTAAATATATTTAGAAGTCTTTATTTTAAGGGAAATAACGGGTAACTTTAAATGAAAAGGCCATTTTTAGCATTTTTGATAGATCCTTATAGGAATACTGCTCTGGACTTAGAAAATTCTCAACAGGATGTTAAGAGTTAAATAGATAAAAAAATGAGTCTTAGAAAAATAGATAATAAAAAGGGTTAGGGGTTGCCATAAGGGTTCCATCCTGAAGCATCATGGGTCACCACACACCACCAACTGGTGGTTTAGCTCAGTCAGTAGAGCAATTGCTTAGGAACCACAAGGTTCCTGGTTCAAAATCGGCCCTTGCCAACTCAGCAAATGAGTAGCACAGGGATCTGTGCGGTAAAGTAAGGAGCTGATGGTAGGTGTGACACTCAATCTCCTTAGTTTAGCACTAGTGAAAAGGGGATAGACTCCCTCACTGTCTGGCTAATAACGACCTTAGGCCACCCCAACAAAAAACTTTATTATTTTTATTTTTATTTTTTTTTGTTTTAGAGGTGTATTTTTCTGACCCAGCTGACTGGGTAGTCCTTTTCTTTGAGGGGATCTAATGACGTTCTGAATACGTTGCCATAAGGGTTCCATCCTTAAGCATCACTGGTCGCCACCCACGGCCAACAGGTGGCTCCATTGGCTGAGAGGGGGAGGATTTTATCCTCTGCAGAAGTGCAGTCAGTGCATTCTTCTGACCCAGCTGACTGGGCAGTCTTTTTTCTTTGAAGGGGATCTAATGACGTTCTGAGTACATAGTCACTATGAAAACTGTTAGGGGGTATACTTACTTCTCGGTGAAACTATATATATATATATATATATAGTTTTTAGTAGCTTTTCATTAACGTTGTATAAAAATAATAACAGTTCTAATGATTTTTCTGTTGGAAATAGTAGATTTCAGCCAAGTCCTTTGGCCACGAGTGACCACTAAATGAAAACTTGCCAGGAATTCCTGCTAAAGTACTGGTCAGTCGAGGAGAAAAAGTTTTATTTTTTTATGCCACATAATTAGGCCCAGTGACTATGTGGGGTGTGGCGTGTGGGGTGTACTAATGCACTGAAAATATCCAAGTACGACAATGAATAGGTTTTAACGAATGTTAGGAAAGTTCTTTCTGGTTTTGACATTTTTAAATAATCAGGGATTCTCAACAGGGGCCCATGGCTCCCTTGGGGGGGGGCATGAGATTTGTAGGGGGGTTACAAGGCTAAATTTGAAAAATGGGGCCCAAGTCAGAGCCACAGAAAATTTAGGACCTGCAATATTATATATATATATATGAGAGTACACAAACAGTTTGTTTGAGATGGCTATAGCCGACAATTTTTGGGAGAATATGTGCTTAATTGAAGTCCTACCTAATTTGAAAATTAATTAGTTGATAATTAATGAATTAGATATATTCGCCTGATCCATTAATTATCAACTAATTAATTTTCAAATTAGGTGTGACTTCAATTAAGCACATATTCTCCCAAATATATATATATATATATATATATATATATATATATACACAATAAATGAACAAAAAAAATTTTAAAAATTAAAACTTGCTTCATTACAATAATTTATTTCATTTATTTAAAGTTTAAAGTTTTTTCCTTCGTTTATTGAATATCTTGCTCTGAACTACAGGAATATATATATATATATATATATATATATATATATATATATATATACAATAGCACTTCACTTTAACACCCTACCACACAACTTTACACACCTCAAATGCATTCTAATAGAACACGCATTTCCAACAACGCAATCTCGAAAACAAGCAGAAACTAAATGGATTCTAAAATTACAAACTCACGTGAGGGGACTGAACGCTGACATCGGAATACTCCGTTATTATAATTTTTTTACAGACGCTGCCGCTGTCAATAACAACAGAGACAAAAGATCCGTTGAACAGGAACAACAGTCATTTGATAAAGGGTATCTAACGAACCCGAAAATTTATGATAAAAAATAATAATAAAAAAATAAGTGAATCCAATACTCTATAACATCGAGTTCATTCATTTATTTTTACATGCTTAGTAATAACGCCCAACTTAAAAAAAACATATATATATATATATATATATATATATATATATATTAATGTGTGTGTGTGTATATGTATATAAAATTGTAATCGTTTCTCAGTAGAACATCATTTTTCCCGAGTCCTACAAGAAATACCTGAAGAAGGCCGAGAGCACATCAGCTGAAACGTTATACAGATAACAATGAAGATGATGATAATAGTTTGAATAATACAAATAATACTAAAAGTATTAATATATCGAATTTTTTATGTGGAATAATGGAATAGCTTAGAGTTTAATCTAAATGTTTTTATGAATTTCTTTTTTTCTTTTTCTTTAATATTGTGGGCTCGGGTACAGGATATGTGAGGGTCAAGTCACTAACAGATGCAACCTGATTTCTTATTTACTAAGTATCGATTTAACTCGAAGACTCTTTGTCTGTGAAAAGCAATCAGAACCAATTTACTAGAATTTTGCATTAAATAAATAGAATTACTTGACCTGTGTCAGAATGGAACAGCTGGCACTTAATATCAGACATTCTAATATCACCTAATATTTAAATGACAAAAAATAAATTATAGATTTAAAAGAAAAAAGAAATTATTTTAAATACCATGGCGAGTCAAAAGTTTTGCAATATTTTAGAAGACTTGGAGAGTATGAGGCAAACCGATATTTAAAATTTTAAAAAACAACATAATTCAATCCTAAAAGTAAGGAATAATTTAGTATAATTTTCGTGTCATTAAACTAAACAGTAAAAAAAAGCCTTTAGGAAGCAAAAGTTGATTAGCTCAGCTTTAGTATAATAATAATAATAATAATAATATATGTGTGTGTGTGCATGTAAAGATAAACATAATGAGTCAGATATACCTATATACTATATAGGTATATCTGACTCATTAGTTTATCTTTACATACACACACACACATATATTATTATTATTGTGTGTGTGTGTGTATGTAAAGATAAACATAATGAGTCAGATATACCTATATAGGTATATCTGACTCATTAGGTTTATCTTTATTATTTACTCTACTTAGGTATTGAGCACTCTTTACTTATTAGCTTTAGTATATCCTAGCGGTTTTTGTATGAATATATATTTTTCATATATATATATATAAAATTGTTTTTTCTTTGGTCAAGTATTATAGTATCAACTGATTATTTTCGGTTGGTACGACTATCTTGGTGTTTTCTTTTTTTTTTTCAAAATAATTTTTTTTTCTCAGGTGATGTTTGGTAGTATATTTTTACAATCAAACTATTTGCCGGTTTTTTTTCTTAGCGCAAGGGTTTACCAACAAGTTTGGTATATGTATGTATGTATGTATATGTGTGTGAGAGAGTAATTATAATTATAGTTTCAAGTAACTATTCTTAATAGAAACAATTTTCCTGCAGATGTTTCTAAGTAATAGCTAATAAAATAAATAGCATTCAGTTATTATAGTTTCAAGTAACTAATAATAATTTCAATCTTTTGTACACGATTATAGCTTCAAGTAACGATTCTTAATACAAATAATTTACACACAGTTACATGGTATCAAGTAGTTGGTGTTCGTAGTGTAATATTTACAGTTGGGAGAAATGGACACCTTGACCCGAGTTCAAATTCTGGACTAAAGCACTTTAGGGTCTGCATTCCAAACTAAGCGAAGTGTCTATAGCATTTTTAAAAAAAATAACTTTAAAGAAATTAATATGAAGTCTATATGGACTGGGCAATAGGGTAGGTCAATTTTTCACTTTTAAGAAAATATCAAATTCTCTCAAACACCAAATGTTGTACTATTTCTCTGAATGTTTGAGATGAGGCTTGAAGATTAGTATTATCTGCGTTATTCGGACTATTGTCCCCATCTTTATTGTTATTTGTACAACGTTTCGGTCGATATACCCTCCGGCCTTCTTCAGGTATTTCTTGTCGGACTCGGGAACCTTCTTTTCGAACTCGGGAACCTTCTTTTCGAACTCGGGAACTTTCTTGTCGTATTCGGGAGCCATCACGGAACTTTGAACCTAACCCTTTATTTATTCCACGGGGGTATCCTGTTCTCATTCCACTAACCATAGCTGGGGTAGGAGTTGTGTTAATTAATTATTTTAACCAAACGTTGTGTGTTGGTATAATGAGTACTGATACCAAAAACTGGATCTCGTACTTGCACCATTGTTTGAGGAAATAGCATTAAAGATCCTCTACTAAAATTCACCAAAAAATCCTCGATTTCGCAACATTTAGCCTAAAAATTGTTCAGAAAATGTAGCAATTTCAATATTTAAAACGAATAAGATTGTCATTTTAAACAAAACAAATAAAATATTATGACTAGAATTTAAATTAAGAATATGTCCCCACCACAACCTCCTATATTCTGATTTTTATTTAATAAGTAAACTGTAACAGTGATGATATTTTTAAAGATTGAAAAATATTTCCTCAAAAGAATGCAAAGTTTTGAATAAAAATATTTTGTGTGGTACTTTTTTGTTAATTTGCAACTTTTGCCACATGGGAGACATTACAGTTCTAAAATGGACCTACCCTACTGGGTCACCCAGTTGTTTGCATTTCACAAAGGGTTAATACCGTTGGGAATAGTAAGAATCCAACTATTCTCTTCTTTTCTCTTCTCTCACTGAAACGTCTTCTCTTTCCTTCTCCATTGTAAAGATGTCCCCAGGGGTTCTTATTGATTCTTATTGTGTTTTTTCCCGCATCTGGGATCATTATGTGTTTTTTCCCGCCTCTGGGATCATTGTGTTTTTTCCCGCCTCTGGGATCATTATGTGTTTTTTCCCGCCTCTGGGATCATTATGTGTTTTTTCCCGCCTCTGGGATCATTATGTGTTTTTCCCGCTTCTGGACTTCTGGGATCATTGTGTTTTCCCCGCTCTGGATCATTATGTGTTTTTTCCGCTTCTGGGATCATTATGTGTTTTTTCCCCGCTTCTGGGATCATTATGTGTTTTTCCCGCCTCTGGATCATTATGTGTTTTTTCCCGCCTCTGGGACTATGTGTTTTTTCCCGCCTCTGGGATCACTATGTGTTTTTTTCCCGCCTCTGGGATCACTATGTGTTTTTTTCCCGCCTCTGGGATCACTATGTGTTTTTTCCCGCTTCTGGGATCACTATGTGTTTTTTTTCCCGCCTCTGGGATCACTATGTGTTTTTTTTCCCGCCTCTGGGATCACTGTGTTTTTTTTCCGCCTCTGGGTGTCCCCGCCTCTGGATCATAATGTGTTGTGTTTTTCCCGCCTCTGGGATCATTAATTTTTTTGGGGGGGGGGGTCTGTGGTCATGTTTTTCCCGCCTCCTAGGATGGTCAATGTTTTTTTTCCACGTATGGATTCATTTGTCCCGCCTCTTGAAATATCAATCATTTTTTCCGCATCTGTGATCACTGTTTTTTCACAGCTCTATGATCAACATGTTTTTTTCCCGCGGTTGGATCATCATTTTTTCCTGTCTATTGAAGTAACAATTTCCCCCGCCTCTGGGATAATTATCTTTTCTTTTTTTTTTGTTCCCTGCCTCTGGGTTTATCTTTCTTTTTTCCTCGCCTCTGTGATTATCTTTTTTTCTTCTTTTTTCCACCTCGGAATCACGTTCATTTTCATGCCTTTGAGATCATCATCTTTGTCTTTTTCCCGCTTCTGGATCGTCGTCATCTTTGTCTTTTTCCCCCTCTGTGATCGTCATCTTTGTCTTTTTCCCGCCTCTGTGATCGTCATCTTTGTCTTTTCCCGCCTCTGTGATCGTCATCTTTGTCTTTTTCCGCTCTGTGATCGTCATCTTTGTCTTTTTCCCGCCTCTGTGATCGTCATCTTTGTCTTTTCCCGCCTCTGTGATCGTCATTATTGTCTTTTTCCCGCCTCTGTGATCGTCATCTTTATTTTCCTCACTTCTCGTATCATGTTTTTTTTTCTTGATTCTAATTATATTTATGAGAAATATTTTCAATATTTACCTAAAATCTATCATTTATTATCTTTCTCACCACCGCCCCACGCCCAGTGATCGAAATAACATTTTGGTCTATATTTTTTAATTAGTTTTGGTTAGTTCATAAATCCAGGTGTCTTAATTTCATGCTTGATTCTCTTTGAGACAGACATTGCTCTTTAAAAAAAAACTTTTTTTTTTCCTAAATTAAACTTTTTTTTTAATTTAATATCTGTTATCTAACTAGCAAATATATGCACCTCCGGGTGCAAGTATTTAAGGTTTAATGTATAAATATTATATTTAAATTAGAAAGTCTAACGAACTAAATAAGAATACAGCAGATTAAAAAGATTTGAAACAGAGGGAGTATAAACTATATAAAAAATGGAACAACTGAAACTTACTCTTCCATCACTCTCGTCTTTCATTCTTATTTTTTCTAATTTAAGTATTTTAGTTATAAGAGGAAGTAAAGAATAAAATGACAGTTATTTTTATCTTTATTAAGGATTTCATTTAAGAATTCATTGAAGAGATTTTTGCTTTATATTCATTAAATAAAACCAAACAGTTAGAAATCAATAATACTAAGCACATATTATTAATTCGATTTTTTAATATTAATATGCAAATTAAGCCTTCCCGTTCACACTGTAAAAACCGCTATTTGTTGTATATATAAATCAATTGCATGTTATCAGTATGTAGACATGTTAACAGTATTAATAATGTAGACAATTTTATTAATTGAGGTTTAGATAAAAATAAAATCAATGGAAGAATGTTATTAAATAACGAAGGGGAATTGTGACTTGAATGGTAATAGTTTCTTACAGACTACAAACCCACAATCTCCATTATAATAAGATTTTATTACTCAATGTGTTTTTTTTTTGTTTTTAGGTGGTTTGGTTGTTGTTTTTTTTTCAATTTACTTTGAAAGGTTGAACAATTGTATATTGTCTGATTTTGTTTGTTTCTCAAATTACTTTTCTTAATCCTCTCCTGATGTTTGTGATATTTATTGTGGGTGGTTGGTTGGGGGTGATATGATAATTTTGAGTGTGAGTGAGTAAAACATTTCTTTCTTAGATCAGTTGGGAAGATTAGCTTAATCTTTAATCATAAAATAAATCTTTCATTTCTTTTGTGATTTCTCTTGTTTCTCCTCTTTATTTATAACTGTCTGTCTGGGTTTCTCTCTTTCTCTCTCCCTCTCTTCTTATTTCTGTCTTTCTCTCCCTCTAACACTCTTTCTACTTTCCCTCCACCTCCACTCCTCTTCTATCTTTCCTCCACCTCACTCTCTTTCTATCTTTCCCTCCACCTCACTCTCTTTCTATCTTTCCTCCACCTCACTCCCTCCACTCACTCTCTATCTTTCCTCCACTCACTCTCCTTTCTATCTTTCCCTCCACCCTCACTCTCTTTCTATCTTTCCTCCACCTCACTCTCTTTCATATCTTTCCTCCACCTCTCTCTTTCTATCTTTCCCCTCACTCTCTTTTATCTTTCCCTCCAACTCTCTTTCCTACCTCACTCTCTTTCTATCTTTCCTCCACCTCACTCTCTTCTCTATCTTCCCTCCACCTCACTCTCTTTCTATCTTTCCTCACACCTCACTCTCTTTCTATCTTCCCTCCACCTCACTCTCTATCTTTCCCTCCACCTCACTCTCTTTTTCCCTCCACTCACTCTCTATCTTCCTCCCCCTCACACCTCACTCTATCTTTCCCTCCACCTTCACTCTCTATCTTTCCCTCACCTCACTCTCTATCTTTCCCTCACCTCACTCTGTCTTCTCTCTTCCCTCACCCTCACTCTGCTTTCTCTCTGTCCCCCATTTCACTCCCCCCCTCACTCTCTCTTTCTGTCTTTCTTTCTCTCTTCTGTCTCATTTCACCTGGATCTATATTTTCTGTCCTGTTTTTTTTTTTTTTATATAAATATTATTTCCACCTGAAACGCAACCACGCTTCTCCTCCAATTACTACCAGCCCCCCCCCCCATTTTATTTTATATTCCTTTCTCTCCAATCACCTTCAACCCTTCTCCCTCCCCCCTCCCCCGTACCCCCACAAAATGACAACCACAACCGAAAGTGTCCAAGTCCTTAAGAGAGGCAGATCAATAATCTGTCATCCAGTCCAGTGCCTCTTGCTTTCGTGTCCTCTCATGTTCGCTAAAAACGCGCCACACTTACTCAAGTGGTGCACGAGGCGGGGCGAGGCGGGGGTGGAGGCGGCAAAACGCCGGGCAACGATGGTCAATAACAAAGAGCTGCTTTTCAATTTCCATGTGTGTGTGTGTGTGGGGGGGGTAATTTATTTTTTGGGGGGGGGTGCTAATTACTCGAAAGTCCCTTCACTCCATTAATTATTCGTATTCGATACGACCGCGTGCTACAAAAACTATAAATAACTTCTTAACACTCTGTCTGCTTTAAAACCGCTCACAGGCGGCTCTCCCACCACAAACCACTACTCTGTGTGTGTATGTATGTATTTGGTGGGGAGGGTGCT
>CM042166.1:18619693-18648813 GCA_023376005.1 Doryteuthis pealeii | reverse complement strand
AATTATTGCAAAACTTTTGACTCGCCATGGTATTTAAAATAAATTTCTTTTTTTTTAAATCTATAATTTAATTTTTTGTCATTAAATATTAGTGATATTAGAATGTCTGATATTAAGTGCCAGCTGTTTCCATTCTGACCACAGGTCAAGTAATTCTATCTTATTTAATGCAATTTCTAGTAAATTGGTTCTGATTGCTTTCACAGACAAAGAGTCTTCGAGTTAAATCGATACTTAGTAAAATAAGAAATCAGGTTGCATCTTTAGTGACTTGACCCTCACATATCCTTACCGAGCCCACAATATTAAAAAAAGAAAAAGAAAAAAAAAATCATAAAAACATTTAGATTAACTCTAAGCTATTTCCATTATTCACATAAAAATTCGATATATTAATACTTTAGTATTTATTTGATTATTCAAAATATTATCATCAATCTTCATTGTTATCTGTATAAGTTTCACGATGTGCTCTCCCCTTCTTCAGGTATTTCTTGTAGGACTCGGGAAAATATGTTCTACTGAGAAACGTTACAATTTATATACATATATACACACACACACACATTATATATATATAATAATAATATATAATTATATATATAGTTTTTTTTAAGTTGGCGTTATTACTAAGCATGTAAAAAATAAAATGAATAACTCGATTTATAGAGTATTGGATTCACTTATTTTTTTATTATTATTTTTTATCATAAATTTTCGGGGTTCGTTAGATACCCTTTATCAAATGACTGTTGTCCTGTTCAACGATCTTTTGTCTCTGTTGTTATTGACAGCGCAGCGTCTGTAAAAAAATTATTTAATAACGGAGTATTCCGATTGTCAGCGTTCATCCCCTCACGTGAGTTGTTAATTTTAGAATCATTTAGTTTTGCTTGTTTTTCGAGATTGCGTTGTTGGAAATGCGTGTTCTATTAGAATGCATTGAGGTTTAAAGTTGTGTGTCTAGGTGTAAAGTGAAGTCTATTGTTATATTATATATATAATATATATATATATATATTATATATATATTCCTGTTAGTTCAGAGCAAGATATTCAATAAACGAAGGAAAAAAAAACTTTAAACTTTAAATAAATGAATAAATTATTGTAATTGAAGCAAGTTTTAATTTTTTAAAATTTTTTTGTTCATTTATTGTGTATATATAATATATATATATATATATATATATTGGGAAAAATGTGCTTAATTGAAGTCACACCTTAATTTGAAAATTAATTAGTTTGATAATTAATGGATCAGGCGAAATATATCTAATTTTCATTAATGATCAAAACTAATTAATTTTCAAATTAGGTAGACTTCAATTAAGCACATATTCTTCCCAAAAATGTCGGCTATAGCCATCTCAAACCAAACTGTTTGTGTACTCTCATATATATTATAATATATTGCAGGTCCTAAAATTTTCTGTGCTCTGACTTGGGCCCCCATTTTCAAATTTAGCCTTGTAACCCCTACCAAATCTCATGCCCCCCCCCCAAGGGCCATGGGCCCCGTTGAGAATCCCTGATTATTTAAAAATGTTCAAAACCAGAAAAACTTTCCTAACATTCGTTAAACCTATTCATGTCGTACTTGGATATTTTCAGTGCATTAGTACACCCCACACGCCACACCCCACATAGTCACTGGGCCTAATTATGTGGCATAAAAAATAAAAAACTTTTCTCCTCGACTGACCAGTACTTTAGCAGGAATTCCTGGCAAGTTTCATTTAGTGGTCACTCGTGGCCAAAGGACTTGGCTGATCTACTATTTCCAACAGAAAAATCATTAGAAACTGTTATTATTTTTTATACAACGTTAATGAAAAGCTACTAAAAAACTTATATATTATATATATATATATAGTTTCACCGAGAAGTAAGTATACCCCCTAACAGTTTTCATAGTGACTATGTACTCAGAACGTCATTATATCCCCTTCAAAGAAAAAAAGACTGCCCAGTCAGCTGGGTCAGAAGAATGCACTGACTGCACTTCTGCAAGGATAAAAATCCTCCCCCTCTCAGCCAATGGAGCCACCTTGGCCGTGGTGGCGACCAGTGATGCTTAAGGATGGAACCCTTATGGCAACGTATTCAGAACGTCATTAGATCCCCTCAAGAAAAGGACTACCCAGTCAGAGCTGGTCAGAAAAAATACACCTCTAAAACAAAAAAAAATAAAAAAAAAAATAATAAAGTTTTTTGTTGGGGTGGCCTAAGGTCGTTATTACAGACAGTGAGGGAGTCTATCCCCTTTTCACTAGTGCTAAACTAAGGAGATTGAGTGTCACACCTACCATCAAGCTCCTTACTTTACCGCACAGATCCCTGTGCTACTCATTTGCTGAGTTGCAAGGGCCGATTTTGAACCAGAACCTTGTGGTCCTAAGCAATTGCTACTACTGACTGAGCTAAACCACCAGTTGGTGGTTGTTGGTGACCATGATGCTTCAGATGGGAACCCTTATGGCAACCCCTAACCCTTTTATTATCTATTTTCTAAGACTCATTTTTTTATCTATTTAACTCTAACATCCTGTTGTGAGAATTTCTAAGTCCAGAGCAGTATTCCTATAAAGGATTCTATCAAAAAATGCTAAAAATGGCCTTTTCATTTAAAGTTACCCGTTATTTCCCTTAAAATAAAGACTTCTAAATATATTTAATATTACATTTAACAAAGTCTATCATTTGGGCAGATTAGGAAAACGAATGTACTTCTGGCCGTGGATATGAGTGGTATAGGATGTTAAGAGTTAATCCATAGATGGGACCCTAACAAGGTACTACCATTCCGGCTTAAGGTGGACCTGGGAGTAATGGCAATAAAAAAGGTACTCTACAGAGTTCCAGAATTGGAACTTCACCATTAGATGCAGTTTAACGTCATTACCAGGACACTAAGACCCTAAGCCACCACCTTCCTAGCAAAACAAATATAAGAGAGCGGTAGATTCCATAAGGGCAATTGGATTGGAAACAATCATATAGGTGCTAGGGATTGATATGACCAGCTTGATTTGATCGAGGAGCTTTTCTCCAACCGCCATCTAGCTTAAGTAAGGGCCAATGTTTAGTGTTGCAGATCATGAATGCTCAAACCACCAGGATTCAGTCCTTAAGCATCACGGGTCGCCACCTACTGCCAAACAGGTGGCCCCGATTAGTGGCTTATCTTACCGTCTCTGTGCAGAGGTAGTAAAGTTCAGTGCCTAAAGGTTGGTTATCAGCCAATCAGCGAGGAGTCTATCCTCCTTTTACTAGCATTAGACCAAGGAGTTGTTTTTTGGCATCTGGGTTGGAGCCTACAACCTACCATCAACTCCTTACATTACAGCACAGATCCCTCTGCTTCTCATACACTAAGTTGGCGAGAAGCCGGTATCGAACTTAGGGACCTTGAGGTTTCTAGCCGAACGCTCTACCGACTGAGCTAACAGCCCCAACTGACAGAACAGTGGGTTTTGAGTATCACTGAGGAGATCCTTTTCTCCTTTTTATCATTGACATGCAAGTGACAAGATGGTGGGTTAATGGGGATGAAGCTAAGGAAGAAGTGCTTTTTCCCAAAAGGCATTAGCAGAAAAATAAAAATTGCCACAATCCCTCAAGATTTAGGACCTGCTTCAAAGTGATGTTCCCACGTTTAAATTAAAACACGTCTTAAGGGGATTAAAATTTTAGAAAATAAGAAGATTTAATCAAATCCAATCATTTCTTCATTTCTTTATTTGGTATTTATTTTGCTAACCTCGTTCACCGATTTTGTTTGTGTTTCTATTTTTTCATATTAACAAACAAAGAATCTTTAAAAGAAATTGTGTGTCAAAACATTTAAGTTTGTGTGAGAATTCATTTTACATAATTAATTATATTTATAAAAACAAAAAATTTTTTTGTGTGTGTTTGAAGCAATTAATTCATAAAATGTAATAAGATTTTTTTGAAGCAAAATAATGCAATTTATGTTGGAAAAAACATATTTCATTTAATTCTTTCGTGATTTCTTATTATTTTTTTTTTTTACTAAAAAATAAAAAAAACACAAAAAGAATAAAGAAATGTTTCTCCAACATAAATTGCATTATTTTGCCTTCAAAAAAAAAAAAAAAAATCTTATTATTATAGACGAAAAAAATTTAATAGTAAAATCTTGATTTATTTACTCATGTTAAAAAATGTATATAACATTTTTATTTGAGAGAATAAAATCAAGATTTTAACTAGTTTTAAACATTTTTTTCTTTTACAAACCAAAAAATGCCTTTTTAGTAGAATTATTACAGTAAATATTCAGTAATATATATAGTATATTATATATTATATATATATTATTACACACACACACACAAAGCGTAAGTACTTGGTTTACTTATTTGAAAAACTCTTTCGGACAACTTGTTTAATGCCTTTCCAAGATGATAACATCAAATAAATTGTTTGGGAAACTTGAAATGAAAAAAAAAAAAAGAAAATCTTCAAATAACAATAAAGGATTTCATTATTTTTTAACCAAATCTATATAAATATATATATATATTATATTGCATATAATTAAGATTTTTGTTTGTTCTTATAGCATTAGAAGCATTAACTTAAATGTAATAATAAATTTTTGAAAACGAAGTAATGCAAAATATATGTTGAGGAAAAAAACAATTTAGGTAAATTCTTTGGGTAAAACATTCAGGAAATCACATTCACTGGATTATAACACCACGGTCGATTTCAACAAACAAGGATATAAACTTTCAAAACTTTCGAGTACTCTGGAAGATGCCGTTTGCGCTGAAAAATTTAAGTATTTAACACCAAAGAATTTAATAAAATATGTTCTCTCAACATATTTTTGCATTAGTTCGCTTTCAAAAAATTTAATTATATGTAATATATTTTAATCTTTATTTTCTAACCAAATTCTTTAATATAATATAATATATATATATATATATATACACACCACACACACACACAGCATTTCAGCCAATGTACCTTCCAACCCCCCTTCTGATCCTAGGTTATTCAACTGGCCACAGCTTGTAACCAATAAGTTGGTCACAGCTGAGTCCAATGACCTGAGAATTCAAATAGGATTTTTTGTTATCAGATGAATATTGTCAAAATCTAATACTTGGCGAAATGATAACCACCCCTTATCCATGGACTGTTCTTCGATAATGGTGCTTTGGCATTAAATAAACTATGGAAGGTTGAAATTGCCAATTTAAACAAATAAACCAAACCAAAGAGTTTTGATTTGACAAATATTCATCTGATAACATAAAAATCCTATTTGAAAGTCTCAAGGTCATTACGTTAAGCTGTGACCAACTTATTGGTTACCAGCTGTGGCCAGTTGAATAAACCTAGGATCAGAAGGGGGGTTGGAAGGTACATGGCTGAAATGTGTGTGTGTGTGTTATGTAACTATATATATATATATATATATATATATATATATAAAAGAATTTGTTAAAATAAAATTAAAATATATACATATATTAAATTTTTTGAAAGCAAAGTAATGCAAAATATATGTTGAGAAAACATATTTATTAAATTCTTTGGTTTGTTTAAATACATAATATTTTCAGCGCAACGGCCATCTTCAGAGTATCGAAAGTTTTGAAAGTTTATATCCTTGTTTGTTGAAATCGACGTGGTGTTATAATCAGTGAATGTGATTTTCTGATGTATTTAACACCAAAAGAATTTAATAAATATGTTTTCTCAACATATATTTTGCATTACTTCGTTTTCAAAAAATTTATATTACGTTTAAGATTAATGCTTCTAATGCTATAAGAACAAACAAAAATCTTTAATTATATATATATATATATATATATATATATATATAAAGAATTTGGTTAAAAATAATGAAATCCTATGTTTGAAGATTTTTCTTTTTTTTTTTTCATTTCAAGTTTCAAACAATTTATTTGATGTTATCATCTTGATGGCATTAATCAGTTGTCCGAAAGAGTTTCATAAGTAAACCAAGTACTTTTTTGTGTGTGTGTGTGTATATATATATATATATACACATACACACTGAATATTTACATTGGATAATTCTACTAAAAACATTTTTGGTTGTAAAAAGAAAAAAAAATGTTTAATAGTTAAAATCTTGATTTTATTTATCTCAAATAAAAATGTTATATACATTTTTACATGAGATAAATAAAATCAAGATTTAACTATTAAATTTTTTCGTCTATATATAAGATTTTTTTTTTTTTTTTTTTTTAAGGCAAAAAATAATGCAATTTATGTTGGAAAAAAAATTTATTTTAATTCTTTTGTGTTTTTATTATATATTTTTATTTTTAAAAAAAAAAATAATAAAGAACATGAAAGAATTAAAATAAATATGTTTTTCCAACATAAATTGCATTATTTTGCCTTCAAAAAAAATCTTATTACATTTTATGATTAATGCTTCAAACACACACACACAAAAAATCTTTGTTTTATATATATAATTAATTATGTAAAAATGATTCTCACACAAATGTTAAATGTTTGACAACACAATTTCTTTTAAAGATCTTTGTGTTGTTAATTGAAAAAATAAACAAAACAAAACTCGGTGAACGAGGTTAGCAAAATAAATACAATAAAAAGAAATGAAGAAATGAATTGGATTTGATTTAAATCTTCTTATCTTTCTAATTTTAATCCCCTTAAGACGTGTTTTAATTTAAACGTGGGAACATCACTTTGAAGCAGGTCATAATAAATCTTGAAGGGATTGTGGCTATTTTTATTTTTCTGCTAATGCCTTTTGGAAAAAGCACTTCTTCATTAGCTTCATCCCATTAACCCACATCTTGTCACTTGCATGTCACAATGATAAAGGGAGAAAAGGATCTCCTCAGTGATCACCAAAACCCACTGTTCTGTCAGTTGGGGCTGTTAGCTCAGTCGGTAGAGCGTTCGCTAGAAACCTCAAGGTCCCTAGTTCGATACCGGCTCTCGCCAACTTAGTGTATGAGAAGCAGAGGGATCTGTGCTGTAATGTAAGGAACTGATGGTAGGAGTGCGCTCCACCTCAGATGCCAAAAACAACCTCCTTGGTCTAATGCTAGTAAAAGGAGGATAGACTCCCTCGCTGATTGGCTGATACCAACTTTAGGCCACCCTGAACTTTACTACACCTCTGCAGACGGGTAAGATAAGCCACCTAATGGGCCACCTGTTGGCAGTAGGTGGCGACCCGTGATGCTTAAGGACTGAATCCTGGTGGTTGAGCATTCCATGATCTGCAACACTAAACATTGGCCCTTACTTAAGCTAGATGGCGGTTGGAGAAGCCTCCTCCGATCAATCAGCTGGTCATATCAATCCCTAGCACCTATATGATTGTTCCAATCCAATTGCCCTTATGGAATCTACCGCTCTCTTATATTTGTGCTAGAAGGTGGTGGCTTAGGGTCTTAGTGTCCTGGGTATGACGTTAAACTGCATCTAATGGTGAAGTTCCAATTCTGGAACTCTGTAGAGTACCTTTTTATTGCCATTACTCCCAGGTCCACCTTAACCCGGAATGGTAGTACCTGTTAGGGTCCCATCTATGGATTAACTCTTAACATCCTATACCACCTCATTCCACCCGGCCAGAAGTCACATTCGTTTTCCCTAATCTGCCCCAAATGATAGACTTTGTTTAAATGTAATATTAAATATATTTAGAAGTCTTTATTTTAAGGGAAATAACGGGTAACTTTAAATGAAAAGGCCATTTTTAGCATTTTTGATAGATCCTTATAGGAATACTGCTCTGGACTTAGAAAATTCTCAACAGGATGTTAAGAGTTAAATAGATAAAAAAATGAGTCTTAGAAAAATAGATAATAAAAAGGGTTAGGGGTTGCCATAAGGGTTCCATCCTGAAGCATCATGGGTCACCACACACCACCAACTGGTGGTTTAGGTCAGTCAGTAGAGCAATTGCTTAGGAACCACAAGGTTCCTGGTTCAAAATCGGCCCTTGCCAACTCAGCAAATGAGTAGCACAGGGATCTGTGCGGTAAAGTAAGGAGCTGATGGTAGGTGTGACACTCAATCTCCTTAGTTTAGCACTAGTGAAAAGGGGATAGACTTCCTCACTGTCTGGCTCATAACGACCTTAGGCCACCCCAACAAAAAACTTTATTATTTTTATTTTTTTTTTTTTGTTTTAGAGGTGTATTTTTCTGACCCAGCTGACTGGGCAGTCCTTTTCTTTGAGGGGATCTGATGATGTCTGAATACGTTGCCATAAGGGTTCCATCCTTAAGCATCCCTGGTCGCCACCCACGACCAACAGGTGGCTCCATTGGCTGAGTGGGGGGGGGTATCCTCTGCAGAAGTGCATTCTTCTGACCCAGCTGACTGGGCAGTCTTTTTTCTTTGAAGGGGATCTAATGACGTTCTGAGTACATAGTCACTATGAAAACTGTTAGGGGGTATACTTACTTCTCGGTGAAACTATATATATATATATATATATATAGTTTTTAGTAGCTTTTCATTAACGTTGTATAAAAATAATAACAGTTCTAATGATTTTTCTGTTGGAAATAGTAGATTTCAGCCAAGTCCTTTGGCCACGAGTGACCACTAAATGAAAACTTGCCAGGAATTCCTGCTAAAGTACTGGTCAGTCGAGGAGAAAAAGTTTTATTTTTTTATGCCACATAATTAGGCCCAGTGACTATGTGGGTGTGGGTGGGGGTTGAACTAATGCACTGAAAATATCCAAGTACGACAATGAATAGGTTTTAACGAATGTTAGGAAAGTTCTTTCTGGTTTTGACATTTTTAAATAATCAGGGATTCTCACAGGGCCCATGGCTCCCTTGGGGGGGGGGGGCATGAGATTTGTAGGGGGGTTACAAGGCTAAATTTGAAAAATGGGGCCCAAGTCAGAGCCACAGAAAATTTAGGACCTGCAATATATATATATATATATATGAGAGTACACAAACAGTTTGTTTGAGATGGCTATAGCCGACAATTTTTGGGAGAATATGTGCTTAATTGAAGTCCTACCTAATTTGAAAATTAATTAGTTGATAATTAATGAATTAGATATATTCGCCTGATTCATTAATTATCAACTAATTAATTTTCAAATTAGGTATGACTTCAATTAAGCACATATTCTCCCAAATATATATATATATATATATATACAATAAATGAACAAAAAAAATTTTAAAAATTAAAACTTGCTTCATTACAATAATTTATTTCATTTATTTAAAGTTTAAAGTTTTTTCCTTCGTTTATTGAATATCTTGCTCTGAACTACAGGAATAATATATATATATATATATATATATATATATATATATTATTACAATAGCACTTCACTTTAACACCCTACCACACAACTTTACACACCTCAAATGCATTCTAATAGAACACGCATTTCCAACAACGCAATCTCGAAAACAAGCAGAAACTAAATGGATTCTAAAATTACAAACTCACGTGAGGGGACTGAACGCTGACATCGGAATACTCCGTTATTATAAATTTTTTACAGACGCTGCCGCTGTCAATAACAACAGAGACAAAAGATCCGTTGAACAGGAACAACAGTCATTTGATAAAGGGTATTTAACGAACCCGAAAATTTATGATAAAAAATAATAATAAAAAAATAAGTGAATCCAATACTCTATAACATCGAGTTCATTCATTTATTTTTACATGCTTAGTAATAACGCCCAACTTAAAAAAACATATATATATATATATATATATATATATATATATAATGTGTGTGTGTGTATATATGTATATAAAATTGTAATCGTTTCTCAGTAGAACATCATTTTCCCGAGTCCTACAAGAAATATCTGAAGAAGGCCGAGAGCACATCAGCTGAAACGTTATACAGATAAGAATGAAGATGATGATAATAGTTTGAATAATACAAATAATACTAAAAGTATTAATATATCGAATTTTTATGTGGAATAATGGAATAGCTTAGAGTTTAATCTAAATGTTTTTATGAATTTCTTTTTTTCTTTTTCTTTTTTTAATATTGTGGGCTCGGGTAGAGGATATGTGAGGGTCAAGTCACTAACAGATGCAACCTGATTTCTTATTTACTAAGTATCGATTTAACTCGAAGACTCTTTGTCTGTGAAAAGCAATCAGAACCAATTTACTAGAATTTTGCATTAAATAAATAGAATTACTTGACCTGTGTCAGAATGGAAACAGCTGGCACTTAATATCAGACATTCTAATATCACCTAATATTTAAATGACAAAAAATAAATTATAGATTTAAAAGAAAAAAGAAATTATTTTAAATACTATGGCGAGTCAAAAGTTTTGCAATATTTTAGAAGACTTGGAGAGTATGAGGCAAACCGATATTTAAATTTAAAAAAAAACATAATTCAATCCTAAAAGTAAGGAATAATTTAGTATAATTTTCGTGTCATTAAACTAAACAGTAAAAAAAAAGCCTTTAGGAAGCAAAAGTTGATTAGCTCAGCTTTAGTATAATAATAATAATAATAATAATAATATGTGTGTGTGTATGTAAATATAAACCTAATGAGTCAGATATACCTATATAGGTATATCTGACTCATTAGGTTTATCTTTACATACACACACACACATATATTATTATTATTGTGTGTGTGTGTGTGTGTATGTAAAGATAAACATAATGAGTCAGATATACCTATATAGGTATATCTGACTCATTAGGTTTATCTTTATTATTTGCTTTACTTAGGTATTGAGCACTCTTTACTTATTAGCTTTAGTATATCCTAGCGGTTTTTGTATGAATATATATTTTTCATATATATATATATATAAAATTGTTTTTTCTTTTGGTCAAGTATTATAGTATCAACTGATTATTTTCGGTTGGTACGACTATCTTGGTGTTTTCTTTTTTTTTCAAAATAATTTTTTTTTCTCAGGTGATGTTTGGTAGTATATTTTTACAATCAAACTATTTGCCGGTTTTTTTTTCTTAGCGCAAGGGTTTACCAACAAGTTTGGTATATGTATGTATGTATGTATATGTGTGTGAGAGAGTAATTATAATTATAGTTTCAAGTAACTATTCTTAATAGAAACAATTTTCCTGCAGATGTTTCTAAGTAATAGCTAATAAAAATAAATAGCATTCAGTTATTATAGTTTCAAGTAACTAATAATAATATCAATCTTTTGTACACGATTATAGCTTCAAGTAACGATTCTTAATACAAATAATTTACACACAGTTACATGGTATCAAGTAGTTGGTGTTCGTAGTGTAATATTTACAGTTGGGAGAAATGGACACCTTGACCCGAGTTCAAATTCTGGACTAAAGCACTTTAGGGTCTGCATTCCAAACTAAGCGAAGTGTCTATAGCATTTTTAAAAAAATAACTTTAAAGAAATTAATATGAAGTCTATATGGACTGGGCAATAGGGTAGGTCAATTTTTCACTTTTAAGAAAATATCAAATTCTCTCAAACACCAAACGTTGTACTATTTCTCTGAATGTTTGAGATGAGGCTTGAAGATTAGTATTATCTGCGTTATTCGGACTATTGTCCCCATCTTTATTGTTATTTGTACAACGTTTCGGTCGATATACCCTCCGGCCTTCTTCAGGTATTTCTTGTCGGACTCGGGAACCTTCTTTTCGAACTCGGGGAACCTTCTTTTCGAACTCGGGAACCTTCTTGTCGGGGAAGCCATTCACGGAACTTTGAACCTAACCCTTTATTTATTCCACGGGGGTATCCTGTTCTCATTCCACTAACCATAGCTGGGGTAGGAGTTGTGTTAATTAATTATTTTAACCAAACGTTGTGTGTTGGTATAATGAGTACTGATACCAAAAACTGGATCTCGTACTTGCACCATTGTCTGAGGAAATAGCATTAAAGATCCTCTACTAAAATTCACCAAAAAATCCTCGATTTCGCAACATTTAGCCTAAAAATTGTTTAGAAAATGTAGCAATTTCAATATTTAAAACGAATAAGATTGTCATTTTAAACAAAACAAATAAAATATTATGACTAGAATTTAAATTAAGAATATGTCCCCACCACAACCTCCGATATTCTGATTTTTATTTAATAAGTAAACTGTAACAGTGATAATATTTTAAAAGATTGAAAAATATTTCCTCAAAAGAATGCAAAGTTTTGAATTAAAATATTTTGTGTGGTACTTTTTTGTTAATTTGCAACTTTTGCCACATGGGAGACATTACAGTTCTAAAATGGACCTACCCTACTGGGTCACCCAGTTGTTTGCATTTCATAAAGGGTTAATACCGTTGGGAATAGTAAGAATCCAACTATTCTCTTCTTTTCCCTTCTCTCACTGAAACGTCTTCTCTTTCCTTCTCCATTGTAAAGATGTCCCCAGGGGTTCTTATTGATTCTTATTGTGTTTTTCCCGCTCTGGGATCATTATGTGTTTTTTCCCGCTTCTGGGATCATTATGTGTTTTTTCCCGCCTCTGGGATCATTATGTGTTTTTTTCCCGCTTCTGGGATCATTATGTGTTTTTTCCCCCCGCTTCTGGGATCATTGTGTTTTCCCCGCCTCTGGGATCATTATGTGTTTTTTCCCGCTTCTGGGATCATTATGTGTTTTTTCCCGCTTCTGGGATCATTATGTGTTTTTTTCCCGCCTCTGGGATCATTATGTGTTTTTTCCCGCCTCTGGGATCACTATGTGTTTTTTCCCGCCTCTGGATCACTATGTGTTTTTTTCCGCCTCTGGGATCACTATGTGTTTTTTTCCCGCCTTCTGGGATCACTATGTGTTTTTTTTCCCGCCTGGATCACTATGTGTTTTTTTCCCGCTCTGGGATCACTATGTGTTTTTTCCCGCCTCTGGGATCACTATGTGTTTTTTTCCCGCCTCTGGGATCACTATGTTTTTTTTTTTCCCGCCTCTGGATCACTGTTTTTTTTCCCGCCTCTGGATCACTATGTGTTTTTTCCCGCCTCTGGAATCATAATGTGTTGTTTTTTTCCCGCCTCTGGGATCATTTAATTTTTTTTTGGGGGGGGGGTCTGTGGTCATGTTTTTCCCGCCTCTAGGATGGTCAATGTTTTTTTCCACGTATGGATTCATTTGTCCCGCCTCTTGAAATATCAATCATTTTTTCCGCATCTGTGATCCCTGTTTTTTCACAGCTCTATGATCAACATGTTTTTTTTCCCGCGGTTGGGATCATCATTTTTTCCTGTCTATTGGAAGTAACAATTTCCCCCGCCTCTTATAATTATTTTTCTTTTTTTTATTTTGTTCCCTGCCTCTGGGTTTATCTTTCTTTTTTTCCTCGCCTCTGTGATTATCTTTTTTTCTTCTTTTTTCCACCTCGGAATCACGTTCATTTTCATGCCTTTGAGATCATCATCTTTGTCTTTTTCCCGCTCTTGGATCGTCATCTTTGTCTTTTTCCCGCCTCTGATCGTCATCTTTGTCTTTTTCCCGCCTCTGTGATCGTCATCTTTGTCTTTTTCCCGCCTCTGTGATCGTCATCTTTGTCTTTTTCCCGCCTCTGTGATCGTCATCTTTGTCTTTTCCCGCCTCTGTGATCGTCATCTTTGTCTTTTTCCCGCCTCTGTGATCGTCATCTTTATTTTCCCTCATTCTCGTATCATGTTTTTTTCTTGATTCTAATTATTTTATGAGAATATTTTTCAATATTTACCTAAAATCTATCATTTATTATCTTTCTCACCACCACCACGCCCAGTGATCGAAATAACATTTTGGTCTATATTTTTAATTAGTTTTGGTTAGTTCATAAATCCAGGTGTCTTAATTTCATGCTTGATTCTCTTTGAGACAGACATTGCTCTTTAAAAAAAAACTTTTTTTTTTCCTAAATTAAACTTTTTTGAATTTTAATTTAATATCTGTTATCTAAATAGCAAATTATGCACCCTCCGGGTGCAAGTACTAACGGAACTAAATAAGAATGATAAAAAGATTCTTGTGCAGTTATTTGGATTTTCATTGTTTTTGTTAGAAATTTTTTTGTTGTTATTTTTTGTATGCATGTTATCAGTATGTAGACATTTAACAGATCAATTTACATCTTGTGACTTGAATCTTTAGATTTTATTACTCAATGTTTTACTTTGAAAGGTTGAACAATTGTATATTGTCTCTCAAATTACTTTTCTTAATCCTCTCCTGATGTTTGTGATATTTATTGTGGGTGGTTGGTTGGGGTGATATGATAATTTTGAGTGTGAGTGAGTAAAACATTTCTTTCTTAGATCAGTTGGGAAGATTAGCTTAATCTTTAATCATAAAATAAATCTTTCATTTCTTTTTGTGATTTGTCTTATTTCTCCTCTTTATTTATAACTGTCTGTCTGGGTTTCTCTCTTTCTCTCTCCCTCTCTTCTTATTTCTGTCTTTCTCTCCCTCTAACACTCTTTCTATCTTTCCCTCCACCTCACTCTCTTTCTATCTTTCCCCACCTCACACCTCATCTCTCACTCTCTATCTACCTCACTCTCTTCTTTCCCTCCACCTCACTCTCTTCTATCTTTCCCTCCACCTCACTCTCTTTCTATCTTTCCCTCCACCTCACTCTCTTTTCTATCTTTCCTCCACCTCACTCTCTTTCTATCTTTCCCTCCACCTCACTCTCTTTCTATCTTTCCCTCCACCTCACTCTCTTTTCTATCTTTCCCTCCACCTCACTCTGTCTCTATCTTCCCTCACCTCACTCTCTTTCTATCTTTCCCTCCACCTCACTCTCTATCTTTCTCCTCCCCTCACTCTCATCTTTCCCTCCACCTCACTCTCTATCTTTCCTCCACCTCACTCTGTCTTTCTCTTTCCCTCACCCTCACTCTGTCTTTCTCTCTGTCCCCCATTCACTCCCCCCTCACTCTCTCTTTCTGTCTTTCTTTCTCTCTTTCTGTCTCATTTCACCTGGATCTATATATTTCTGTCCTGTTTTTTTTTTTTTTATAAAATATTATTTCCACCTGAAACGCAACCACGCTTCTCCTCCACTAATTACTACCAACCCCCCCCCCATTTTATTTTATATTCCTTTCTCTCCAATCACCTTCAACCCTTCTCCCTCCCCCCCCCCCCGTACCCCCACAAATGACAACCACAACGAAAGTGTCCAAGTCCTTAAGAGAGGCAGATCAATAATCTGTCATCCAGTCCAGTGCCTCTTGCTTTCGTGTCCTCTCATGTTCGCTAAACGCGCCACACTTACTCAAGTGTGCACGAGGCGGGGCGAGGCGGGGGTGAGGCGGCAAAACGCCGGGCAACGATGGTCAATAACTTAGAGCTGCTTTTCAATTTCCATGTGTGTGTGTGTGTGGGGGGGTAATTTATTTTTTTGGGGGTGGGGGTGCTAATTACTCGAAAGTCCCTTCACTCCATTAATTATTCGTATTCGATACGACCGCGTGCTACAAAAATATAAATAAACTTCTTAACACTCTGTCTGCTTTAAACCGCTCACAGCGGCTCTCCCACCACAAACCACTACTCTGTGTGTGTATGTATGTATTTGTGGGGAGGGTGCTAATTACTCGAAAGTCCCTCCACTGGTTGGGTGACAGAAAAAAAGTGCACAGAAACTCTGAAAAGGAAAAATAATGTCTCTCACTTAAAATATTAAATGTAAAAAAAAAAAATTAAAAAAAACATACTGTTACGATTTGATTTTTTTTTAATCATCTTCACGAATATAAATCATATCATCATTATTTGGCCAAACTTGCAAATCGGTCGGAAAATTAAAACATATTACAGGGTGACCCAGAAAAAAACAGAACCCAAATTATTAATTTATTTTCCCATTAAACTAGCCCTAAACTCTGGTCCTAAACTCTAACCCTAACCCCTAACCCTAAATCCCCCTAGTTAAAATTAAGTTTTATTACAAAATTTGTGGGTTCTGTTTTTTCTGGGTCACCTTAATTTTCTGACCGATTAGCAAGTTTAGCGCATTATTTTTGCTCAAAAAGCAAAATCTGGTGATAGTGAATGTGTGTGTATATATATATATATATATATATATATATATATATATATATATATATATATATATATATATATTAACGGCTAAAAAAACACTTCATTTAATTATTTTTTTGCCCCTCATATTCAACATTGCATTTTTTTCTCTACAGACCGTCTGACATACCTTGAGAAAGGCTGAAAGTTCACCCGAAATATCGGAATAGATTAAACCAGAAACAGAGCAACGGTTGAATATATAAAAAATCTGATTTTTGTTCTGTTTTTCTTCTTATTTCCAATGCTTTAAAAAGACCAACCAAACAACGTTCACAATAACACACACACACACACACACACACACACACACACATATATATATATATATATATATATATATATATATATATATATATATATATATATATATATATTTACCAACCCCTCTGCACGAGCAGGATGCGACACAAGGTCAATTTCTTAAGCGGAGTTTAACAGGTTTGAATTCAGGGTTTTCCTTTATATATTCCCGCCCTTTATATATGTATAGATAGATAGACTAAGAAAATTTTAATTTTTCGTTTAAATATGTCCATATAGTCACTGGATATAAAACCTGGAAGTTTTCTCTTTCCAGTGCACATGGTAGCCATTTTCATTTTCTCTTTATTCTTCTTCTGACTATTGTAAACGTATTTGCAGCTGTTGCTGCTTTGCCTTCCATCTGTTGGTTAAAACTCAGAAAGGAAAGGAGGTTTGTAAAAACGACTTGTTGTTACCTGTTGTTAAGGTTACTAGTCGTAGATTAAGGGCCCCTCTCTCTCTCTCTCTCCCTTTCTCTCGGCTAATTAGGGACAAATAGTCTTTCTTTCCCCCTACTACATTGACTCACCTTTGCTTGTTAGGCAACATTAATATCTTGGTGGGTTTTTTTTTTTCTTTGTTTTTGTTTTTATTTTTATTTTTATAACTTTTGTTTGATTTAAGCTCGTTACATAAATGAATTTTGAATCTTTTTTTTTCCCATTTGAAGTTAAAGGTTTTTAATTTAGATTAAATGGCGTTGGGAAAAACTTGAATCTTTTGATGAAAGCATTTTAAGTTTTTTATTTTTTTCTTTCCATTTATTTTCTTTTTGTTTTTCTTTTCTTTTCATCAATATTTTTTTCCTTTCTCTATTTTCTTCCTTTCTATCTTCCTCTGTCTATTTTCTTTGTTCTTCTTTTCATATTTTTCTTTCTTTCTTTCTTTCTCTCTCTCTCTCTCTCTCTCTCCCTCTATCTTTCTCTCTCTCTCTTTCATTGGTTTTTCTTTTTCCCTCTCTCTGTCTCTTTTCCTCGTTTTTCTTTTCCTCTTGTTCCCTTTTCTTCATTTCTCTCTCTTTCTTTCTTCTTCTCTTTTCTCCCTCTCTTCCTCCTCTTCGTTTTTCTTTTCCTGTTTCTCTTTTCTTCGTTTCTTTTTTCTTACCCTCTCTTTTCCTCTCTCTCTCTCTCTCTCTCTCTCTCTTTTTTTTTTTGTTTTCTACCATCTCTTTTCCTCTCTTTTCCTCTCTCTTTGTTTTTCTTACCCTCTCTTTTCTTCTCTCTCTTTGTTTTTCTAACCCTCTCCTTTCCTCTCTCTCTCTTTGTTTTTCTTACCCTCTCTTTTCCTCTCTCTCTCTCTTTGTTTTTCTTACCCTCTCTTTTCACCTCTCTCTCTCTCTCTTTGTTTTTCTTCTCTTTCCCCCCTCTCTCTTTGTTTTTCTTACCCTCTCTTTCCTCTCTCTCTCTCTCTCTTTTTCTTACCCTCTCTTTTCCTCTCTCTCTCTCTGTTTTTCTTACCCTCTTTCTCTCTCTCTCTCTCTCTCTTTCTTACCCTCTCTTTTCCCCTCTTCTCTCTCTCTCTTCTACCCTCTCTTTTTCTATCTCTCTCTCTCTCTTCTCTTTTCTCTCTCTCTCTCTCTCTCTCTCCCCTCTCTCTCCCTCTCTCTCTCCCTCTCTCTCTCTCCCTCTCTCTTCTATCCCTCTCTCTCTCCCTCTCTCTCTCTCTCTTTCTTGCCTCTCTTTCCTCTCTCTCTCTCTTTCTTCTCTGTCTCTCTCTCTCTTTTCTTCTCTGTCTTTATCTTTCTCTTTTCCTTAAAGGTTCTGATTTAGATTAAATGGCATTATGAAAAACTGGTTTCTTTTGATGGAAGCATTTTAAGGTTTTTTTTCTCTACATTTCTTTGTTTTTATTCTATTTTCTTCGCTTCTTTTTTTTTTTTTTTTTTTTTTTTTTTTTTTTCGTTTCTTTCTGCAGTTCTCTCCCTCTCTCCCTCTCATATATATATATATATATATATATATATATATATATATATACACACACACATACACTTCTAATAGCTGTTACTAAGCATCACCTTACAAAACAACACCTGAACAGCCACTTATCTCCTCATCGCACAAGACACTGCTGAAGAAGTAAGAACGAAATCATAAGTGATGTTCTCTTATAGGCACACTAAAGTAAGCCGACCAGCAAAGACTTACATCAATCAGCTCTGTGTGGATACTTGAGGTTGTCGTTAGGAGCACTTGCCAAGAACAATAGCCAATAGGGATGGATGACAAGAGAATCAAGGGAATGCATGCTGTCAGCACACCTTGATGAAGAATATCTAATCCTTTTGTGTAATCCATGCTATCACAAGTAGGATTTATTCTCTCTCTCTCTTTTTCCGTCTCGTATATCAGTTGAGCTTGCTCAAGTCATTTTGGACTTTTCAAGATGTTAAGAATACAACTTCACAGATCGCCCGTCCTGATGAAGAGCTGCTCGAGGGCTGTTGACCTATCGAGAAGTCCATCCAGCCTCTAACGTTTTTTTTTTTTTTTTTTTTTTTTAATCCTGCCAAGTATCTAGCCACCCTCCTCACTCTCCAGTTAAGCCTGGTGCAGAAGCAGGCTTACGCATCAACTATCATTCAGGTGTAACGCAGTATATGCTATGAGTACCACTCAGTGTGACTGGGAACAGACAGTAATATATCTCTTATGAAAAACTTTCAGACTTGAATCTAAATGTATATTATTATTATTTAATTGAGTATAATTAAATTTTGAAATGTTAGTTTCAAACATAGTTTCCTCCATTTTCTTTTAAATTCATATGTAATATGTATGTTTATTTTTCATTGCAGGTATTTTGGCATCTTGATGTTTTTCGACGCAGTCTCAAGAGATACACTGGTCATGTTTGCATGGGAAATTCTTGCATCTTCTGCAACTTAAAGGTAAAAAAATCTTTCTATTTCTTTCTTATATATTTTCAATTATTAAGGATTCACCATGGAATTTTTTTTTTTAAATATTTTCAATTAATAAGGATTCACCATGGAATTTCTTTTTTTTTTTTTTAAATATATTCAATTAATAAGGATTCACCATGGAATTTCTTTTTATATTTTCAATTAATAAGGATTCACCATGGAATTTCTTCTTTTTTTTAAAAATATTTTCAATTAATAAGGATTCACCATGGAATTTCTTTTATATTTTCAATTAATAAGGATTCACCATGGAATTTCTTTTTTTTTAAAATATTTTCAATTCATAAGGACTCACCATGGAATTTCTTTTTTTAAAATATTTTCAATTAATAAGGATTCACCATGGAATTTCTTTTTTATTTATATATTTTCAATTATTAAGGATTCACCATGGAATTTCTTTCTTTTTTTATATTTTCAATTATTAAGGTTTCACCATGGAATTTCTTTTTTATATTTTCAATTATTAAGGATTCACCATGGAATTTCTTTCTTTTTTTATATTTTCAATTATTAAGGTTTTCACCATGGAATTTCTTTTTTTATATTTTCAATTATTAAAGATTCACCATGGAATTTCTTCTTTTTTTTAATATTTTCAATTATTAAAGATTCACCATGGAATTTCTTTTTTTAAATATTTTCAATTATTAAGGATTCACCCAAAAAAATGTTTAAAAAAGCAAAAAGAATTGAGTTTAAAAAAACGAATTTTGAATATCTATCAATTGTTAATAAAACAAAACATCTTCAGCAAAAAATAACCCAACAAGGGTTGACATGCCATAAAGTCCAACCAATCATCATTATTTCATCTTTCTTTTCAGGTGATCTTCACACAACTTCAATACAGTGACAAGAGTTCTCTTCACCCAAATGCACTCCGCCGTGCACTTGCGGAAGCATTTGTTGACCAACATCGCTTTCAACTTGGTCATATGGACGATGCAGCTGAATGCTTTGTAAGTAGAATTCACAATTTACTCTATCGCTTGGATATTTCGGCACTGACCGATTCCATCAATGTCTTTTTTTTATCTAAACTTATTCTTTCCAGGGCTGTGGAGTTGAAACAATAAATCTCCGACTATGACTCCTCTATTTTTAGCCCCTGTGATTCTGACTCCTCTTTATGTAATCAAGTTAGAAATAAAACCTTGAATTTTTTTATAATCTATTTATAAGGAGTGTGCACTGTATAACTTTACAGACTAAACTAAGGCCATATAAAGTGTAAATTCAACTGGAGTCAGAGTTGGTATAGGTTTACTGACTCTGATTCTGAAACTCAGAATTATCCTCTAATTTTGGCAACTCCAACTCCTTGTTACATAATTAAGTGATTATGGCCAACAAATAAATATAAAACCAAGATCTTTTATAATCTATTCATAAGGAGTGTTCACTGTATAACTTTACAGAATAAACTAGGGCCATATAAAGTGTAAATTCAACTGGAGTCAAAGTCTGTATAGTTTTTACAAATATGTTAAACTCAAAAATTCACATTGTCACATCCTGCTTGTGCAGAGGAGTTGTTAAATAGATATGAGAGCAATTTATCTGATATGATGAATTTAATACTGATATATTTAACTGACAATAAAATTATCACACAATTAATTTACCAAATATGAAATTGCCACGCAATGAATTTACCGACTATAAATTTACCACTTCATGAATTTGCCATTTTTAAAATTACCCCACTATGAATTTTACCAACAATAAAATTACCCCACTATGAATTTACTGACTATAAATTTACCACTCCATGAATTTACCGACTATAAATTTACTACTAGATGAATTACCAACTATAAATTTACCACTCTATGAATTTACCAACTATAAATTTACCACTATATGAATTTACCAACTATAAATTTACCACTCTATGAATTTACCGACAATAAAATTAACACTCTATGAATTTACCGACAATAAAATTAACACTCTATGAATTTACTGACAATAAAATTAACACTCTTTGAATTTACCATCTATGAATTTACCCCACTATGAATTTACTGACAATAAAATTACCACTCTTTGAATTTACCATCTATGAATTTACCCCACTATGAATTTACCGAATATAAATTTACCGACAATGAAATTACCACTCTATGAATTTACCGACAATAAATTTACCGCTCTATGAATTTACCGACAATAAATTTACCGACAATAAATTTACCGCTCTATGAATTTACCGCTCTATGAATTTACCACTCTATGAATTTACCGACTATAAAATTACCACTCTATAAATTTACCACTCTATGAATTTACCGACTATGAATTACCACTCTATGAATTTACCGACTATGAATTTACCACTCTATGAATTTACCAACAATAAATTTACCACTTGATGAATTTACCGACTATAAAATTACCATGAATTTACCAATCATAAATTTACCATACAATGAATTTACTGACTATACATTTACCACAAATCTTGAAAGCAGGATGAGAGAAGAGATGGATTCATGCCTTTCCTAAGAGTATGAGTGACCCAACCCAAACAACTTTGTCCTGAATTTGAACTTTTACACTGAGCCCATTTTCTAATAACCACTATACCCTCCGCACCTACTAACCCCCTTCACTAGCCCCCCTCTCCCCAATAATGGGGTAAGATGTGTATTTTAAGATAATCATAAAGTCAGTGTATTAGCAATTAAAGTAGTTCTACATATTGTGTTCAGTACTCAACACCCCACTCTACCTCTTGATCAATTGAGGCTCCCCCCCCCTCCTTCCTCACCACAACTATTTGAGGCCTCCACCCCTCTCTCTCTCTAACAATGGGTTGCTACTTCACCCCTTCTCCCCTCTCCTTAACTCATTGATGTATTCAACCCTCTGATTTCCACCCCTTTCCCCACCCTGCTGATTATCACCCTTTCCCCACCCCTCTGACTTGTTGCCATGGATGCAATATCTACTTAAAAAGATAAAAAAAACAATTGATAAAATTTTTTTTTATCTAAATAGGGTGCAAACAACTTTTATTTTTATCATGTTTCAGTCAACATATAACCCTCCTGTGTCTTTTAAATGTCATCAGGGGGTGACCTGAAAGAGGGAAAAAAAAAATTATTTACCCTAGAGGTTGGATTTGACGCAAAGTCACAAGTATAGGGTATCGAGCAAGGATTGAACTCACTTTTCAGTTCTCGCTAGATCACTGAAGTTAAGCAGCAGTGAGCATGTTCAATACTAGGATGGGTGACCCTTTAAGCAATAGCAGATACTGTAAGAAACTTAATATCAAAATGATTTAGTATTTAATATCATTTTTCTATCAAGAGCTATTGGCTTATAGCCAAGTCATGTTGAAAGCAAAGGGTCCCACTAAAGTTAAGCAGTAATGAACCTGTTCAATACTTAGATGGGTGACCATTTAAGCCAAAGCAGATACTGTAAGAAACCAAATAACAAAATGATTTGATTCAGTATTAAATGACTCAAAAAGGGTAAAACAGGTAGGATTTGACACGGGTCAGGTCACAAGTATGAGGCATCCATCAAGGATCGAACTCGCTTTTCGGTAGTAACTGATTTGTGAGACTAGTTTGCTAACCATTAAACCACTGATCCTCGCCTCAACCTTTCAGTGTGACTTGATTGTAAGCCTGGTTTTAAATGTCGTCAGGTGACCTAAAAGAAAAAAATAATTATTTAAATTTACAGGTAAGATTTGAGACCAGATCACATGTATGGAGCATCCAGCAAGGATTGAACTCGGTTTTCAGTAGTAACAGATTTGTGAGATTAGCTTGCTAACAAGTCACGTTGAAAGCACTGGTTCCCGCTAGATCACCGAAGTAAAGCAGCGATGAGCTTGTTCAATACTTAGATGGCTGACCATTTAAGCAACAGCATGTACTGTAAGAAACTGAATAACAAAATGATTTCATTCGGCATTAAATGACTCAAAAACGGTTGATATGCCTTTAAACAAAACCAACCAATTAACCAAAGATTACACCTCTAATCCTCACTGGATGCCCCATACAAGTGACCTGGTGTCAAATCCTACCTGTAGGGTAAATAATTTTTAAATTGGTTGGTTGGTCTATTTTATGGCATATCAACCCTTTTCAGGTTATTTAATGCTGAATGAAGTCATAGTTGTTTACTGTATCTGCTGTTGCTTAAGTAGTCACCCAACTAAGTATTGAATAGGCTAATCACTGCTTAACTTCAGTGATTGGACCAAGTAACCAATAAGCACCCCAGCTGGGAGCTGTTTTGAAAGGATCACCTTTTGCTTTTCCCCGTAATCTCCAGACAATTTTTTTTATTTTTTTTATTTTGCATTAGAATTTCACTGTAAGATTTTTTAAAGTTTGTTCATGTATATTTACAACCCAAGGGCACGTTTTTATACTAAAATATTTTCGATTTTTATAATAAAAAAAAATTAGCTGGTCTGCTCATTAGTTACTTGGTCCCAGTGATCTAATGGAACTAGTGCTTTCAGTCTGACCTTACTGTGAACATAATAAAACATACCATAAAACTAACCAACTGAAAGAAAAATTGAATATTATCATAATTTTATAATTATTTCTTTTTTTTTTTTCATTTTTTTTTTTTAGGAAAATATTCTTCGAAGAATTCACTTCCATATTGCCAATGGTTATAATGAAGATAAATGCAACGCCTCCCATTGTCTCACCCATCAGAAATTCTCACTTACCGTTTCTGACCAGGTAAGTAATTTGATTGTAATAGTTTTTTTGTTAGATGTATTTAAAAAAGAAAAAAGAATATATGTATCATTTACCCTACAGGTAGGATTTGACAAAAGGTCAATAAGTATGGGTCATCCAGTGAGGATTGGACTTGCTTTTCAGTAGTAACGGAATTGCAAGACTATTTTGCTAACCATTACACCATGATGAGATGCTTATATCATTATTAAACTAAAGAGTTAAAAAGAAATATTTTTTTTTTCTTTCATTGTTATATCTTTTTTTCTCTTTTCTTTTGTTTGTTTCTCTCTCTCTCTCTTCTTCCTCTATCACTTTCTTCCTCTATCACTCTTCCTCTATCACTCTTCCTCTCTCTCTTTATTCTTCTCTCTCTCTCTCTATTCTCTCTCTCTCTCTCTCTTTCTTCTCTCTCTCTCTCTTTCTCTCTCTCTCTCTCTCTCTTTATTCCTCTCTCTCTCTCTCTCTCTCTCTCTCTCTCTCTCTCTCTCCTCTCTCTCTCTCTCTCTCTCTCTCTCTCTCTCTCTCTCTTTATTCCTCTCTCTCTCTCTTTCTTCCTCTCTTCTCTCTCTCTTCTCTCTTTTTCCTCTCCCTCTCTCTCTTCTTCTCTCTCTCTCTCTCTCTCTCTCTCTCTCCTCTCCTCTCTCTCTCTCTCTCCTCTCTCTCTCTCTCTCTCTCTTTTCCTCTCTCTCTCTCTTCTCTTTCTTCCTCTCTCTCTCTCTCTCTCTTCTTCCTCTCTCTCTCTCTCTCTCTCTTTTTCTCTCTCTCTCTCTCTTTATTCCTCTCTCTCTCTTTCTCTTTATTCCTCTCTCTCTCTTTCTCTCTCTCTCTCTCTCTCTCTCTCTCTTCTCCTCTCTCTCTCTCTCTCTCTTTATTCCTCTCTCTCTCTCTCTCTCTTTATCTCTCTCTCTCTCTCTCTCTCTCTCTCTCTCTCTCTCTCTCTCTCTTCTCTTCTTCCTCTCTCTCTCTTTCTCTTTCTCTCTCTCTTTCTCGTTTCTCATTCTCTTTCTCTTTAAATCTATAGGCATAAAATAACCCTGAACAAGTTGACAAGCCAATTAAAATCAATCGGTCATAAAGAAAAAAGTGATGCCTGTTATTTACTAAAAAAAAATTTAGATACAAATTATTTTTTTGATTTTCAATTTTTTAAGTGAAAATGCTCAAATTTTGAAGATTCTTATTAATGTACTTGCCTTTCCGATAAACATACTGAATACAATGTATCATAAAGAACAGGAAATGAAGAACCAACAGCCTTAACTTTTGCTAAGGAATCTTTAATGCTGTTATTGATTTTGATCACGAAGGATCCACACTCAATCCCAACCACAGACTCCACAAAAAAAAAAAAAAAAAAAAGGTTTCTGGAATTGTCTTCAATCCCCTCCCCGCCATTTTTTTTTCTTTTTTTTTCTTTTTTTTTAATACAGATTGGGCGGGATCCAACCTTGAATACAGTCAGTCTCAACATGATGCGTTTAAACTGAAGTGCTTGAAGCCTGAAGTTAATAAACCCCAGATGTTACTATGCTTATCTCGAACCCCCTCCCAATCGACGTTTTTCACCCCACCCCTTTCACAAAAGGAGAATAAAACAAACTCCTTTTGTTAACTCCCTTTATTCAAATAACAACACATTCAATTCTCTTATTCGCTTATATGACAGCATGTTACTCCAATACTAAACACTATTTAATCTTAATAGAAAATAAAAACAACTGGGTTTTATTTTTTGTAATTTAGAATCTCTGAAAACAAAACGTCTATGGTGAATTGAATCTAGGGTTTTGAAAATGGTTCGGATTGGATTCCGATGCTGGAGTATAAGACAAAAATAAACTCCTAGGGAGACAAGACTGAATACAATGAATTGTACAATTTATCCCTTTATTTTTAAAGCGATAAAAAGAAGAGAAGGAGTAGAAGAGGAAGTAGAGAATCGTAAAGATTTAGTTCATTTTGCAGCGACAACTGCTAAAATATTTTCACGGTTAAACAGATAAAAACGACTTCTGTCTGTTCGTACACAGTAAATATGTAATTAAAATCTCCTTGCTGTAAATGTATGCTTAACAAACAAAACTATTATGGGTTTAGAATAAGTACAAGGATTTTTTTTTATTTCAGATAAAGTTAAAGTAAGCTATGATATAAATCCTGGATTCAATGGATTCCAGGTGGATTACGCTCTTTGAAAATGGAATTTTAGTGGCTGCTAATTACGTAAAAAATTGCATAGTTATCCTTGATGGATAGAGCAATCCTCATGGCCTTATATGTTTAAATAATATGGTTATTTTTCAAAACTTCCTCTAATTCAACAACACTATACCTGATATAGTGGGCCGAGTTAGCTCAGTCGGTAGAGCGTTCGGCTAGAAACCACAAGGTTCCTAGTTCGATACCGGTCCCCGCCAACTCAGCGTATGAGTAGCACAGGGATCTGTGCGGTAAAGTAAGGAGCTGATGGTAGGTGTGGCGCTCCACCTCAGACGCTAAAACAATCTCCTTGGTCTAGCGCTATTGAAAAGGGGATAGACTCCCTCGTTGACTGGCTGATACCGACTTTAGGCCGACCCGTCGACTTTTACTTATACCTGATATAGGGAGGCGCATGGTCTAATGGTTAGTCATAGGAAATGGACTCGTCGACCCAAGTTCAATTCCTGGACGTTTGCATTTCACATGGGGCTAATTCCCTTGGGAAAGTTATGAATCTAATTCTCCCTCCAGCTATGGGTAAATAGCAGGGCAGACTGGGCTCTTTAACCATGGTTAGGTAACCAGTCTAGGAGAAGGAAAACTCTGAATTTAAACCTGTTAAACTCCACTTAAGAAATTGACCTTGTGTCACATCCTGTTCATGCAGAGGGTTGGTAAATATATATACCTGATATCTTTAGGCACCTCACGTGGTGTAATGGTTAGCAAGCTAGATTTGCAAACAATTGTTAGTGAGTTCAATTCTCATTGGGCACCCCCTTACTTCTGGCCTTGTGCCACATCTATGCTAAGCTTAGTAAATAACTATACCTGATATCCTTCCCTCCATACACATATACACACATATAGGTTATTTCCTATAAGTCCAACATAAACAAAGGGGAACCACTCTTGACTGAAAAATTATTTATTGATCTACTAGGAAAAAAGAAGACTGGTTTAGGGTGGGTTTAATGGGAAAATAAATAAATAATTACCGATCAATCAGCTGGTCACATCAAGCCCTAGCACCTATATGATTTTCCCAACCCTATTTCCCTTATGGCAAGCCCCAACCCCTTTTTATCATATGGGTGCTAGAAGGCGGTGACTGAGGGTCTACATGTCCTGGGAATGACGTTAAACTCTATCTGATGGTGAGGTTCCAGGTTTGAGGAATGTGGAGCACCCCATTCATCACCATTGCTCCCTGGTCCACTCTGACCCAGGAGTGGTAGTACCTGTTAGGGTCCCATCTATGGGTTAAATAGAAAAATGTATTTATAAAAAAATTGTATTATCCATTAAGAATTGATTTATTTCAAAACTTTATCGGCATTAAATGACCCACTGAGGTTGATATGCCGTAAAACAAAACAAACCAAACCAAAATAATTTATCAGTCAAGAGTGGTTCTCCTTTGTTTATGTTTTGACTCATAGGAAATAAACGACATATAGATATGTTATGACTGTATGCTGTTATATACAAATTATAATTTGATCCTTTCAAAACACGATATAAGAACTTATTTTAATCTCTTATTTTACTGTTTTCTGTTCTATTTTCCTCCAATAAAAGATATGAAAAATAATTGTTTGTGATTTCTTACAGGTTCGATGTGCATGTGGTGCAAGTTCCGAGCCAATGATCTTTTCGGAGATTGTCCATTATGTTTCCGTTACATCTCTTGTGTAAGTAAAATTACTTTTCTCAGATTTACTTAACTGAATGTCTATGTGTGTGTGTGTGTGTATATATATATATATATATAACATGAATGATTGCCAAATCCCAAAACAACTATTTTACGGGGAAATCTCAACTGGCAAACGTCAGTGCAAACCGAAATTGAGGTTTAAGCACTGCTTCGAGGACACTGAAGAACACTGCTATTGCTGTGGAGGACTGGGAGAAGCTAGCTCGTAATAGACCTGGCTGGAGAGCCACCATCTATCTATCTGTCTGTGTAAGAATTTGAGCCCAACCGAATTAAACACCAAAAATTGAAGCAGAAAGGGTAATTTTCAGCCCAACAACATTCAAAGTGGAGAAGTTCCAGCATATAGTTTATGTGGAAGAGAATGTCTCTCCAAAGCTGGCCTGGTGAGTCATCTGAGAAAACACAAGAATAGAGCGTCAAATGCTACTGGCACCCAACTATGATGATATATAAAAAAAAACCTAAAAAAACGGGAAATGGTCTTACTCAAACACGAATTGACACCCATTATTATATATATATATATATATATATATATATGTCATCCACAGACACCATGTTTCAATGTATCTCATCTCTTCAGTGTGGCTAGACATTTGTAAGCTACCTACAACCGGTATAAAAACTCGATTGATTCATCAGCAGTAAGGCTGCTTAACCGCTCGGTCATTGTCACCTATAGAATGGGAAGGGGATTTTTAACTGTTAAATACATACATCTGTATGTATGTAAAGGCTGCCATAGAGTGCTCCATCCTTTTTATAGGAAAGCGCCGCGTCACTGACAACCATCCTGTACACATTCAAATGATGTTATCTTACGACTCATGGCTGGTTGAATCTGTATACAAGGGGGAAAATGTTTATTTTATTCTTTCTGGCAAAAAAAAATCTTTTTATATTTAGTTTTAATTCAATTTTGTCAACCCTTTTTTTTTTCTTTTCTATTTCAGATCCCTTGCAAACAAAATGATAGCAGTAGGACATAAGATTTCGCCAAGCAGATTTGGAATGTTACTTCGCAATGCCCGAAGTGAAGGTGACATCAGAGATTGTCCAGTAAGTGTTTTCTGCATCATTTTATATATACCCCCAATGGGGACACCTGTTGGCCGTGGGTGGCGACCCGTGATGCTTAAGGATAGAGCCCAGGTGGATGAGCAGT